>OY744544.1:62488533-62508533 GCA_963556195.1 Sepiola atlantica | reverse complement strand
GGCACCTTGCCATTTGTTGGTGAGAATAGCTTGAATGACTGTAGTGAGTGTCTTGTCTTTTGCAGTTTCCATTGCAACTTCATCAATTGTCATTGCTTTGGGGGTTGACGTTGAGAGAATATAGTTTATATACTCCTCCGCTATTTTCTGCTCCCTGTTGTTTGGAGGTAGATGTATTGGATGGCGGCTGAGGTAGTCAGCTGGGTTGTCATGACCTGGTCGGTATGTGACAGTCATATTGTATGGTTGTGTTCTCAAAACCCAACGTTCGATGCGCGCTGATAGTTGGGAGCGAGTGTTATTGAAGATTGATGTTAAGGGTTTATGATCTGTATGAACAGTAAATGGGGCCCCAAAGATATATATATGAAAGTGTTCACATGCCCACGTGATGGCGAGTGCCTCCCGCTCTGTTTGAGAGTATCTTTGTTCAACTGTGGATAGTGCTCGGCTTGCAAATTGTACTACCCGCCCATCTTGTGATAATACAGCAGATATGCCTACAGGACTGGCATCGGTATATATTTCAGTGTGTTTGTTAGGATCGAAGTAGGCAAGTGAGCATGCTTTGCTCAAGGCCTCCTTGAGGTTTTTTAAACATTCAGTGTGGCGCTCAGTCCAGGACCACTGCGTGTTTTTTTTTGTTAACTGACGTAGTTCATAAGTCAGGGTTGCGTAGTCTGGAATGAATTGTGCACCGCAAAAGTTAGTCATCCCCAACAAACTTCTGACTTCTGATGCGTTTTTGGGGTCTGGTAATTCGAAGATTGTTTTTATTTTAAAGTTACTTGGGCTGATGCCCTCATTACCGAATGTGTGTCCGAGGAATTCCAATGACCTCTTGTTGTATTGACATTTGCTGCTATTCAGTGTTAGGCCTTTTCCGCGTAGTCGTTGAAATACTTTCTGGAGGTTTTGGTCATGGTCTTGCTGGTCCGATCCAAAGCAAAGAATATCATCACTGATGTTGATGGCCCCCTCAATCCCTGCGAGTGCTTGGCTAATCTCTTCCTGAAATATTTCATTGGCGGAGTTGACACCGAAGAATAGTCTTTTGTATCTATATAGGCCCAGGTGTGTTGCGAACGTGGTAATGTATCGGGACTCTTCAGCTAGTTCCAACTGGTTGTAGCCCTGATTGAGGTCTAACTTGCTAAAGACACTGGCTCCCGATAGAATGGCTTTCAGCTCATCAAGTGTGGGGGTAGGGTGACGTTCCCTTTCGATGGCTTTGTTTGCCGCTCTCATATCAATGCAAACTCTGATTTTGCTTTGGTCTTTCTTAGGTACCACCACAATAGGCGATACCTACGGGGTCGGTCCTTCTGCTTTTTCAATCACCCCCAGTTCCTCGTCTTTCTGTATTAGCTCTTCTATGTCCTTCCTTACATGAAAGGGGGCTCTGCGGTATCTCTGAGCAATGGGTGGTATATTTTCATTTATGTGCAAATGGACTTTTTTTCTTTAAGTTTACCTAAGCCATTGAATAGGTCTGCATAGTCCTCCAGAAGCTTAAGAGTTGTCTGCGGGATTTGTGTGTCAGAGTTGCTGATGTGGTTAACTGGGAGCTTTTTTGCTGATAAAAGTTTAAGCTTTTCACATGTTTCCCAGCCGATGATAGGTTTTTCTGGGCCTTTTATTACATGTATATCAGCTTGGCAGGAGGTGCCCCCAAACTCTAGGAGAGTCCTAAATTGACCTAGAACTGGAGTAGTTTGCTTGACACCAAATCCAGATATCACAGTTTTTGTCGGTCGGAGACAGGGTGTCGGTTTTAAACACTTGAAATCTGCCTCAGACAAAATGTTAATAGTGGCTCCTGAGTCAGCTAGAACATTGAATATTTGGTGGCTACTGCCAAAAGATACATCAAAACAGGGAAGGTTTTTCATCTTACCTGTATGGAACACATATTCTGTGTCACTGCCGCTGGTTGAGTCTTGCTGGTTGTCCTCGATGCAGTTCACCGGTCGGTGACTGGTTTGGGCTTCTGGGCGTGGAGGGCGATTTGCTCCACGTTGTCTGTTCTCGTTGTTCATTTTACTAAAACAGACAGAGGTGAAGTGCCCCCATCTCCGGCAATAAGTGCATTGGCTCTGGAATGCTGGGCAAGACGTTGGTCCTCGTTCATGTGGGTATTTTCCGTTGCAATTCCTGCACTGAATTTGCCGGGGGCTGTCACGTGTCCGAATTTTGTTCAATTCGGATTTAACAGATTCTCCATTTAACCAGCGAACTTTGATTTGATTTGTACTGCTCAGATCAAATTTTTGAATTTTGAGTGAGTTTATTGAACTTTTTATATTATTTGATTTGATTTATTTATCGTTGTAATAATTAACATAAACATTGGATACTTTTCACTTCATCGATTGCTGACGCATCTCACGACTGGACAACTTTTTTAATTCTTTCAATTTCCTGGATCAATCTTCAGTCAACCTTCTGGATATCTTTCCTGGTTATGTTTTTTTAAAATTGTATGACTTGGATGGATTGTATAGATTCAACAAAAAAGTATGTTTTTGGGTTGATATATTTGATGTTATGTATTTTTATGTATTTTTGTATATATTTTTATATATTTACAAAGTTTAATTTCATTACCTGTAGTAATATCACTGCGGTAATGGTCCTCTGAGGAGAAGAATTATCTTTGAAAACTCATGAGCTAATTCTAATAAAATTTGATTGGCACCTTATTTTATTATTTCATTTTATATTATATGTGTGTGTGTGTGGGGGGGTGTGTGTGTGGGGGGGTGTTTGTGGGTGTGTGTGTGTGTTGATAATATTTCTGAAAAATGTTTTGTCTCGAAAACCACCTTCACAGGTGTAATGCTTTCAGCCGTTCCTTTATTTTCCCGGGTGTTTTGTAATCAATTCTTTTACTGTTTGACAATGTCGTCTTTTATTCTGTGTGGAAGGTGACCCTTCCTTCTTCCTCGGGCCCATTTCCTCACTGTGACCCCCACATTACTAATAGCTTATCTTTTTTCAAACACTCCCTGCCTGACACCATTTACTCTGACAGAATTGTGGACATGCCATTCGAGAAGTCGAGACACAAAAAAACAAAACAAAACAAAAAACAAGAACGAATATTCTGTATAACTTGGATTATTCAGGCTATTGTCCTCATATCTTGGATGTTATTCTCACTATGTATCGGCCGATATAACTTCCGACCTTCTTCAGGTGCGTCTTGTCGAACTCGGGAATCTGTACGAAGTTTCGAAAGAGAGCAAGCTGCTCTCGTAGATTCAATGAAGGGGTCCGTTCGAAATTCCGTACAGATTCATGTGTTTGACATAAAGATTCCCGAGTTCGACAACACGCGCCTGAAGAAGGTCGGAAGTTACATCGGCCGAAACGTCATGAGAATAACATCCAAGTTGAGGACAGTAGTCTGAATAATCCGAATAATACAAGTTATCAATTTTGTTGGGATTAAATATCCCTGGAAGAAAGTTCAATTTTCGCACGTGAGAATGCAATAACAATTATGTAGATAAGTACAAAATAGAAACAGGGCAACAGCTTTTGTAAGAAGGAACACAACAACAATCGTATATAAGTTTAAAACAGTTTTGCTTGTGAGAAAACATGAGGGCAAATATATACAACAAATGGTGAGTTCAAAGTTCAGAAAGGAGGAAGTTAATTTAGGTTCGCGAAAACGTGTTTCGCGAACTTATCTTGTGTGAGTTCTGGTAGCAGGTTGCACGTGCGCCCGCCTCCATTCTGGCTCTTGTCGAGATGTAGTCATTCAGTCCAAGATGGTTGGAAACAGGAAGGAGTGGGGGCTTTCTGCGACTGCCGTCGAGGGCTTTGTCTCCGAAGGATCCAGCCGCGGTCCTACCAGGTTCAAACGGTGGGTCGAAAAAAGGCCGGGACACAGCGTACAAACGTTTTATGAGCTGACTCACGTGACTCCTAAGGGAGTAGGGGTTGGGATGCCTGACAGCCAATCCGTGAGACCCTTTAGGGACAAGGCTGCAGCCAGTCAGTGAGGGGGGACGTTAATAAATTCCAATAATTTTTCATCTAAAAAAATCCGAAACATAATAACGAATATTCTATTTCAAATGTAAGCTTGACAGACCAACGAAAATACTATTTACAATTTACGCGTCACAGGCTAACGAAAATGCTATTTCAAACTGAAGTATGACAGACCAACGAAAATGCTATTAACAATTTACGCGTCACAGGCTAACGAAAATGTTATTTCAAACTGAAGCATGACACACCAACGAAAATGCTATTTACAATTTACGCGTCACAGGCTAACGAAAATGCTATTTCAAACTGAAGCATGACAGACCAACGAAAATGCTATTTACAATTTACGCGTCACAGGCTAACGAAAATGCTATTTCAAACTGAAGCATGACAGACCAACGAAAATGCTATTTACAATTTACGCGTCACAGGCTAACGAAAATGTTATTTCAAACTGAAGCATGACAGACCAACGAAAATGCTATTAACAATTTACGCGTCACAGGCTAACGAAAATGCTATTTCAAACTGAAGCATGACAGACCAACGAAAATGCTATTTACAATTTACGCGTCACAGGCTAACGAAAATGCTATTTGAAACTGAAGCATAACACACCAACCAAAGTTTTATTTCAAATCTAACCATGATCGATCAATAAAAATGTTATTTTAAATTAAAGCATGACAGACACATGAAAATGCTATTTCAAATTTAAGTTTGGCAGATCAACGAAAAAACTGTTTCAAACTTAAGTGTGACAGACCAATGAAAATACAATTTTCAACCTTAACTCTATACACAAAATATAAAAACGAAAATGCAATTTCAAACTTAAGCGTGAAAAACCAACAGAAATTTTATCTGAAACTAAAGTATGACAGACCAATCAAAATGCAATTTAAAACTAAAGTGACAGATCAACGAAAATTAAGCATGATTGACAAACGACAATTTTATTTTAAACGTGACGGACCAATGAAAATCTTATTTCAAAATTACTCGTGACAGACAAACTTAAACATAACCGACCGACAGACAGAAGCTCTTACAGAGATACTTAGACGCATATAAAATAAGATACGCTCATTTAAACAGCGCCTTGGCCTTTTGGCTAAGATCAAAGTGTAGTATCTGTTCCGATGGATACTGCACGCTTGTCCTGTGCAGTTCTAGGAGGTCTACCCTCCCAGGCTTCGCCTCCCCTCTTTGGGGAGGAGTAAGTTTATTGCTTACTGTCTGAGGCGCCCCTACCGGGGAATGCCGACGGGGCTGCCCAGGCAATTTTTAAATGGCCAGAGTGCTCACCTCTCGGGCGCTGGCTTTTAACCCCACTTACTCGACCCAAGCTGTGGTCACATCTTACTTGTGGGAGTAAGATAAAACTGGCCTTGTGCCTAACTCCGCAAGGAGTAAATAAACATTTAAACAGCGCATTATTTCAAGTGAGAGACGCACATGGTACTTTTGACTAAGATCAGAGTGTAGTACCTGTTCCGATGGATGCTACACTCAGTAGATTCACCGGTCTGAGATATTGTCTTGTGCAGTTCTAGGAGGCCCACCCTCCCAGGCTTTGCCTTCTCACCCTTTGAGAAGGGGTTAGTTTATTGCTAATTGCCCGTAATGCCGACGGGGCTGCTCAGGCATTTTTGTAGTCCAAAGTGCTCTTCCGCTAGGGCGCTGGCTTTTCAATCCCAGTTTCCCGACCTTGTGTCACATCTTACCGCTGTAGGAGGAGGGAGATTAATACCAAGTATAACAAACAGACCGCTCAAGCGACAGACGGCGCCTCGTGGGGAGGCAAGTAAATAGTGGCACAAAAACATTTTAGAACGAGAATTCTGTAATGTTTCGTTTGATTATTAAAAAAAGTTTTGTAAATAAAAAGACGCATCCTACATTAAAAATAAATCTTTAATAAATATTTTATTAAAATAAATCTTTGCCTATTTAATAACTATTACTTAAAATAAATCTTTGCCTATTTAATAACTATTACTTAAAATAAATCTTTGCCTATTTAATAACTATTACTTAAAATAAATCTTTGCCTATTTAATAACTATTACTTAAAATAAATCTTTGCCTATTTAATAACTATTACTTAAAATAAATCTTTGCCTATTTAATAACTATTACTTAAAATACATCTTTGCCTATTTAATAACTATTACTTAAAATAAATCTTTCCTCATATTAAAAAGCGAGCTTTTGACGAAAACCCAAAGTACACAGCGTTATTATTCGTTTGTTTACAAAAACCGGTAAAGTCAACCGGTGTAGACCGAATTTCGTCTCTTTTCATCTTTCCAATTTCCGGGGTCCTCATTCTTCATATGGTTCAAAAAAAATTAAATATGGGTAAATTTGTAAGTTAACCCCCTCCATTAATACCTCACCACCCCGAAAAAATTACATTATACTTTTTAGGCGATTACGTGTCAACAAGAAAAACAAATATTTTATAATTTAGAGTGAAGGATCAGTTGTATATATATTTAACGTAAAAAGGTTCCCACATTTCCGGGCCATTGTATCTTTTTAGGGAACTTAACAAAAATATGTTACCACTACCTTAAGTCCGAGTGGCAAGGTCATAAAAACCGTGCGTAATCTCCTAAAAAAGTAGCAGCCCCTCCCCCAAAAAACGCAGCGGATTTAACTGCCATAACAAAAAATAATTTTGTTAACTGCCCTGAAACTGCTCCGAAAAATTGAATTTATATGCGAAAATTTGCCCCCACTTTAAATTCTAAAATATTTTTTTTTCTTTTCTTCTTTCCATCAAGTAAAAAGGGGATAAGATTTTTTCTGGGCTGGGAAGAGGGGTAGCGGAAAATGTTAATCTACAATCATACCAAAATATAAATCTCTTGTTTTTTCGTAATCTGGACAGATCACAGTGCTACTAAACTTTTGTTAACATTTATAAATTAGGCATTAACTTAATTAATAAAAAAGTTATTTATTTATTTTTCACAGAAAATGTAAGAACTGCTAAAAGAGGGCGAGGGAAAGGGGGCAGAGAGAGAGAGAGAGAGAGAAAGAGAGAGACAACCACACTCGCCTTCCCACTCTTCCGTTTATCTTCTCGCTTCTGCCTCGCTCGTAGCAAGCCACAACCATTCGGTAAGGTCGTCAGCGAGCGCATTGAGTAAAAACTTGAGGTGTTTTAGTTATTTTTCCGATTTATTTATTAAATAACTTTAATTAATTATAGACGAAACTTTTGCATATAGGTAGCAAACATAAGCCAATGCAATTCCAATTTAATAATGTTAAACATTAATTAACTATGAATGGTTTAAAAAATAATTATGCTAATCAGGCAGTCAAAAAAGTATGTCTTAATTGTTTATTTGCACTATATATACAGAATATCAACATTTTATATTGTATTATTGATTTAAATAATAGTAACCCGTTTTGATTATAATATAGGAGTTATAAATGAAAATAACTTTCGCATTTATTCATTTAGATATATATATATAATGTCATATATATATATATATATATATATATATATATATATATATATATATAATCTCATATTGCTATAGATATATATATAATGTCATATTGTTATATATATAATGTCATATTGTTATATATATAATGTCATTTTGTTATATATATAATGTCATATTGTTATATATATATATATATAATGTCATATTGTTATATATATATATATATATATAGTTTTTCATGGTAAACAACTGATGATCCCTTAAAATAGTGTTAGAAACTAACTAATATAATAACTGTAAAAAATAAATTGACTTACATGAGTGATTTTCCACTGGAAGACTTGAGACTATAAGTTTTTTTTTAGTTTTTTTTTTTTATATATATATTTTTTTATATATATAGTTTTAATGGTTGAGAAACTTCCGAGACTATATATATATATATATATATATATATATATATATATATAATGTGATATTGTTAGGAAAGCTGCTTAGATGCTTTGTATATTTATGTGTTTCTCCAGGCTGAGAAGGGGAATAGCGAGCAGACACTTATCTATCGTTTCATTTCGTACAGATATAAAAACACACAAATAGCAAAATTGCAATATAAAAACACAAAAAAAACTCACCTGTGTTTGCTAATGAGTTTTTATGACAATGCTCGACCCCTTTAAAGGTGTGTCCATCGTCTCAGCTGTACAAACAGGAGCCCCTTCACCTATCGTGGGACACAAAAAAAATCATGGTATTTACATTTGTATATGCATAAAAGAAATCAAAAGACATTTTCGGGTCGCCAAAATCCGAATGTTTTGTTGCCTATAATTTATATTATTGACACGTTGTGGGTTAATTCGCTTTTATTTAACGCAAACGTTCCCTGTGTTATTTCCCTGACCCGGGGATGTGGAGATCCGCTTAGCTTACCTCGGACTTAATCAAAACACAAATTATGCCTTTGAATACTCTTTTGTTCTTGGCCTTTTGGCTAAGATCAAAGTGTAGTATCTGTTCCGAACGTCCTTAAAACTTCAAATACGTATATCCGATTTTAATGAAATTGAGACCCTATGTATAAGACACTGATTCAGGGAGATTTCCAACATTTCAGCTTCTTATGATTATATTAGGGGTCAAAACAGAGGGATAGGGGGCAGTAAAAACAAAGAAAGTAATATGGTTTGCTGATTTGAAAACGTGCTTGGCAAGAGTTTGGAACGATATCCCACAGGCTACTCTTCAATATTGTTTCTTGGCCTTTTGGCTAAGATCAAAGTGTAGTATCCGTTCCGATGGATACTGCACCCCATAGACTGGTATTGTCTTGGCCTTCGGGGCTTGATTTACGCCGATCAATGGGTCTGTCCTGTGCAGTTCTGGGAGGTCCACCATCCCAGGCTTTGCCTCCCCTCTTTGGGGAGGAGTAAGTTTATTGCTTACTGCCTGAGGCGCCCCTACCGGGGAATGCCGACGGGGCTGCCCAGGCAATTTTTAAACCCCACTTTCCCAACCCGACCTTGGGTCACATCTTACTTGTGGGAGTAAGATAAAAACTGGCCTTGTGCCTAACTCCTGGAGACGAGTAAATCAATACTCTTTTGTCCCTTGAAAGGATGGAGGAAATTTGGAAGCCGACGTTGTTAGAAAATGATGCATTGGTGAGATATATGCGTTCGGGTACTGACGTCATCATATGTAATGTAACTATTCGAAATAGCAATAAAAATGCGATTTTGCGAGATTAGAAAAATATGTAGTCTGAAAGTATCATGGTGGTCATATTAAAAAATAAAATATGAAATAGAAAAATATGTTGTCTGAAAGTATCATGGTGGTCATATTAAAAATAAAATATGAAATAGAAAAATATGTTGTCTGAAAGTATCATCGTGGTCATATTAAAAAATAAAATATGAAATAGATTGTTTATTTAGTCAACGAGGCTGGGAATAAACAAAGAAAACCACAAAGTGAAAAATGAAGACGAAACGGTGATGAATACATGAATAATATTTTTTTTATTTAGGGGGTACCACTGAAACCGTACTCCCCTCTAAAAAAAGAAAGAAAAACGTTCAAATTTTAAACTAATGCTATATTTATTGCTTATATCTGTCCCGGGACGGGTATTCTACTAGGTATATCTAAATGGATAAATGCGAAAGTTTTTTTTCAATTTATCACACCTATATTACCATCAAAACGACTTATTGTTATTTTAATCAATAATACAACATATTATTTTAAAATACTGTATATATAGTAGAGAGCAAAGACCCAAACACAAGCAATTGTTATGCTTAATTGACACAACTATTTTTTAAACAGTAAACTGTTTAAACTGTTTAATAAATTAATGTTTGGTTCTATTCATTTGTAATTTGATTGTCCTATTTTCATATATATATATATATATATATATATACATGCAATAGTTTTGTCGATATTAATAGTAATTAATGAAAGTGATTCAATAAAAAAAAGGAAAAAGTCACTAAAACCTTTCCTTAAATATTATGTTCATTCATTTTCAAGGGAGGTAATTTAAATGAAAACTATTAGTTTTTAAAATTACAATAGATTTTTTGTTAAATATATGCAGTAAAAGATATACATTTAAAAGAATACGTAGAACTAGATTAATAGCCGCCGGTGGCAGGGATTTTTTTTATTGTAGTTAATATTGGAATTCATTTTCGATAGTTTGTGGTTTGGAGCAACTATCTCCCATCTACCAGGTCCCCAGGATGCGGTGAGGAACATGGCCTTGATATAAAGAAGTTAGCTATCCCGGGTCAACTGGTAGGCATACTCGGAGGGTGGTTGTGGGATATGCTCTAGTCAAGTATATCGCCATGAAATGGGTACAGATGTCCGATGTAAAGTTCAAATGTGACGGGGGTGGGCCACCATAAAATCTGACTGACTGGCTTGGTCAAGTGACCTTGGTTGGTGACTCACTTAGTGTTGATCCCTAAAAGAGCGTTGGGCAAGGAATGGTACCACCCGTACAACTTTTGCTCCAAAACGTTCATGGATATTTCCATGTGTGCAGCTCGTCAGCTACCTGGACGGGGGCCCACCAGTGTGCATGATGCCCTCTTAACCTGCACGTCAATATAAAAAGGAACCAATGATGAAGAAGGCGTTATTAGGTATCACAAATCTTATTTTTATTATTTTTTATTATTTTTTATTATTGACACGTTGTGGGTTAATCCACTTGTATTGAACTCTAATTTTTCCTTGATTATTTCCCTGACTTGCGGATGTTGAGATTTGCGTAGTTCTTACCTCAGCCTTAATTAAACGGCAAATTATGTATTTGAATGTTCTTTTGTCCCTCAAGTGGATGGCGGGAACTTGAAAGCAGACATTGTTAGAAAATGCTGAATTTGACGAGACCAAGGGTCGACGTCATCATATGCAGCATGATTGCACGCGATTAGTAAAATATATAAACCAAGATGTCACATTTAAATTAATTAATGCTCGCACTAATATATTTCAAGTTAATTATAATTCACACTATAAATGTGCCATATATTTTATACACTGCTTATGTATATGCGATATCAGTCGCAATGGTTAACTAATTTGCATATTAGTTTTGAAAAAGGACATCTTATTAATTAACTATAATTTGTTATTGTTTTTTGTTTTTTTAATTTAGTGATTGCTTTGATTTTAATATAACAAATAATTCTGTTTTGCAATATTGTTTTATTTCCTGGACAAATATTTAAGAATTTGTGTTCAAATGTTCTTTTCTGTTTAGAGACCGAGTTGATTTTAAACAAATTCAGATCTATTTCTAAATTGCAAGTGAAAAGACAAATTGATTTCTGCTTTCTTTTCCTTTCTTTACGGTCACATTTTAAAGATAAATAAATTTGTATCGAAATGACCAAACTGTTAATGTTTATCTATCTATACGAATGAATAAGAAAGATTTTATTTCGTATTTACAACACAGTTATGAATCAAATGTTTATTATTTTTAATTAATGTTCCAAGTATTTCAAATAGCGAACTTTGCGAAGCGATAGCGAGCCGGCAAAGCTAGCACGTTCAAAATAAAATATGAAATAAAAACATACAAAAATATATTTTTACATCCTCCAGGCCAATGTGTATTTATTTGCATATTTATGTATCTCTATCTATAAATATATGTACTTCCATCCCGTCACACAAAGTTAGCGAGTAAAACATGCACCTTTTTCTAGCCCCCCCCTGACGAAACCATTTTCAAGTGGTAAGGGGAAACGAGAAAGCAAATAGCAAGTCAGACAACCACCTCAGACTTACCCCGACACCTGAAATGAATGCGGGGGAAAAATCCTCAGCTCTATAATAAAAAAAATCAATGGTACGTGTTTTTTTTTTAGGTCATCAGAAATGATACTAATAACACTGATTTACAAAGAAATTGAGGCAAGTACAAAAATACCCATTTTTACCTAATTTGGGGGTGCTCAATTCAAATTTGAAATCCGTTTTAACTCATCACATCTAGTTTTTTAGATATGCATAGTGTGCATTTTGTGCATATACGGTACATAAAAGCGTATATGCATTCAGGGCTAATTCTAATATTGTGAGACTTATGGCTTTTATTTTTAGTTATTATGCACTAAATGTAAGTGATAGCATTACATTATTTATATATAGTTATATATCAAGACAGATTTTGGCAGTTAATAAGTTGCTAAAGTCTTACGAGGATATGGGGTGCCCGATTGCCACTCAAGATTCATTTTCTCCATTCCCACCTCAACTTCTTCCCGCCAAACCTTGGAGCAGTGAGTGATGAGCATGGAGAAAGATTCTACCAAGACATTACGAAGATGGAGAGTAACTATCAAGGCAAATGGAACCCTGGCATGATGGGAGACTTCTTCTGGATGCTCTTGCGTGACATCCCGGAAGCAAAATACACCAGATCTTCTAAGAAAACACACTTTTGACTGTCTGTGGTACTATGAATTGTGTAATTGTGTCATCCAAGTATATTTATTCAATCAGTGTTCTTTATCTATCCTGTTTTATCTGTTATAAGCAGTTGCAACTTTTGAAATATGCACATTTATTCTCTGTTTATACTAAAATGAGACTATTTAAAACCAGAAAACTAGAGGTGATAGAGCAAAACTATTTATAAATTTGAATTTAGCACACCCAAATTAGCAAAAAACATCTATCCCCATTCTTGCCTCCGACCCAAATTTTTTTTTTGTAAACCAGTGTAATTAATTAATTTAAAAAATGAAATTACTGACGTAATTCTATGATTTTATATGCCTATTTTAAGGTGGCTCTCTATCTATTACTGATATTTTACCACACACGGGCTGGTGAACTTTAAATTTAATTAATCCAAAAACTCGTGGCCAACGAAGAAACAAAACAAAAACTCTCCGTAGAAATATCTAAAGCTACCAATTTTGGCAGGAACCGTTCCTGCCAAAATTGGTAGCTTTAGATATTTTGTCGCACAAATTTTTCGAATGTCAAAGAATAGAGGATGAATAATTGAGGTGTCACAGGCCAGGGCAAGGGTCACGTTTTAAAAACCTTTAACCTCTTCGCGATATTTCGAAAGGCATCGTTAGTTGATGTCCCTAAAAGCAACATCGACAACAAAAACTTTGTAAAAAAATATATTTTTATAAAGGTCACTTATGCCAATATAAAAAAAATAAAAGCAAAAACAGATATTCTTAAAATGAGTCCATTCCACATTCATATGTGGAATGGACTCATTTTAAGAATATAGCAATGATAATGCTATTTAAAACTTGAGTATGATAGATTACAGTAAATGCTTTTTCAAAATAAAACAAAATGCTATTTCAAAATTAAGCCTCCCAGATAAAAGAAAATACTATTTCAAAATTAAGTCTCCCAGATCAAAGAAAATGCTATTTCAATATTAAAAGTATCAGATTAAAGAAAATGCTATTTACAGATTAAGCCTCCCAGATAAAAGAAAATGGCATTTCAAAATTAAGCGCTATAGACCAGTTAGTTATTTTCTGGAGCGGTAGAGTGATTTAACCATGTTTCCAGATTTATATGCAAGTCCTCCATTTAAGGTCTGGAGTATAGGACTGACCTTAACTCCAGAATTTAAATGGAAGACTTAAATAAAATCTGTGTCTAAGGTCACTGGAAAATAGTTGGATTATTCTACCGCTTCCGAAATAATCTCACTCATGACACAATCCTCTACCTTTTTACTAGTCAAATACGTCCTAACATGGGGAGGTACTGTTGCCACATTCGGGGAGGTGCCGCTCACATAACTTTTTCCGACTTTTCAAAGAGTATAAAACTGATGTTAAAATCTAGTGGCCGATGCCCTATTCCCTTCCCTACAGCTCCTTTCTCACAGAAGAGACGTTTGCTAGTCTTTCTCTACTCTATTGTTATTTTCATGGCAGGTGCTCGCCTGAGCTCCAATCTCTTCTCTTCTCTGCAGCTCCTTTCTCACAGAAGAGACGTTGCTAGTCTTTCTCTACTCTATTGTTATTTTCATGGCAGGTGCTCGATTGAGCTCCAATCTCTTCTCTTCTCTGCAGCTCCTTTCTCACAGAAGAGACGTTGCTAGTCTTTCTCTACTCTATTGTTATTTTCATGGCAGGTGCTCGACTGAGCTCCAATCTCTTCTCTTCTCTGCAGCTCCTTTCTCACAGAAGAGACGTTGCTAGTCTTTCTCTACTCTATTGTTATTTTCATGGCAGGTGCTCGCCTGAGCTCCAATCTATGCGTTGCGTCTCTGTAAAACATTCACAACAAAAACTCGTCTAGCTACAACCATTGTCAATAATTTTTTGTTTCTTTTTCTGTGTACATAAAACTAAACGGAACTTCCATGAGCAAAGTTTCTTTCCAAGAACTATCAATCTGTGGAAAACAATACCACAGGGCTGCTTCCCAGCTGACTACAACATGGTCGTTTTCAAGTCCAATGTAAACAAATTCTTGTAGATCCGTCCTCATAAATACTCAAATTCTGCCCAATGTCAACCATCGTTAGCAATCATCACGGTGGTGTCTCACCGTCCACATGACAAACTCATTAACCCTCATCCTCGAGTGGCCTTTGGGCCTTCATAAGCGATGACACGTTAATACAAAAATATATTGGTGCTTTTGTAAAACAGCCAAGCTAATAATGAAAAAATGAGTTTTGCAATAAAAATAAATAATAAATAAAATTAAAAAATAATAATAAATAAATAAGTAATAAATAAAAAATTACAAAATAATAAATAAATAATAAATAATAAATAAATCAATAATTACAAAATAATACATAGTAATACAAGTGTTACAGTACTGTAGGGCGCCATTATGCAAGGCACAGTAGGTTAACTAGTATCAAATAGCTAATTTTGTTATTGAAAAATAGGTTTTGTTTCTGGACTCAGAAGTGAGTTCAGAGAAGTGTTTGATCCAAGAATAGTCATAATAAATTTAGACACCTGACGTGACCTTTGAGTCAGAGATCAGAGTGAGTCGTTTTTGTCCCCATCTCGTGCGTGGGAATGATGATTACGTCACCACGGAGAACAAGAACTTAGCTTTTTAGAATCAGTCTGAGCTTAGAGGCGATACCGTTCAGACCGGGTGCGAGCATGTAGCCGGCAAACTGGTAAGGCCCCGTTCTGGGAGGGCAGAAGATATCCCGAAAGGAACCAGAAAATAGCCGGAGTATGAAAGAGTCGAAACCGGAATCCCCCTGACAGCAAACGAACTAAGAAATAAGAAGCTTGTGTGAAAATAAAGAAACTTGTATGAAATTTCCCTTCAAAAAATTCGTGTCTCGTGTATTCATTCTGTCTGAGACAGACCTCTTCCTTCGATCAAGACGACACAGCCAGCGAAGACTAGACGAATCACAGGCCAAAGAAGAGAACAGAAGATAAGGTAAACCTTGAGATTTATTTGAGAACAACTTTTTAGGAACTTTAAGAAATGTATAATGAACTTTCCGTGATTTGATGTAAGTTGAACTGAAGCGTTTATAAATGGTAAAAGAACTCTTTCGAGACTGTGAACAGTACGTTTTTATATGTGGAATAAGATTTATAAAAGTTATATGTGAAGGTTATGTTATTTGATGCTGAGAGCGTTAAGAGACGTGTCGCAATGGAAGATTCGTTATTTGAAAAAGAAGATCTGTAAACAGTTATCGTACGTATAAATGAAAAACGGTCGTAATTGAAAAAGGCTTGAGATGCCGTGAACAGATTCGTGGTTTTAAAAAAGCCTGAAGGGCCGTAAATTGATACGTGAAGATTTAAGACTGTGGTTACGAAACGTATAGAGTAAAATGATATGAGTAGACATGTAACGTGTATCGTTACACAACCACTATAAATAATTTTCCTTTTTGTGTGCCTGGAGATAAACTGAACTTCCATGAGCAGATTTTATTTCTAAGGATTTCCCGCCTGTGAAACACAATATTACGGGGCTGTTCCGCAGCTGACTACAACATGGTCGTCCAATGTAAACAAATTCTTGTAGATCCGTCCTCATAAATACTCAAATTCTGCACAATGTCAACCATCGTTAGCAATCATCACGGTGGTGCCTCACCGTCCACATGACAAACTCATTAACTCTTATCCTCGAGTGGCCTTTGAGCCTTGATAAGCGGTGACTCATTAGTACAGAAACAAAGAACACCAACAAAAGTGTTATTGCAAACTGAAACGTGACAGACCAACGAAACTGAAATTTTTAAAAACTCTCTTAATTAGTGCATTATAATAATCTTATATCAATAGAGATTTCGTCTGTCTGTCCGTCAATTTTTTCAAGCGTAATAAGTACATTGTAGAATTTGTGTCATTCTGAAATATCTTAACTACTTTTAGAAATGGAGAATATTGCATTAATAGTAAATAATAAATTCCCAACAAAGAAAGTGGATGCCATAATCGGAAATCGAAACCGAAACCTTGAGATCTTCAGTCTGGTGGTGTACCAACTGAGCTATTTGGACTTTCTTTAAAAATTGAGCTTAAAACATTATTTTAGCAAAATAATTATAGCTTTGGCGTGACGTCATAGATTTATAATTTACGTCATGTTTCAAAACATGAATTCAAACATAAGCGATAATAAAAGATCAATAAATGAATGGGTAAACATTATCAATAGCGTTGGAAATTATTTTGATTGGCGTTAAAAATAATTTATTTTGGTTTAACTAACGTATTGGCGTTAAAAATAATTTATTTAGGTTTAACTAACGTATTGGCGTTAAAATAAATTATTTTGGTTTAACTAACGTATTGGCGTTAAAAATAATTTATTTTGGTTTAACTAACGTATTGGCATTAAAAATAATTTATTTAGGTTTAACTAACGTATTGGCGTTAAAAATAATTTATCTTGGTTTAACTAACGTATTGGCGTTAAAATAATTTATTTTGGTTTAACTAACGTATTGGCATTAAAATAATTTATTTAGGTTTAACTAACGTATTGGCGTTAAAAATAATTTATCTTGGTTTAACTAACGTATTGGCGTTAAAAATAATTTATTTTGGTTTAACTAACGTATTGGCGTTAAAAATAATTTATTTTGGTTTAACTAACGTATTGGCGTTAAAAATAATTTATTTAGGTTTAACTAACGTATTGGCGTTAAAAATAATTTATCTTGGTTTAACTAACGTATTGGCGTTAAAAATAATTTATTTTGGTTTAACTAACGTATTGGCGTTAAAAATAATTTATTTTGGTTTAACTAACGTATTGGCGTTAAAAATAATTTATTTTGGTTTAACTAACGTATTGGCGTTAAAAATAATTTATTTTGGTTTAACTAACGTATTGGCGTTAAAAATAATTTATTTAGGTTTAACTAACGTATTGGCGTTAAAAATAATTTATCTTGGTTTAACTAACGTATTGGCGTTAAAAATAATTTATTTTGGTTTAACTAACGTATTGGCGTTAAAAATAATTTATTTTGGTTTAACTAACGTATTGGCGTTAAAAATAATTTATTTTGGTTTAACTAACGTATTGGCGTTAAAAATAATTTATCTTGGTTTAACTAACGTATTGGCGTTAAAAATAATTTATTTTGGTTTAACTAACGTATTGGCGTTAAAAATAATTTATTTTGGTTTAACTAACGTATTGCCGTTAAAAATAATTTATTTTGGTTTAACTAACGTATTGTCGTTAAAAATAATTTATTTTGGTTTAATTAACGTATTGGCGTTAAAAATAATTTATTTTGGTTTAACTAACGTATTGTCGTTAAAAATAATTTATTTTGGTTTAACTAGCGTATTGGTATTAAAAATAATTTATTTTGGTTTAACTAGCGTATTGGTATTAAAAATAATTTATTTTGGTGTAACTAACGTATTGTCGTTAAAAATAATTTATTTTGGTTTAACTAGCGTATTGGTATTAAAAATAATTTATTTTGGTTTAACTAGCGTATTGGTATTAAAAATAATTTATTTTGGTTTAACTAACGTATTGTCGTTAAAAATAATTTATTTTGGTTTAACTAACGTATTGTCGTTAAAAATAATTTATTTTGGTTTAATTAACGTATTGGCGTTAAAAATAATTTATTTTGGTTTAACTAACGTATTGTTGTTAAAAATAATTTATTTTGGTTTAACTAGCGTATTGGTATTAAAAATAATTTATTTTGGTTTAACTAACGTATTGGCATTAAAAATAATTTATTTTGGTTTAACTAACGTATTGGCGTTAAAAATAACTTATTTAGGTTTAACTATGCATTGGCGTTAAAAATAATTTATTTAGGTTTAACTAACGTATTGACGTTAAAAATAATTTATTTTGGTTTAACTAGCGTATTGGCATTAAAAATAATTTATTTTGGTTTAACTAGCGTATTGGTATTAAAAATAATTTATTTTGGTTTAACTAGCGTATTGGCATTAAAAATAATTTATTTTGGTTTAACTAACGTATTGGCATTAAAAATAATTTATTTTGGTTTAACTAACGTATTGGTATTGAAAATAATTTATTTAGGTTTAACTAACGTATTGACGTTAAAAATAATTTATTTTGGTTTAACTAGCGTATTGGCATTAAAAATAATTTATTTTGGTTTAACTAACGTATTGGTATTAAAAATAATTTATTCAGGTTTAACTAACGTATTGACGTTAAAAATAATTTATTTTGGTTTAACTAGCGTATTGGCATTAAAAATAATTTATTTTGGTTTAACTAGCGTATTGGCATTAAAAATAATTTATTTTGGTTTAACTAACGTATTGGCATTAAAAATAATTTATTTTGGTTAAACTAACGTATTGGTATTAAAAATAATTTATTTAGGTTTAACTAACGTATTGACGTTAAAAATAATTTATTTTGGTTTAACTAGCGTATTGGCATTAAAAATAATTTATTTTGGTTTAACTAACGTATTGGTATTAAAAATAATTTATTTAGGTTTAACTAACGTATTGACGTTAAAAATAATTTATTTTGGTTTAACTAGCGTATTGGCATTAAAAATAATTTATTTTGGTTTAACTAGCGTATTGGTATTAAAAATAATTTATTTTGGTTTAACTAGCGTATTGGCATTAAAAATAATTTATTTTGGTTTAACTAACGTATTGACGTTAAAAATAATTTATTTTGGTTTAACTAGCGTATTGGCATTAAAAATAATTTATTTTGGTTTAACTAACGTATTGGCATTAAAAATAATTTATTTAGGTTTAACTAACGTATTGGCGTTAAAAATAATTTAATATTGACTAATTAATAAGAAATGCCCCTGCATAAATTATAGTTGTTTAAAATTTTAACTTTAAATTTCATTAAAATCGGATATACATTTATTTTTATTTTTTATTCCTCCTTGGGCATCTCCCCTTTAACTATCTTCTCAATTCAACTGTTCAAAAAAAAAAAAAATTAAACTCTCGATATCCAGATCAAATTCTGTCAAATATTTCATTTGATAACTCCCAAAAGTGCCCCTCAATTTCTCCCTCCTACCACTTTCTCTGAATTCATCCAACCTCATCTTAAACTGATCCATGCTATTGGTGTTCTTAATCCGATCTGACAACTTATTCCAAAAACATATTACTCTGTGAGCAAAAAAACATAACTGGTTAACAGATCTAGTTTTTGAAGTTTTAAAAAGGCTCTTCCCCTATAGCTGTCTTAGAGGGGACACATATAGATTCGGCACGTAGAGATTCGAGACCAATTCCATTGTCTTCTTCAGAAAATTTTATACATATGATCTAAATTTCACCAAGCCAAGGATATTTGAACTTTTAAGAAAGAGTCTTTCCCCATAGCTCTCTTAAGGGGACACTTAGAGATTTGGGACCACTTCCATTGTGGATCCCATAAAATTTTATCCATATGATTTAAATTTCATAAAAATAGGAGATATTTGAAAATTTCTGCCCCCATAGCTCTCTTAGGGGAAGGGTCACGTAGAAATTCGGGACCACTTCCATT
>OY744544.1:62476033-62481033 GCA_963556195.1 Sepiola atlantica | reverse complement strand
AGAAAGAAAACGTTTCAGACAGAAAAGTTTGAAAAATGAAAAAAGGAAAGAAAAAACGTATAAATTGTAAAAAAAAAACGCCAAATAGATTGAAGGCAGGAATTGTCTGACATGCTATTTGCTTTTAGCCAATTTGATTGGCCTTACCCTTTCTTCTTCTCTGCACCCTTCCTCTCACAGACGTGATCTTGCTAGTCTCGGTCTTTTCTATAAATACTATTATGGCGTGTGTTCTTCAGAATTGTGTGATCTATTCCCTGCTTCCTTTGTTCCAGCTCGTTTGACTCGTTAGTCTAGTGGTCTCCATCAATTCGCTATTTTAATACCTCATTGTAATACAGCTTCCTATTCCAGTAGCTTCTTTCCAATGACTGCAGGCTTGTGGAACTCTCTTCCTGCTGACTGTTTTCCTCCTACCTATAACCTTGGTCTTTTCAAAACTAAGGCCAATAGGCATCTCCTGTCTTTGCGATAATCATATTATGTCTAGAGCGATTTCCATTAAAAAAAAGAAATTCTTCTAAATACTTGAAATGAATTCGCCCGGCAGTTTTTTACTTGCTCACATTTGTGTGACGAGACGGATATATATATATATATATATATATATATATACATATATATACACACGCCTCTTTATAATAAAGTGCAGAATATACGATGACTCAATATAAATGTGACCTGTCTATTTGTTCATATCTTATGAACCAGACAAGAAAGACAAGAACACTTTGGATTTTCTTAAAAGCTTAAATGATAACAACTAAAATACGTTTTCATTCATTAATTCATCATCATCATCATCATCATCATCATCATCATCATCATCATCATCATCATCGTCGTCGTCAAATTGACTTCCAAACTAACCTATCATTTTATCACTTCCTCTCATGTTTTCTTTGGCCTTCCCTTATGAACTGAACCTGCTACTTCAACTGTTCTACATCTACTAACCCCAAAACTCTCATCCATTCTTTCAACGTGGCCATACTATCGAAGTCTACTCTTCTGCGCGCATCTCCCTATACTGTCCAGATTTAATCTTCCTCTGAGGTCATCAGAACTAAGTCTGTCTTGAAGAATCACATTACACATCCATCATATCATTCTCATATCCTTTCTCACTATGCAACGCATGTCCTCAACTCTCACTGACCAGGTTTCACTTCCATACATAATCACACTGCGTACACATGCCTGATAGACTCTTCTCTTGGTCGACAGTAGTGATGCTCTGCTGGTTAGTAATGACAGAAGTTAACTCAACTTACTCCATCCACTCCTAACTTTTGCAATCACACTAGCCCCTGCTCCACCCTGTGCTCAAATGGTATCACCAGGCTAACAACCTCAATATCTTTGCCATCCAGATATATTTTCTCCACATCTGAGTTCTCATCCATCTCCATTGTCTGACATTTTATTCACATAAACTGGTTTATCTTGTCTCAACCTACCAGCAATTTAACTGCACTTCTTATGTATCCATTGCTTACAAGTACCACAAAAAAATTGAATTGCACCCGACTCTCTTTTCACAAATTGAGCAGGGGAACTTTCCTCTTTTGGGGAGCTTTTCACCACTTATCATCACTTTGGTCTCGGCGACATTCACTTTCAAACGTTTTACTTTCCATAGCATTCCCCCAAGTCTTTAACTTAACAAGTAGGTCATCCATTGTTTCACAGGCAAGTACTAAATCATCAGCATTACAGCATCTCTTCTGGACAACTCGTTCGGAACTCTCTGGACAATGCTTCTAAGACACAAATGAAAAGCAACGAACGAAGTACAGAACCTTGATGTAATCGTACTTTAACATTAAAGCTGTAACTAAATGTGCTGTTAATTCTAACACAACTTTGAGCATTTCTGTACATTGCTTGAACAACCTTCACCAACCAATCATTTGCCCCTAGTTAATGCAAAGTCCACAAGACAACCTCTCTTGACACTCTGTCAATAACTTTCTCTAGATTCTGCTCAGGAATTAATTTTTACTCGGTCTGGAATAGGTATTCCTCTAGTCTAATATATAAAGAAAAGTCGGCCGGATTTTTAAAAGTTGGATCTAAATAACATTCAAGCTAACAATTTTCATTTGTTATTGTTGTATCATGTTATTTGCAATATAATAATGTATTTCGCTACAATTTAGTTTAATAACATACTTAGTCTGGCTAGGCCGACTCCTTTTGACTAGAAGCAAAGAGTAATATATATTCTGATACTACACTTCATCTTTTCTGATGTACTCCTATTTTAGCCTCACTAGCTGCCACTAATAGTGCTGTTAATTCTAACACGACTTTGAGCATATCTCTTGTTATAAAATAAAAATTTCACAAGACATGTTCTAAATCTGTGCATTGGCGCTAATAGCATAATACTATAACCCTAATCCTAATCCTAATCCTAACCTGATGTGGAACCATTGAGCAAAGTTGTTGATTACCCTGACACGCTCTTCCATTTTTATATCACGGATCTGCTGAGTGATGGCTTCCTTGGTTGCTGCAATAGGTTGTGCATTGTTAAAAAACACCAAAGATAGAAATTCGGGGGGTTTAAATCCGGTGAATGTGGGTACCATTCTGTATTGCAGCGTCAGCTGATCAATCGACCTAAAAAGTGACGATCCGACGACTCCAACGTGATGTTAGCTGTGCATGCATTTGCTCCGTCTTTCTGAAAACATTGCTCATCTAAGTGCATGCCACGACGGGCATTAAGTGCCCTCCAGAATTTGGGAAGCACAACAATGTAATACTCTTTATTGACCATCACTGTGTCCTCAACATCATTCTCAAACCAAAATGTTTTGTACTTATTCAGATTAGGACCCAAGCTAATTTTTACCCTAACCCTAACCCTGACCCTAACCCTAATGATGGGGTCGAAGTTAGCTCGGGTCCTAATCTGGAGAAGCACTCAATTTAAAAAACCTCGTTGTGGTGACGGTGCAGAGAGACGGAAGGATAAGCAGCCACGATTAGTGTGTGCACGCTGTAGAGAAGCAGTGACCACATGCGAGCGCGAACCTAGAACCGTTTGATTACGAGGCAAAGGTTGTAATTATTTAAAATAGGCGTTGCTGGCAGTCCGAGACGGCTAGATAAAAGGAGAGATTATTTGCTCGAGGAGTCAATTTTTTTTAGCGCCACGTCATTCGCGTGTGTTTTGAGCAGGTGTCAGTTATCCCCTGATTGTGTTGGTTATATTATTCCGAATCATGTTGCTGAAGTAAGCTGAACTGTTACTGCTAATGGAAAGAGCGAACGTCTCGTGTTGTCGGTGGAGATAGTAAAGGGAGAACGTCTCGTGTTGTCGGTGGAGATAGTAAAGGGAGAACGTCTCGTGTTGTCGGTGGAGATAGTAAAGGGAGAACGTCTCGTGTTGTCGGTGGAGATAGTAAAGGGAGAACGTCTCGTGTTGTCGGTGGAGATAGTAAAGGGAGAACGTCTCGTGTTGTCGGTGGAGATAGTAAAGGGAGAACGTCTCGTGTTGTCGGTGGAGATAGTAAAGGGAGAACGTCTCGTGTTGTCGGTGGAGATAGTAAAGGGAGAACGTCTCGTGTTGTCGGTGGAGATAGTAAAGGGAGAACGTCTCGTGTTGTCGGTGGAGATAGTAAAGGGAGAACGTCTCGTGTTGTCGGTGGAGATAGTAAAGGGAGAACGTCTCGTGTTGTCGGTGGAGATAGTAAAGGGAGAACGTCTCGTGTTGTCGGTGGAGATAGTAAAGGGAGAACGTCTCGTGTTGTCGGTGGAGATAGTAAAGGGAGAACGTCTCGTGTTGTCGGTGGAGATAGTAAAGGGAGAACGTCTCGTGTTGTCGGTGGAGATAGTAAAGGGAGAACGTCTCATGTTGTCGGTGGAGATAGTAAAGGGAGAACGTCTCATGTTGTCGGTGGAGATAGTAAAGGGAGAACGTCTCGTGTTGTCGGTGGAGATAGTAAAGGGAGAACGTCTCATGTTGTCGGTGGAGATAGTAAAGGGAGAACGTCTCGTGTTGTCGGTGGAGATAGTAAAGGGAGAACGTCTCGTGTTGTCGGTGGAGATAGTAAAGGGAGAACGTCTCGTGTTGTCGGTGGAGATAGTAAAGGGAGAACGTCTCGTGTTGTCGGTGGAGATAGTAAAGGGAGAACGTCTCGTGTTGTCGGTGGAGATAGTAAAGGGAGAACGTCTACTGCTGCTGATATCAATAGCGAACGTAACGACGTTTTTTGTTGGTGAAGGGAGGACAAATAATTCAGAACCTGCTTGAATAATTAACGTGACTGAAATAGGAATTGGATGACCAAACGCATCTTTCACTTATATACATCCCAGCATTAGTAGAAGTCGATGGATCTACATTCTAATACGGCACGTTGTCTGTTTGATTAGTGATGCTGATTTCGAAAGAAAAACATTTGTTAATATTTTTCAAACAAAATATAAATGTATTATTAGCAGGGCCCAGGTGCAGTGTTATCCTACTCGGCGAGATGGACCCGTAGATTTTGTTAGATCATCCATCTAGGAGATGAGAACTCTGATATAAAACCTGCGCTCTACATCATCTCTCCGTTATCTTGCTTCGGTTTGTCACTGAAATCAGGCTGTGTAGAAGAAGAGCGTGCTCTACATGTCGTACCAGCGCACAGCATGGCCATCTACATGTACAGATATCCCTACAAGACCCATGGCGATAAAGAAAACACGATATGTGCGGCTATTCATACCTGCAAGATTTGTAAAAATAAGTTGGGCATGCTGAGCCATCTGTTTGCCCAAAACCGGACATTGTAATCTTGTAAGGATGGCCTTCTTCTGTAAAGAAGTGGCAATCATCATACACCCCAAACAATGCACATTGCCACTGAGACGCAAGGTGCTACTGTGAATAGAGACCAGATTAATAAGGGCATCCTATATGGAGAGTTGTGCCGCAAGATGCTTGTTCACATTACATTTAAATTTTTGCATCTTGGTACAGTCGAGGAAAAAGAGAACAG
>OY744544.1:62416033-62471033 GCA_963556195.1 Sepiola atlantica | reverse complement strand
GTTTGTACATTCATATCCCATATGATTTTGTGTTTTTCGTTTTCTAGTACAGTTTCTGGTTTGTGTTTGTACCGTTTTTTTGCATATTCGAAATTCAGTTGTTTGCACATTCCCATATATGAATATATATATATATATGAATATATATATATATACATATATATAAATATATATATATAAATATATATATATATAAATATATATATATATATAAATATATATATATATAAATATATATATATAAATATATATATATATATAAATATATATATATATAAATATATATATATAAATATATATATATATATATATAAATATATATATATATAAATATATATATATATAAATATATATATATATAAATATATATATATATAAATATATATATATATATAAATATATATATATATATATATATATATAAATATATATATATATATAAATATATATATATATATAAATATATATATATATATAAATATATATATATATATATATAAATATATATATATATAAATATATATATATATATATATATATATATATAAATATATATATATATTATAAATGATTTAAGTGGGTAGTGAACTTAACACAATATGTCCTCAAATAACCCTTGCACCCTGTAGATAACTTGGTAGATCCGAGTTGGACGTAAGGTACTTTTCAGGGTAACTCCGGTTAGAGTGCTCAATGTAATTACAGAGCAATATGAACAAAGTTATATTGAGAATTAAAACGACCATCTAAGTTATATGTAATAATTTATTTGATTTGCCTTATGACAGGATCTTCAGACAACAACAGAACAATTTGATTTCACAAAAATTACAAGGATTCACATCCGACCCCCCCCCCCCCCCCCCAAAAAAAAAAAAGATTTATTTCCCGGGCCTGGATGAGGGGAGGAAAGAGAAGGGAAAGGGACCCTTCCCTTATTTCTTATTTGAGAAAAAGTTAAGTAATTTTATTTTTGTTTGAAATCTTTAAATCTTTGATTTTGTCCACGTGGTTATAACGAGTCCATTTACAACTGAATAATTTGATTTAAAAATAACAAGGGTTCAAATCCGGGTTTCCCCCCAAAAAATTTCTTCCCCAGACCTAGGCAGAAGTTCAGTTATGCTATTATTACCCCTATGGATTAAATAAAGGGTTCAGTTCGAAATTCCGTATAGATTTCCGAGTCAACATAATGATTTGTTGTAAAAGTACAGAATAGTTAACACTCGAGAACTTGTAAACCAAAGATAATAACAAAAACACCACATAATTTATATAAAAGGCATTAGAACGAAATTCTTTACTGAACCCGCATAATTTTAACGCGTGGAAACGATTTGGAAAAGTTTTATAAACGTTAAAAGTACAGAATACTTAACACTCGAGAATTTGTAAACCAAACAAAATGGCGGAACCCGCCTGGTTTTAACGTGTGGGAACAATTTGTAAGAATATTTTAAACAATATTAACATTGTGTAGAGAATTTCATTTTAATACGTTTTATATACATTATGCATTGTTTTATTTGTTTACGGATTCTTTAGTGTTAACTATTCTGTAGCTTTACCAGATTTGCAAGTTCGAAAAGATTAATCTAAAGAAAGTCAGAGGTTACATCGGCCGAAACGTTGTAAAAAACTAACAAGCATAGTAGTCATAATAATACAAATAATACAAATTATCAATCATCTAAAAATTTCCGAAACATAAGAATGGACGAATGGACTTTTAGGTACTAGCGGCTCATACGACCTGCCCCAAATCTTATCATGTTGCATACTACTCCTGCGTGGACCGCGGCAATACGCGTTTCATATACTCGTCGTGCTTGAGGGTTGGTCGTGTCGTCCAGTGAGTGGTCGTCTAGTGGATGAATTCTTTCTTCTCTGCCGTCGTCTGTTGTCTGCAATAAAAGCCATGTCGCCCCCGAAGACAAACTCTTCTGTTAAATTTAATTCATTTTATTCAAGCAGTGTTATTTCATCTGGTGGAAATTCACCACGCCGAGAGAGACTAAGAGAGCAAATCCCACGTTATCGTAGTTAGTTATTAATGTTTTCTTAACTATTCCTAGAGAAGGGGGAGGGTGAAAGGATCTCGCGCTTGTCTTCCCTGAAGGGAAACATTCCGTATCTTTACATTGTGAATCGCACATCTTCTCAGTTCGCTTTCCGAAACAGACGGGCTAAAAACTCGCTTCTCACGAGAACGAGTGACGTCACAGATCCCTTTGTTTCCCACGCAAGGCCCGCGAAGTCACAGAGCCTCTCGCAGGTGTAGACTGACCCTTGATCTGAGGTCTCGTCACACGTAACCTTGTCACGTCTGCCAGCTCCGACTGTGAGAACAAGCCCTGTTCTGCACTCGACTGCCCAGCGTTAATTCGCGCAAGTCAAATCAACGATTCCCAACAGATACGTCCATTCCCATAGGGCCATTATCTAACAATCATATCGGCCCCTGACAAGGGGCTAATTTTTTAAACAAACCAATACGTTATATTCGTTCATCAGCAAAATCAGAGACGGCGTCAGTGTTTCGTGCAGCATGGTCACGGCACCAAATGTGAACTTGTGGTGTGTGCATTCCCTGCACAGACCGTGATCGTCCACTCGTTGTCTTCGCTGTTTCATTTCGACACTGGCCGAAGTGTTAATCACGTGGTCTCAGTCGCTGCTGTAATAAATAAGTTTTTATTCCAAATAAAATTACAACTCCGAGTTGGAAGAAACAATATTTTATTTTATGAAGTTCAAATGATACTTGATTTCTTGAAAAACAAACAAACAAACAAACAAACAAACAAACATGCAATCAGAACGAAAGTCTTTTCCAATCCAACACAAAATGTTTAAATGAAGTGCAAAAAAATGAAAGTAAAATTTCGTCTCAATTAAAAAAAAAAATTTATTCAGTGTCCCTTTCTTGCATTTTCTTAGAATTTTGTTCTCGTTGGTTTACGGCCGTTTTCGGACAACATTTTACGGAAATAGCCGATCGGCCATGGACTTTACGCTGTGTTAATACCAAAAAGATATTAACAAACAAATTATCAAATAATCAAAAGTGTCTGTAGTTGTTTAGATGAGGAAGACACTGTTACTGTGAATATTCGGCGAATATCATCGGCTATTTACGGCAATTCACGAACAGACAACGACACGAACCAGGTGTAGGTCACTTAAATAAATACATGTATTGTTGTTTGTAAAAGGGCTTTGTTTTCCTATCATTTGATGACTTTTTTGTTAGAAAATATTACAGTCTATGAGAAGATAAGTTCCTATAAGATGGTGACCCCAACATGATTTGAGCACGCAACCTTGAGGAAGACGATATTATTGTGATGTTATTGTGAATTTTCGGAGAACATCATCGGCTATTTATGGAAATTCACAAAGAGACAACACAAACGACACCAAGCATTGAGTTTAAATCTCACTAAAAATACAATGCGAGGCCCATGGGCGATTGGCTCTTTCCGTCAAACATACAAGAACAATGTCTAGAAATCCTAAAAAGTAAAACAAAATAAAAATAAATTGAATTCATTTTTTTTTTTTTACAAAATAAATTGTGAACAATGAGAAAATGTAGAAAATAATGAAGTTGAATCATAGTTCTTAGCCTTATTTATAAAGATGACAACTATATTTTATTCTGAAGAATTTTAATTTTGGCATTGCATGTGTATGCTGAAATATGTTAGAACTTACCCTTTTTAATGCCATTTTTTACTATGACATGGTATAAGTAAAAATAATTTATTTCAAAGTAATGCCGAAACTTATTTCACTTTAAATAATTTACGTGACTAAAATAGGATTTAACCAAAAACCTATTGTCTCTCTGAGAATGGTATTTTTTAATATTATTTTTAATACCGATTATCTATATATTAATACAGACCACATATACCATGTAACCCTGCGCTATCTGACACATGCAGTCACAACGGCAGCAGCAGCAGCAGCTGCTGCCATTAACGATGTTTGAAATATCTGTTTGCCTTGTAAGCTTGGCGTTGATTGGAAGCAAACACGTAATTACAATTGGGATTTAACCAATCAGAAACAATCTCTTATGCGAGCAGAGCACTAGTTCCCGAAGATTATTTAAGGAAGTGCGCCAGCATCGTTCACTCTCTTCAGCAGGCAGTTATACAACTCCTACCCACAATAGGAATATGTGATACAAGGTCGGAAAGTGGGATTTGAAAAGCCAGCGCCCGAGAAGTCACCAAACTCCTCTCTGGGGACGCAAATTAAACCCACCGTTAGCCACGGGCTATCGGCGTCGACAAGAAGACTGCACTATCCAAGATGGCAACCTGTCGTACATGAACCTACTCCAAATTCCGGAGGTAAACGCCTGCAACCCTGCAGTTTAACGAACAGCTGCAACCAACAAGGAGGACTTCATGCAGACCAGACACCCCTGAGGCACAATCTTTGTGTGTTCGATGCACAAGTCTTACTTGCTTAACAAAAAAAGAAACCCAATCAAATTGCAATTCAAAGAAATAAAAAAAACTCTAGGGGCAATTCACAGCAAGACTGCACCCCTAAAATCCACCAGTGGGGAAGTGATCACCGACAGAGCGAAACAAAAAGATAAATGGATGGAACAATACTCTGAACTTTACTCCAGAGAAACAAGCGTTATCAACTTGTAGGTATGGGGGAAAAAAATGACCGATCCCCAAAGAATTAAAAAAAAATTGACCCCTCCCTTCATTTAAAAGTTCACCAAAATCCAGTAAATTAACCAATTTTAATGACATTTTCAGTATTTATTAATTAATGATCACGGAACATAATTCATCCATTATTTTATTAGGAAACACCTCTACTAAAGCTACATCTTTGGGTACTTCAGAGAGACCAGCGTCACCAATTCGGCATTCGACGCCATCGAACCTTTACATAACAATGAGGAGTTTGATGTTTGATGCAGAGCCAACACTCAGAGAAGTTAATTAGATTATTGGCAGCTTGGCCTGCAGCAAAGCTTCTGGGAACGATGGCACACCCACAGGCATTTCTGGCATCCCACAAGACATGAAAGATGCCAAGATCGTCACCTTGTTTGAAAACAGGGGGGGGGGGCATAAGTGAGTGTAACATTTCCCTCCTGAGCATTGCGGGCGAAGTGTATGCCATAGTTGTGCTGAGCGTGTCTACTGGGAGTCCCAGTGCGGATTTCGCATAGAACGCTCTACAGTGGACATGATTTTCTCCCTCCTTCAAGAGAAATGCAAGGAACAACAGAAACCCATCGACATTGCCTTCATAGACCTAACCAAGACCTTCGATCTGGTTAATCGGGAAGGACATCCTCCTGAATAAAAGATGCAATAATTTCAAATAATCGACTTCAAATTAAAGGGAAATAATCAAAATCGGTAAATTCAGAGTTACTTCCCTTGGCATAAAAAATTACAACATCAATACGTTACAATCTTTTTGAAAAGGTTGCAATGTGGTGGTCAAAATATGATAGACAAATATGATGTCTGTTTATATATTATTGATTTGAAATTACTATGAATGTATTTGTTGATCAGCAGGCAGCTCAGCTAGTGTAGGGGAATGTTGGTGTCAGGTCAAGGATCAGAAGCGTAAGTGACGAAAAGAAACCTGGTGGTAAGACGAAGACGTTAAAACCGAAATACAAACAAAGATGACCTCATCGGATTAACATGTCTCCCAATCCTAGAATGTTGCTGACCGACGGCGTGGACGAAAACACACAAGCCACAGCCAAAAATTCCATCTGAAACGAAATTAGATTTTTTGTTTTAAAAACCGGTTCCCACATGCATATTCAGTGGGAAAACAAAAATGGCTGTCACGTGGTATGCTTCCCACTACGTTCGCCGCAACAGTGCGATTAAAACCATTTTCGCGCGGCCCAAACTCAAGGTATTACGTGGAGTCGATTGAAACCTCTAAATAAGGTGTTCTCTCAATGTTAGAGTCTTTTGGGGTTGACGGGGGCGGCCATGGGAAGCGACAAGATGGAATGACCGTCTTTCTATAAAACAGAGGAAAATTGATTCTCTTGATCACATTCAACTTTAACCTTAATAGTTAATGTTAATATTAACACCCCAACACTTCCATTCAAATAGTATAGACAGACATGCATACATACAGACAGACAGACATACATACAGACAAACGGATAGATAGATAGATAGATAGATAGATAGATAGATAGATAATCAGCATTCTTTTTCCATTTCTCTCTCTCTCTCTCTCTCTCTCACACACACACACACACACACACACACACACACACACACACACACACACACACACACACACACACATACCCAAAGTTTGCCTCTATTCTTCTTCGAACTAGTCATTAAATCTGCTTAAATCCTATTTCAGTCACCTAAATTATTTCAAGTAAAATGAAGTTCCACAATTATCAAACTTTAATAATGTTTTGAAAAAAAAAATAGAAATCATTAAAAACAGTAAATTACAGCCAGTTACATGCCAACGTGAAATGCCGAAATAAAAAATTGCCCGGCAAAATATATTCGCATTCTTTATAAGCAAGTCAAAAAACGATAACTTAACTTCATAGTTTTCTAGTTAAAGGACACTGACAAGACACCAGGTGCTTGTACAGAGAAGCGTGCATATAAAAAAACGCTGAAAATCGCAGTTCCAATAAATTAAACGGAAAACTCTTTGAAATCAGGCAGAAATAGGTTTGTACACCAAAAATTAGCAAAAACTATCGAGTAGAATTGTAATAAAAAAATAAAAATCCGTTATATCGTTTAATCGGGGTCGGCCATTGATTCGAGCGAAAAACACGAAATTCAAGGGGAGGTAACCCAGTCTGTCATATTAACACGTAATAAATCAATGGCAGTAATCAAAATACGATGAAACTGATTTTTATTTTTAATTAAAATTCTACTCAATAATTTTTCCTACTTTTTAGTGAGGATACTTATTTAAATCTGCTGCGTAAGTATATAATACTGTTTTTTTTTTGTGGTATTGATAATTTAAACCGCACCGGGTTTATAAGCACCGGGAACCATTTTTTCGTTTTTGAAAAAGAAAGTGACAAATTGTTTTATCATTTCATAGTTTAAATCTTTTCAACCACCAAATCGTAAAATAATGATTTCCTTTGCTTTTGTATTTAACTTAAAAAAAAAAGAAATGGTTCCCTATCTTTTAATTTAAAAAGAATAAGTAAAAATACGTGTAGTCCTAAGATACACTCCGCAACCTAAAACATTTTTTCTGTGTTGGAAACTTTAAACTTTATCTATAAATGGGTAAACCGCAGCCTCGGTTCAAAAGATTCAATTTCAAATAATCGACTTCAAATTCAAGGGAGATAATTTTAAGAGTTACTTCCCTTGATAAAAAAGAATGTGACAATTTTGAAAATGGTTTTCTTTTTCAAAATGTCGTAGTCAAAATATAACAGACATACAGACTAATATCCAGTCTTTATATTGATTTTAAATGGTCATGTATTCATTGTTGAACCCTAAAAATGTTTCATCGATTTTATTTAATCCAAATATTTCTTTGAAATAAATTAAAGAAAAAATGAATTTGATAATTGAAACTTTCTAGTTAAATTTGTAATCTTGAAAATGTCTTCATTTTCAAAAGTTATTCAAGATGCGACCAAGCATCAATATAAGAGACTCCGTCTGTCAGTCGGTCTGTCAAACATAAGTTTGAAATAACAGTTTAAGATGCGTCCACTCATGTCAATAAAATGAAACTATTTTCAAAATATAAAAAGGAGCTAGAAACACAACTCGAATTTTTAGGCAGGGCTGGAAAAGTGTGCATCACTAGTTGAGATGAAGAAGGGAAAAGATGAAAACAATGGCAGGTCTAGAACTGGACAATCGAGATGTGATGGGGGTCACTTGGTGGAGGGGGAGCTTATAATCATGATAGGTGAGGGTTATCCATCTTCATTATAATCAAAGTTTGGTTGCAATAGAAGGTTAATCTGATTCCTTATTCGAAATAAGTAGACGGCAATTGATGAAATTGAAGGTTAATAAAAAACACCGGTTGCAATGTAAGACGAAACCAATCGCACACATTTAGCAACCATTATAGAACCGAAACGTTCAAGATAACCACTTTTTTTTGCAAACCATAAAAAGAGCCGAGAAACACTAATAAACCAAGGATGAATCTTTAGACAGGATTTATTTATCTACCTCTCACAACGGTAAGATGTGATACAAGGTCGGAAAGTGGGATTTGAAAAGCCAGCGCCCGAGAATTTGTGCACTCTGGCCTACAAAAAATGCCTGGGCAGCCCCGTCGGCATTCCCCGGTAGGGGCGCTTCAGGCGATGAGCAATAAACTAACTCCTTCTCAAAAGGGTGAGAAGGCAAAGCCTGGGAGAGTGGACCTCCTAGAACTGCACAGGACAAACCCATAGACCGTCGGAAATCAAGCACCGAAGGCCAAGACGGTACCGGTCTATAGGGTGTAGTATTCATCGGAACAGATTGTATTTAGAGCAATACATCCCGGGAAACATTAATTCAGGGAATTAAAATGATATTCCTAGAATGCATCCACCCTTAGGCATGAAATCCCACTGTGGAAGGGGGAAAGTGGGGGTCGGGGTTTTTGTATCAATTCAAGCCAACGCCTGTCAGCATTCCCCGGTAGGGGCGCCTCAGGCGATAGCAATAAACTTACCATTCTCAAAATGTGAGAAGGTAAAGACTGGGAAGGTGGACCTCTCAGAACTGTACAGGACAGACCCATAGACCGGCGGAATCAAGACGCGGTCTATAGGGTGTAGTATCCATCGGAACAGATACTACACTTTGATCTTGGCCAAAAGGCCGAGAAAGTACCGAATGGAATTCGGGATGAAAACGGGTGCACTACTGTTGTGAAGTTGTCCAACAGTAAATAATAAATAAAGGAAGTCAAGTCGAAGGTTGGTTTAACAAGTGTATTAACAAAGTAAGAAAGTGACTAGCACTTGGCTAGACAGTTACAAGACTGTGCTTTGTCTTCTCTGTGTTTCTGGTGACTCGCACTATTTATAGTAACAACCGGTGTAGTTTCTCCTGTGTAAGAACGGCCGGTGTAACAACTACTTAAGATGAATAAGAAGAAACTCGAAATAACTGAAGCCGTAGAAATGGCCAATCAAGAGAGAGGGAGGCCAATTGGTGAACGAGACCTGTAAATATCTGAGCATCTTAGAAACGGACACAATCAAATGTATTGTGAAACACGATATGGCCCAGAGTACGAATATAAAACCCGAAGGCCCAGGTTGTGCAGAAGACATTCCAAGACTCGTTTGTTGAAATCAGCAAAGATTATCAGTCAGCTCGTGTAGACGAATGTTGACGCCAGCTTACGGATCACGACGAACCAATGATCTGGAGAGACTCGTTAAAATACTGGTGAGTATTGAAGATTGGGTTGACTGTACGATAAAACGACTAGAAAAGGACGGTTGAATAAAACCGCCGAAACATCCGCCAAATTGAAGAATGCGAAGAGCAGCAAAACGGGAAACAAAAAGACAAAAAATCAAATTGGGAAGAGAAGCAGCTACATGGACGATATCCGTCATATTCTATTTGTCAAAAATTATTTTAATAACACACTAAAATTAAGATTTCAAAAATGATTTATTTTATTCAAAATTAATCGAACACTTCCACGATGACATAATTTATTCAAGTGAAGACTATGACGTCATTATTATTTGTAGCGTCGTCAATTAGCGTTCTTCTCCAAAAAGATATCCGCCATCTTTGAAACTGTTCTAGTAAAAATGTCGATCTATATGGATGATTGTTTTATTGAAATTTTAAGCCTGATATCGTGGCGCCGCTCTGATCTTCTGCCACGCATTGGTTTCTCTAAAACATCCAAATTAAATCCAGAAAAGCCAGTAGATAAAAAAATTTAAAATTATCTAAGAAAACGAATGCTGCGGCGAGTGACACATCCGAGGAAAATAAGATCTTGGACTCCCCGTCTACCAGGAATTCTGGAAGAAAAAAAGTATATTCGCTCTGACCTTCTGCCACGCAGTGATTTTTGTGGAAACTATTTTAATCCTGAAAAGAATGCAGATAAAATAGTGAAAACAACGCTTCCCATTGATCGTCGTAGAAAAATATTAAGTCCTGAAGAAACTGGAAAGAAAACGATTAACAAATCGTTGGCCGTTGTTCACGAACGTAAATCGGAATTGCTGTACAAACGAAAACAGATGCTGAAACGAATGAGATGTCCATGGCAAAAAAGATCTCATCGTTTAGCAGCAATTTCGGAAGAAATTTAAAAGAAATCTGTCAAAGATATTTGAAATCTTCTACAAATTTCGCTCTGAAATCAAAGAATGTCTTAACGCTGACAAAAACGACATTTCTGCTAATACTCGGAAGAGTTGAACCCGGAAACATCTTCGAAATATCTTAAATAGACTCAATCACAAATTCACATCCAACTTATGAATATAAATAGGAATATATTTTATCAAATAACTGTTTACCCATTATTACTGAGTTCACAAAATTTGTGGAAGAATTTAAAAATAATCTTTCTGAGTAATATTTTTTACATGTATAAAAATAATAATAATTCAATTTCAGATATTACGAAATAAAAATTGTTCACTTAATATAGATAATTTACTTTCGACCATTTTCCTTAAGAATCTCGCAAAGAAACCTTTTTCCTGGGAATCGCAACGATCCTTGAACCAAAATTAGTTTGTCTGCGATGGTTGAATCGTGAGTGGCTAGCCATTTTATACGACTTTGTCCAGAACTGCCGTGCCTGGGTTTGCTATGTTTAGAGATGTGGTGCATACCAGGGGTGGCTGAAATCGACCCCGGGTGAATTTCACGAGTACAAGTAAGTACAATTCTAGAGAATAACCATATTACATATATACTTATATGTGATACACTTTTTGGATCCCACCCCCGTATTATATATAATTTTTAAATATCGACTCTTATTATTCATAAGCGAATAATAATAAACATTTGAAGAAATGATTAATTTTTTGCAGACGAATTTTATTCACAAATAACAAAACGTTTAACAATTTTTTTCTTTTAATAATTTTCTAAAATTTTAAAAGTCCGGAAGAATTGAAGAATTTTATGACGTAAATTGCATTCTGCAAAACTAATGGTTGTGATTTTTCACCGCATTAAAAAAAAAGATAATCATTTGTAGCGACGTCATTTAGCGTTTTTTTCGGAAAAGATATCCGCCATCTTTGAATTTGCTCCGACAAAAATGTCGATCTACATGGATTGTCATATTGAAATTAAATTAAATCCCTGATATCGTGCCGGCGCCCTGATTTCCTGCCATGCATTGGTCTCCGTGAGAGACCATTTCTATCCAAATTAAATTTAGAAAAGCTAGTAGACAATTCTTTTAAAAATATCTACGAAAATGACATTTGCGGCGAGTGATACATCAGAGGGAACTAAGATCTTGGATTTCTCGTCTCGCAGGAATTTTGGAAGCTCCGCCCTGACCTTTTGCAAAAAAATGACCTCTGTGAGCGAACTTAAATCTTCAATAAATGGAGACAAAAGAGTGAAACCATCGATACTCATTCATCCGTGCAAAACAAATTTGAACCCCGAAAAGACTGGAGATAAAACGGTTAAGAATTCTTTATTTGTTGTCCACAAACGAAAATCTGAGATGTTTTATAAGCGAAAAAAGATGTTGTGGGGAATGAGATACCCGAGAAAATTAACATCTCATCGTTTAGCAGGAATTCTGGAAGAAATTTCAAATCTTCTCAAACGGATATTTTTTGTCTGAAATCTAATAAAGTCTCAACGCTGACAAAAACAACAATTCCTGCCAATACTCGACAAAGTTCGGAAACATTTTGGATCAAAAACATGAATATTTAATTTACAAATTCAAATTCGTTTTATTCATGAGCGAATAATGAACTTTGAAGAAATCATTGTTTATTTTTTGCAGATGAATTTTATTCACAGATAAGAAAAAGTTTTACAAATCCTTACAAGAAATAAGACAATTTTCTTTGAGGAATTTGAAAAAGTCGATGAAAATGAAACATTTTACGACCAGAATTGTTTTTAGGAAAGATAATGGCTCGGATTTCTCACAGCATTAAAAAATGGGACCAATCCCAAGATTTTTCAAGAATTTTTGCTGTTTTATTCATTTTTTCTTTTTACATTTTCACATTGTTTAAAAAATTTTTTTTTTTAATAAAATTCATTAAACTTATTTGATTTGTTTGTTATTTTTACTTTTCAAATTCTTTTTCATTGGTAGAGACTTTGTTATCGTACGTTTTACAGAAAGAGCCGACCGGCCATTGGGCCTTACACTGTATTAGTAGTGTCGCGGTATCCGTTCACCGCTCCCATTAAAACCAATGCTTGGTGCCATTCGTGTCGTCTGTTCGGGAATTTCCGTAAATAACCGATGATGTTTTCTGAAAATTCACAATAACAGTGCCTTCCTCATTTGGACAAACACAGACACTTTTTATAATTTGATAATTTATTTGGTAATATCCGGTTGGTATTAATACAGCATAAGGACTACGGCCGATCGGCTATTTCCGTATAACTCTTTACGGAAACGGCCGAAATCAACGATGGAAAAATTCTAAGAAAATGTAAGTAGGAGACGTTTAAAAAAACACACAAGAAAAAAAAGGAGACGAAAGTTTAACTTACCTTTTTTGCATTTTATTGTTTAAAAAAATTGTTAGTAATTAATTGGTTGATATTAGATTTTTTCTAATTTTATTCTTTCGACGTAGTTTGTTATGAGACGCGGATTCATGGTCGATGAAAAATGTATCGAATGGTTCCCTGTGAAGTTTTGGTAGCATTTTTCTCCCAAACTAGTTTTAACCTTCCAAAACTGTGAAACAGCTTTGGGCCATAAAAAAATGTATTCTCTCATCAAAAGATGAGTTTCAGATTCACCGACATTTTTTTTTTTATTTAATCATTTGTTGGGTAAAATTGGTTTTAGATTTGAACTTATTTTTCATAAGACTTGGTAGACTATTATATAAATGAAAGTCGTAATTCTATGTCAGTTTGTGTTAGGGTTAAGGTAAAGGTTAGAATTAGTGTGTGTCCAGTTAAAAGTCAGAAACTACACAAGATACACTTATGAACGTTGCATCATCGGGTTCAGTGTGCCCCAGACTTAGTTGTGTTAAAAATACTACGATATTCATTCCCTTGTTGTCACCGGGGACCAAATTAGTTGATCAAAAATAATTTATTGTTTTTGATCAACTAATTTGTAGTTGTTTAGAAAAAAACACCGACACTAGGTCAGGTAGGCAGTCAGTCAGTTAGATTTGTTTTGCTTTTTTGATTTCCTGTTTTTTCTTTCTCTCTGTTATATTGGACCAGTTGCTATGGAAAGGGGGGAATAGAGGGAATGAGAGAGAGTTGGTAGTGATGGGCGAGTTAGAGAGAAGTTTGAAAAGAAAGATGTAACAAAATTTTAAATCTTTTCCATTTTGATATCCATGTCCTTCTACCCGGGCAACGGTGAGTATCCCTGCTGATAACTCATAAATCCATTCAGTTTGTACTGGGAAAACAACAGCATTTCCTTCGACAAAACATTCATCAGATGTTGATCTTGTTGCCGTCCATTTTTTTCTTAAAAGAAACGCCATTGTTACTGACATAGCATCCTCCAGCAATCCCTCACGGTATAGCCAGACTGTTTAAAAGAAACTCTGTTGATTGAAATTCTATTTGATGTTTCGAAGAAAGGAAGGATTTGTGCAGTTGTTGTAATAAGACGAGTTCTTCTTGTGAATGTCGTACAAGGAAAAACCAGAGATTGTAGTTCAGTCAAGAACCTTCAATGGAAATAACGATGGAGCAGAGAAAGACTATCATCGTCTCTTCAGGGCAACTACGAAATGTGGCAGCAGTACTCCATCTTAGTAAGAAACCCTTGAGACTCGAACCGGAAATAAATGTCCGAACATATTTTCTCCATTCTTCTCCCTTACCTCTTCATAATTTTCCATCCATCCTTCATTTAAACAGTCGATACTTTCATTTTTTTAAAAATAAACGTTAATTCAATAAATTGATTTGAATTATAACAGACAAAATCACGACATTAGTGACGCAGTTTGGTTAACGTGATTTCTTTTCGAAAACCGATTTGGCGTTCGAAAGATTTGATTCAAGGAAATGTCGTCTGCTTGTTAATATAATGCCATCTTCTTCGAGCTGAGGCAGATAGATATCAGCATTTTTATACATCGGTATTTTTTTAGACATTTTCTTAAAAATGTTTACTTAAATTTATATAACTTTTAATTTTAATGGTTGAAATCTTTTCAACCGAAAAATAGTAAACTAATGTTGTATTTAAACTGTAAAACTTGGCCTTTTGGCTAAGATCCCAGTGTAGTATCTGTTCCGATGGATACTGCACCCTATAGACCGGTATTGTCTTGGCCTTCGGGCCTTGATTTACGCCTGACTGTGGGTTTGTCCTGTGCAGTTCTAGGAAATCCAGTCTCACAAGCTTTGCCTCCCCTCTTTTGGGTGGAGTAAGGTTATCGCCTACTACCTGAGGCGCCCCTACCGGGGAATGCCGACGGGGCTGCCAAGGCATTGTAGGTCAGATTGCTCACCTTCTCGGGCGCTGACTTTTCAAATCCCATATTTCCGACCTTGTGTCACAGCTTACCGCTGTGGGATGGAAGATAAATAACAAATTCTTCCCTCAACTTTAATAAAAAAACATTCTAAAAATGGAAACCCTGGAGTCCTAGGATGCATTTTAAAACCTAAAACAATCGTTTTGTGCAAATTGCAATTTTCATTTTTTAATTTGTAAACGCAATTTCGGTTCCAAAGGTTCAATTTACAAGAATTTCAAATAATGTACTTCAAATTCAAGGTAGATAATAAAAATCTGTTTAGAAGAGTTACTTCCCTTGGAATAAAAGGAGTTTTACAATATCAAGACATTTTAATTTTTATGTTTTTCTCTTTCAAAAGGATGTAATATAGTGGTCAAAATACGACGGACAGACAGACAAATATCCCGTCTTTTATATAATATTAATGTTTAAATTGCTATGAATTTATTTTTTTAATCCATAAAATGTTTAATACAAACATTTCTTTGTAATAAATGTAAAATGAACAAAGTTTGAGTCAATTTGATAATTAAACATTTCTTAGTTCAATTGTTAATCTTTAAAATGTGTTTTAAAAACATAGGTTTTATTCAAGATGCGACTAACATCAATATAAGAAACTCCGTCCGTCCGTTGGTCTGTCAAAGATAAGTTTGAAAGAACAGTTTTAAGATGCGTCCATCAATGTCAATAAACTTAAACTATTTGCAAAATATAAAAAAAAAGCTAGAAACATTAATCAACATTACTCGAATGTTTAGCCAGGAATTCTGAGATGGAAAACTCGAAATGACGGAAGGCATAGAACCGCCCAGATGAAAGATGATGAGGTCACTTGGTGGACGAGGTAACTATAAATACCTGAGCATTCTGGAAACGAACAGAATCAAATCAACAGACGTGAAAGAGATGATTAGAAGAAAGTATCTGAGAAGAACAAGTAAACTCCTTAAAAATAAATTATATTGTAGAAACATGATAAATAAATGAATGAATACATGGGCAGTATCAGACCTTTCTTAAACTGGACAAAAGAACTCAGGTACCTGAATCAAATAACCAGAAAGCTAATTACCGAAAGATGATACTGACGGACCCTTAATAAAAAAGGGAAGAAGATGGAAGTTGAATTGTAAGTATTGAATATAACATGATAATATCAATGCATTAGAATTTTTAAATGTTTTGAATCAACTCCAAATTCAAAGGAGATAATTAGAATCGGTTGAAATGAGTGACTTCCCTTGCCATAAAAGAACTTTAAATGGTTTTCTCTTTCAAAATCGTGTGATGTGGTGGTCAAAATACGGCAGACTAACAAATACCTTTTCAATAATATTGATTTGAGATTGATATGAATTTATTTTTAATCATAAAAATGTTTTATCATTTTTTATTGAATCCAAATATTTCTTTGAAATTTAAATAAAACAAATAAAAATTAAGTGAATTTGATAGTTGAAAATTTCTAAATAAGTTTTTTTTTCATCTTTAAAATGTGTTTATTTTAAAATAAGTTTTATTCAAGATGTGACCAAGCATAAATATAAGAGGCTGCACAAGGTAGATGAAGCTAGGGCGGTAGCGCTCGATAGACCCAAAGGCAGTTGACATGGTCTGACATGAAAACCTTCACAGGAAAATAAATTTGTACGGTTTTACTGGACGAATATTTAATATAATCAGATCCTTCTTTGCTAAAATAAATATCCGGGTAGTTCTTGGTAGCCGTAATGCGGGTGTATCTCAGGGATCGATACTTGGTCCTTTATTATACCAAATCGTGATTAACGAGATTCGCGATGCAATCACATCTGAGATGGTTATATTTGCTGATGACACCATGCGCAATTCTCGATATGTTGGCAAATCAAACACGCCCGTAAAATAGTTACAATTATAAGAAAACTTTGCCAACACCGATATCCGTCACTGATAACACCTTTCTTGAAAGCCTGGTGATTAAACTACTCGGCCTTATATTCACAGGCAACATGAATTGGCATAACTACGAATTGGAATAAATAGAAAGAAGATACTGCCAAGGCTGCTGCAAAGAAAGTGGGCTCCTTCTATCGGGATATAAAACTTCTCAGCCCTACTCATATCCGATATCTCTATAAAGCTACCATCAACCCATGAATGGATTCTTGTGGCCACGTCTTGATTGGTGCTCCAAGAACTGGGAATGACGGAAGGCGTAGATCTTTCTAATAAATAGGTGAATACGGTAACTTGGTGAACGAGGCGCCGATAATCATCAAAAGTGATCGGTATCCATCTTCATTATAATCAAAGTTTTGTTGTGATAGAAGGTCCATCTGACTTCTTATTCGAAATATGTAGATGACATTAGACGACATTGAAGGTTAACAAAAAACACCGGTTGCAATGCGAGACGAAACTAATCGCAAACATTTGGCAGTCATTACAGAGCTGAAACTTTCAAGATGATCATTATTTGCAAAAAATAAAAAAAAAGAACCTAGAAAAACTAATAAACACAAATCGATTCGTTTGTCCGGATATTGGAATGGAATTTAGGATAGCAAGTGTACTACTTGAAGGAGGAAAACTCGGTGCAAGGGAAGGGGTAGAACTGGCCAGTCGAAAAATGATGTGGACACTTGGTGAACGAGATAACTATGAATACCCGAGCATTCTGGAAACGAACAGAATCAAATCAACAGACGTGAAAGAGATGATTAGAAGAAGAACCTGAGATGAACAAGTAAACTCCTTAAAGAGCCTAAAAACAGAAATAAACCAAAGTCGAATATTTGGTCAGGATATCTGAAGGGAATTTGGGATGGAATTTGTGTACTTCTTGATGAAGGAAGAGAAAATCCGCAGCAACGGAAGGCGTAGAACTGGTCAGTTGAGAGGTGATGTGGGCATATATAAATATCTTTACATCTTAGTAGCGGACACAATCAAATTGCATAATCAAACTACGACATAAGTTCTGGCCCTATGTCAGAAGATGATAACTGAAGGACCAGAATGGGAAGAGGAGATTGCAAGAGTCATTTGTTGAAATCAGCAAAGATTATCAGCCAGTTAGTTTAGACGAATCTTGGCTCAAGGATCATGGTCAACCAATGATCTGGAGCCACTCATTATAAGGACTGGTAAGTATTGGAGATTGGGTTGACGAAACGATAAAACGACTAGAAAAACGCATCAGAAAAAAGAGAGTAAGGCTAAATACTACCGCCGAAATCAACGCGAAACCGAACAATACGAAGAAGCAGCGAAATGGGAAACAAAAAGGCAAAAAAATCAAATTGGCAAGAGAAACAGCTACATGGACGATATCCGTCATATTCTATTTATCAAAAATTATTTTAATGACACACTAAAATTAAGATTTCAAAAATGATTTATTTTATTTAAAATTAATCGAACACTCCCACGATGACATATTTCATTCAAGTGAAGACTATGACGTCATTATTATTTGTAGCGTCGTCAATTAGCGTTCTTCTCCAAAAAGATATCCGCCATCTTTGAAACTGTTCTAGTAAAAATGTCGATCTATATGGATGATTGTTTTATTGAAATTTTAAGCCTGATATCGTGGCGCCGCTCTGATCTTCTGCCACGGATTGGTTTCTCTAAAACACCCAAATTAAATCCAGAAAAGCCAGTAGACAAAAAAATTAAAAATTATCTAAGAAAACGAATGCTGCGGCGAGTGACACATCCGAGGAAAATAAGATCTTGGACTCCCCGTCTACCAGAAATTCTGGAAGAAAAAAAGTATATTCGCTCTGACCTTCTGCCACGCAGTGATTTTTGTGGAAACTATTTTAATCCTGAAAAGAATGCAGATAAAATAGTGAAAACACCGCTTGCCATTGATCGTCGTAGAAAAATATTAAGTCCTGAAGAAACTGGAAAGAAAACGATTAACAAATCGTTGGCCGTTGTTCACGAACGTAAATCGGAATTGCTGTACAAACGAAAACAGATGCTGAAACGAATGAGATGTCCATGGCAAAAAAGATCTCATCGTTTAGCAGCAATTTCGGAATGAATTTAAAAGAAATCTGTCAAAGATATTTGAAATCTTCTACAAATTTCGCTCTGAAATCAAAGAATGTCTTAACGCTGACAAAAACGACATTTCTGCTAATACTCGGAAGAGTTGAACCCGGAAACATCTTGGAAATATCTTGAATAGACTCAATCACACATTCACATCCAACTTATGAATATAAATAGGAATATATTTTATCAAATAACTGTTTACCCATTATTACTGAGTTCAAAAAAGTTGTGGAAGAATTTAAAAATAATCTTTCTGAGTAATATTTTTTACATGTATAAAAATAATAATAATTCAATTTCAGATATTACGGAATAAAAATTGGGTACTGTTTTAGATATTGACCCTAATTTCCGTGACTGCCCGGCAGCAGCAAGCCGACAACTAACGGAAGCGTCCGAGACCTGCCGAAATCGAAAACGAGGCAGACGATATTGATTTGAAGGAGAGACGCTTGGCACTTGTTGACAATGAATTTTGAAGTGTTGTGTAGTTCGATTGCCTCTCCGGAGCAGTGCATTAACTTTTGCCAGCAGAAAGCTCTGCTGGCAAAAGATATGCGATGTATGCGATGCGGCGGTCGAAACTCGCCATATCAACAATTTTAAAAATGATCTACCTGTGGTCCCAGAATATGCCTGTATTTCGCTAAGCCCCCCTCCAAAAAACGAAAAACAAGCCCTTACCCCTCCAGCTAAAATAATGGAAAAAACAAAAAAAAAACAATGCGTAATTACAAAAAAAAAAAAATAGTTTACAAAAATTATTATTTTCGCGTTCTACAGTTTAAAAAAAACAGTTTATTTCAGTAAAAAAAAAAATGGTTTAAAAAGTTAACGTTTCTAAAAAAAAGTTCTTACAAAAATGGTTAAAAAATAATAATAAAAAAAAAGTTTATTTATTTCAGCTATTTTTTCAGGTTTGTTCATTTATTTCATTTTTTGTATAAAAAATATATGCATTTCTTTTTCTTTACGTATATTCATCGTCTTACATTGTTGTCGTCTGCCGACTCGGCAATTCTCGGACGTTTCCGTCAGCTGTCGGCTTGCTGCTGCCGAGCAGTCACGGAAATTAGGGTCAATATCTAAAACAGTACCAAAAATTGTTCACTTAATATAGATAATTTACTTTCGACCATTTTCCTTAAGAATCTCGCAAAGAAATTTTTTTCCTGGCAATCGCAACGATCTCTGAACAAAAATTAGTTTGTCTGCGATGGTTGAATCGTGTGTGGCTAGCCATTTTGTCCAGAACTGCCGCGCCTGGGTTTTCTATGTTTAGAGATGTGGTGCACCCCAGGGGTGGCTGAAATCGGGGTGAATTTCACGAGTACAAGTAAGTACAATTATAGAGAATAACCATATTACGTATATACTTATATGTGATACACTTTTTGGATTCCCCCCCCGTATTATATATAATTTTTAAATATCGACTCTTATTATTCATAAGCGAATAATAATAAACATTTGAAGAAATTATTAATTTTTTGCAGACGAATTTGATTCACAAATAACAAAACGTTTAACAATTTTTTTCTTTTAATAATTTTCTAAAATTTTAAAAGTCCGGAAAAATTGAAGAATTTTATGACGCAAATTGCATTCTGCAAAACTAATGGTTGTGATTTTTCACCGCATTAAAAAAAAGATAATCATTTGTAGCGACGTCATTTAGCGTTCTTCTCGGAAAAGATATCCGCCATCTTCGAATTTGCTCCGACAAAAATGTCAATCTACATGGATTGTCATATTGAAATTAAATCCCTGATATCGTGCCGGCGCCCTGATTTCCTGCCATGCATTGGTCTCTGTGAGAGATTATTTCTATCCAAATTAAATTTAGAAAAGCTAGTAGTGAATTCTTTTTAAAATATCTACGAAAATAACATTTGCGGCGAGTGATACATCAGAGGGAACTAAGATCTTGGATTTCTCGTCTCGCAGGAATTTTGGAAGATAAAACAGTTTCTCCACCCTGACCTTTTGCAAAAAAATGATCTGTGTGGGCGAACTTAAATCTTCAATAAATGGAGACAAACGGGTAGAAATTCTTTATTTGTTGTCCACAAACGAAAATCTGAGATGTTTTATTAGCGAAAAAAGATGTTGTGGGGAATGAGATGCCCGAGAAAATTAACATCGCATCGTTTAGCAGGAATTCTGGAAGAAATTGTAATCTTCTCAAACGGATATTTTTTGTGTGAAATCTAATAAAGTCTCAACGCTGACAAAAACAACAATTCCTGCCAATACTCGACAAAGTTCTGCTCGGAAACATTTTGGATCAAAAACATGAATATTTAATTTACAAATTCAAACTCGTTTTATTCATGAGCGAATAATGAACTTGGAAGAAATCATTGTTTATTTTTTGCAGATGAATTTTATTCACAGATAAGAAAAAGTTTTACAAATCCTTACAAGAAATAAGACAATTTTCTTTGAGGAATTTGAAAAAGTCGATGAAAATGAAGAATTTTACGACCAGAATTGTTTTTAGGAAAGATAATGGCTCGGATTTCGCACAGCATTAAAAAATGGGATCAATCCCAAGATTTTTCAAGAATTTTCGCTGTTTTATTCATTTTCTCTTTTTACATTTTCACGTTGTTCAAAATTTGTTTTTTTTAAAATAAAATTCATTAAACTTATTTGATTTGTTTGTTATTTTTACTTTTCAAATTCTTTTTCGTTGGTAGAGACTTTGTTATCGTACGTTTTACAGAAAGAGCCGACAGGCCATTGGGCCTTAAACTGTATTAGTAGTGTCGCGGTATCCGTTCACCGCTCCCATTAAAACCAATGCTTGGTGCCATTCGTGTCGTCTGTTCGGGAATTTCCGTAAATAACCGATGATGTTTTCTGAAAATTCACAATAACAGCGCCTTCCTCATTTGGACAAACACAGACACTTTTTATAATTTGATAATTTATTTGGTAATATCCGGTTGGTATTAATACAGCATAAGGACTACGGCCGATCGGCTATTTCCGTATAACTCTTTACGGAAACGGCCGAAATCAACGATGGAAAAATTCTAAGAAAATGTAAGTAGGAGACGTTTAAAAAAACACACAAGAAAAAAAAGGAGACGAAAGTTTAACTTACCTTTTTTGCATTTTATTGTTTAAAAAAATTGTTAGTAATTAATTGGTTGATATTAGATTTTTTCTAATTTTATTCTTTCGACGTAGTTTGTCATGAGACGCTGATTCATGGTCGATGAAAAATGTATCGAATGGTTTCCTGTGGAGTTTTGGTAGCATTTTTCTCCCAAACTAGTTTTAACCTTCCAAAACTGTGAAATAGCTTTGGGCCATAAAAAAATGTATTCTCTCATCAAAAGATGAGTTTCAGATTCACCGACATTTTTTTTTTTTGATTTAATCATTTGTTGGGTAAAATTAGTTTTAGATTTGAACTTATTTTTCATAAGACTTGGTAGACTATTATATAAATGAAAGTCGTAATTCTATGTCAGTTTGTGTTAGGGTTAGGGTTAGTGTGTTAAAAGTCAGAAACTCCACAAGATACACTTATGAACGTTGCATCATCGGGTTCAGTGTGACCCAGACTTAGTTGTGTTAAAAATACTACGATATTCATTCCCTTGTTGTCACCGGGGACCAAATTAGTTGATCAAAAATAATTTATTATTTTTTATTCATATTTGTAGTTGTTTAAAAAAAACCACCGACACTAGATCAGGTAGGCAGTCAGTCAGTTAGATTTGTTTTGCTTTTTTGATTTCCTGTTTTTTCTTTCTCTCTGTTATATTGGACCAGTTGCTATGGAAAGGGGGGAATAGAGGGAATGAGAGAGAGAGTTGGTAGTGATGGGCGAGTTAGAGAGAAGTTTGAAAAGAAAGATGTAACAAAATTTTAAATCTTTTCCATTTTAATATCCATGTCCTCCTACCCGGGCAACGGTGAGTATCCCTGCTGATAACTCATAAATCCATTCAGTTTGTACTGGGAAAACAACAGCATTTCCTTCGACAAAACATTCATCAGATGTTGATCCTGTTGCCGTCCATTTTTTCTTGAAAGAAACGCCATTGTTACTGACATAGCATCCTCCAGCAATACCTCACGGTATACACAGACTGTTTAAAAGAAACTCTGTTGATTGAAATTCTATTTGATGTTTCGAAGAAAGGAAGGATTTGTGCAGTTGTTGTAATAAGACGAGTTCTTCTTGTGAATGTCGTACAAGGGAAAACCAGAGATTGTAGTTCAGTCAAGAACCTTCAATGGAAATAACGATAGAGCAGAGAAAGACTAGCATCGTCTCTTCAGGGCAACTACGAAATGTGACAGCAGTACTCCATCTTAGTAAGAAACCCTTGAGACTCGAACCGGAAATAAATGTCCGAACATATTTTCTCCATTCTTCTCCCTTACCTCTTCATAATATTCCATCCATCCTTCATTTAAACAGTCGATACTTTCATTTAAAAAATAAACGTCAATTCAATAAATGGATTTGAATTCTAACAGACAAAATCACGACATTAGTGACGCAGTTTGGTTAACGTGATTTCGTTTCGAAAAGCGATTTGGCGTTCGAAAGATTTGATTCAAGGAAATGTCGTCTGCTTGTTAATATAATGCCATCTTCTTCGAGCTGAGGCAGATAGATATCGGCATTTTTATACATTGGTATTTTTTTAGACATTTTCTTAAAAATGTTTACTTAAATTTATATTAATTTTATTTTTTTATGGTTGAAATCTTTTCAACCGAAAAATCGTAAACTAATGTTGTATTTAAACTGTAAAACTTGGCCTTTTGGCTAAGATCCCAGTGTAGTATCTGTTCCGATGGATACTGCACCCTATAGACCGGTATTGTCTTGGCCTTCGGGCCTTGATTTACGCCTGACTGTGGGTTTGTCCTGTGCAGTTCTAGGAAATCCAGCCTCACAGGCTTTGCCTCCCCTCTTTGGGGTGGAGTAAGGTTATCGCTTACTACCTAGGGCGCACCCACCGGGGAATGCCGACGGGGCTGCCCAGGCATTGTAGGCCAAAGTGCTCACCTTCTCGGGCGCTGATTTTTCAAATCCCACATTCCCGACCTTGTGTCACAGCTTACCGCTGTGGGAGGAAGATAAATAAAAAAATTGTTCGCTCTCTTTTAAATAAAAAAATAAATAAATCGAAACCCTGGAATCCTAGGATGCATTTTAAAACCTAAACCAATATTTTTGTGGTAAATTGCAATTTTCATTTTTTAATTTGTAAACGTAATTTCGGTTCCAAAGGTTCAATTTACAAGAATTTCAAATAATGTACTTCAAATTCAAGGGAGATAATAAAAATCTGTTTAGAAGAGTTACTTCCCTTGGAATAAAAGAATTTTTACAATATCAAGACATTTTGATTTTCATGTTTTTCTTTTTCAAAAGGATGTAATATAGTGGTCAAAATACGACGGACAGACAAACAAATATCCCGTCTTTTATATAATATTAATGTTTAAATTGCTATGAATTCATTTTTTTAATCCTTAAAATGTTTTATCTTTTTGATTGAATACACACATTTCTTTGTAATAAATGTAAAATGAACAAAGGTTTAAGTGAATTTGATAATTAAACATTTCTTAGTTCAATTGTTAATCTTTAAAATGTGTTTTAAAAACATAGGTTTTATTCAAGATGCGACTAACATCAATATAAGAAGCTCCGTCCGTCCGTTGGTCTGTCAAAGATAAGTTTGAAAGAACAGTTGAAGATGCGTCCATCAATGCCAATAAACTTAAACTATTTGCAAAATATAAAAAAGAAGCTAGAAACATTAATCAACATTACTCGAATGTTTAGCCAGGAATTCGAGATCGAAAACTCGAAATGACGGAAGGCATAGAACCGCCCAGATGAGAGATGATGAGGTCACTTGGTGGACGAGGTAACTATAGATACCTGAGCATTCTGGAAACGAACAGAATCAAATCAACAGACGTGAAAAAGATGATTAGAAGAAAGTATCTGAGAGGAACAAGTAAACTCCTTAAAAATAAATTATATTGTAGAAACATGAAAAATAAATGAATGAATACATGGGCAGTATCAGACCTTTCTTAAACTGGACAAAAGAACCCCGGGTACCTGAATGAAATAACCAGAAAGCTAATTACCGAAAGATGATACTGACGGACCCTTAATAAAAAAAAGGGAAGAAGATGGAAGTGGAATTGTAAGGATTGAATATAACATGATAATATCAATACATTAGAATTTTTAAATGTTTTTAATCAACTCCAAATTCAAGGGAGATAATTAGAATCGGTTGAAATGAGTGACTTCCCTTGCAATAAAAGAACTTTAAATGGTTTTCTCTTTCAAAATCGTGTGATGTGGTGGACAAAATACGGCAGACTAACAAATATCTTTTCTATGATATTGATTTGAGATTGATATGAATTTATTTTTACTCATAAAAATGTTTTATCATTTTTTATTGAATCCAAATATTTCTTTGAAATTTAAATAAAACAAATAAAAATTAAGTGAATTTGATAGTTGAAAATTTCTAAATAAGTTTATTTTTATCTTTAAAATGTGTTTATTTTAAAATAAGTTTTATTCAAGATGTGACCAAGCATAAATATAAGAGGCTGCACAAGGTAGATGAAGCTAGGGCGGTAGCGCTCGATAGACCAAAAGGCAGTTGACATGGTCTGACATGAAAACCTTCCCAGGAAAATAAATTTGTACGGTTTTACTGAACGAATATTTAATATAATCAGATCCTTCTTTGCTAAAATAAATATCCGGGTAGTTCTTGGTAGCCGTAATGCGGGTGTATCTCAGTGGTCGATACTTGGTCCTTTATTATACCAGATCGTAATTAACGACATTCGCGATGCAATCGCATCCGGGATGGTTGTATTTGCTGAAGACACCATGCTCAATTCTCGATATGTTGGCAAATCAAACACGCCCGTAAAATAGTTACAATTATAAGAAAACTTTGCCAACACCGATATCCGTCACTGATAACACCTTTCTTGAAAGCCTGGTGTTTAAACTACTCGGCCTAATATTCACAGGCAACATGAATTGGCATAAATACGAATTGGAATAAATAGAAAGAAGATACTGCCAAGGCTGCTGCAAAGAAAGTGGACTCCTTCTATCGGGATATAAAACTTCTCAGACCTATTCATATCCGATATCTCTATAAAGCTACCATCAACCCATGAATGGATTCTTGTGGCCACGTCTTGATTGGTGCTCCAAGAACTGGGAATGACGGAAGGCGTAGATCTGGCCAATAAATAGGTGAATACGGTAACTTGGTGAACGAGGCGCCTATAATCATCAAAAGTGATCGGTATCCATCTTCATTATAATCAAAGTTTTGTTGTGATAGAAGGTCCATCTGACTTCTTATCTGAAATATGTAGATGACAATAGACGACATTGAAGGTTAACAACAAAAAAAAAACACCGGTTGCAATGCGAGACGAAACTAATCGCAAACATTTGGCAGTCATTATAAAGCTGAAACTTTAGAAAATGATCATTATTTGACAAAAAATAAAAAAAGAACCTAGAAAAACTAATAAACACAACTTGAATCTTTTGTCCGGATATTGGAATGGAATTTAGGATAGTAAGTGTACTACTTGAAGGAGGAAAAACTCGGTGCAAGGGAAGGGGTAGAACTGTCCAGTCGAAAAATGATGTGGACACTTGGTGAACGAGGTAACTATAAATACCTGAGCATTCTGGAAACGTACACAATCAAATCAATATCAATATAAGAACGTCCGTCGGTCTGTCAAAGATAAGTTTGAAAGAACAGTTTCAAGATGCGTCCATCAATGTCAATAAACTTAAACTATTTACAAAATATAAAAAAGAAGCTAGAAACATTAATCAACATTACTCGAATGTTTAGCCAGGAATTCGGGATGGAAAACTCGAAATGACGGAAGGCATAGAACTGCCCAGATGAGAGATTATGAGGTCACTTGGTGGACGAGGTAACTATAAATACCTGAGCATTCTGGAAACGAACAGAATCAAATCAACAGACGTGAAAAAGATGATTAGAAGATGAACCTGAGAAAAACAAGTAAACCAAAGTCGAATATTTGGTCAGGATATCTGAAGGGAATTTGGGATGGAAAGTGTATACTTCTTGATAAAGGGAGAGCAAATCCGGAGCAACGGAAAGCGTAGAACTGACCAGTCGAGAGGTGGTGTTGGCATTTGCTGAACGAAAAACCTATACATAACTTTTAATTTAGTAAGGGGGCACAATCAAATTGTATACTGAAACTACGATATAAGTTCTGGTCAAAAGTCAGAAGCTGAAAACTGAAAGACCAGGATGTGAAGAAGAGATTCCAAGACTCCTTTGTTGAAATCAGCAAAGATTATCAGTCAGTTAGTTTAGACGAATGCTGGCTCAAGGATCACATCTAACCAATGATCAGGAGAGACTCGTTATAAAGACTGGTAAGTATTGGAGATTGGGTTGACGAAACGATGAAACAACTAGAAAAACGCATCAAACAAAAAAGAGAGAGGGAGAAACTACTGCGAAGCCAAACAATACGGAGAAGCAGCGAAATGGGAAACAAAAAGGCAAAAAAATCAAATTGGGAAGAGAAGCAGCTACATGGACGATTTCCGTCATATTTTATTTGTCAAAAAATATTTTAATAACACACTAAAATTAAGATTGTAAAAATGATTTATTTTATTCAAAATTAATCGAACACTTCCACGATGAGATAATTTATTCAAGTGAAGACTATGACGTCATTATTATTTGTAGCGTCGTCAATTAGCGTTCTTCTCCAAAAAGTTATCCGCCATCTTTGAAACTGTTCTAGTAAAAATGTCGATCTATATGGATGATTGTTTTATTGAAATTTTAAGCCTGATATCGTGGCGCCGCTCTGATCTTCTGCCACGCATTGGTTTCTCTAAAACACCCACATTACATCCAGAAAAGCCAGTAGACAAAAAAATTAAAAATTTTCTAAGAAAACGAATGCTGCGGCGAGTGACACATCCGAGGAAAATACGATCTTGGACTCCCCGTCTACCAGGAATTCTGGAAGAAAAAAAGTATATTCGCTCTGACCTTCTGCCACGCAGTGATTTTTGTGGAAACTATTTTAATCCTGAAAAGAATGCAGATAAAATAGTGAAAACACCGCTTCCCATTGATCGCCGTAGAAAAATATTAAGTCCTGAAGAAACTGGAAAGAAAACGATTAACAAATCGTTGGCCGTTGTTCACGAACGTAAATCGGAATTGCTGTACAAACGAAAACAGATGCTGAAACGAATGAGATGTCCATGGCAAAAAAGATCTCATCGTTTAGCAGCAATTTCGGAAGAAATTTAAAAGAAATCTGTCAAAGATATTTGAAATCTTCTACAAATTTCGATCTAAAATCAAAAACGACATTTCTGCTAATACTCAGAAGAGATGAACCCGGAAACATCTTGGAAATATCTTAAATAGACTCAATCACACATTCACATCGAACTTATGAATATAAATAGGAATATATTTTATCAAATAACTGTTTACCCATTATTACTGAGTTCAAAAAAGTTGTGGAAGAATTTAAAAATAATCATTCTGAGTAATATTTTTTACATGTATAAAAATAATAATAATTCAATTTCAAATATTACGGACGAAAAGTTGTTCACTTAATGTAGATAATTTACTTTTGACCATTTTCCTTAAGAATCTCGCAAAGAAAATGTTTTCCTGGCAATCGCAACGATCTCTGAACAAAAAATTAGTTTGTCTGCGATGGTTGAATCGTGGGTGGCTAGCCATTTTATGCGACCTTGTCCAGGACTGCCGCGCGTGGGTTTTCTATGTTTAGAGATGTGGTGCATACCAGGGGTGGCTGAAATCGACCCTCGGGGTAAATTTTACGAGTACAAGTAAGTACAATTATAGAGAATAACCATATTACGTATATACTTATATGTGATACACTTTTTGGATCCACCCCGCGTATTATATATAATTTTTAAATATCGACTCTTATTATCCATAAGCGAATAATAATAAACATTAGAAGAAATGATTAATTTTTTGCAGACGAATTTGATTCACAAATAACAAAACGTTTAACAATTTTTTTCTCTTAATAATTTTCTAAAATTTTAAAAGTCCGGAAAAATTGAAGAATTTTATGACGCAAATTGCATTCTGCAAAACTAATGGTTGTAATTTTTCACCGCATTAAAAAAAAAGATAATCATTTGTAGCGACGTCATTTAGCGTTCTCCTCGGAAAAGATATCCGCCATCTTTGAATTTTCTCCGACAAAAATGTCAATCTACATGGATTGTCATATTGAAATTAAATCCCTGATATCGTGCCGGCGCCCTGATTTCCTGCCATTTCTATCCAAATTAAATTTAGAAAAGCTAGTAGACAATTCTTTTAAAAATATCTACGAAAATGACTTTTGCGGCGAGTGATACATCAGAGCGAACTAAGATCTTGGATTTCTCGTCTCGCAGGAATTTTGGAAGATAAAACAGTTTCTCCGCCCTGACCTTTTGCAAAAAAATGACCTCTGTGAGCGAACTTTAATCTTCAATAAATTGAGACAAAAGAGTGAAACCATCGATACTCATTGATCCGTGCAGAACAAATTTGAACCCCGAAAAGACTGGAGAGAAAACGGTTAGAAATTCTTTATTTGTTGTTCACAAACGAAAATCTGAGATGTTTTATAAGCGAAAAAAGATGTTGTGGGGAATAAGATACCCGAGAAAATTAACATCGCATCGTTTAGCAGGAATTCTGGAAGAAATTGTAATCTTCTCAAACGGATATTTTTTGTCTGAAATCTAATAAAGTCTCAACGCTGACAAAAACAACAATTCCTGCCAATACTCGACAAAGTTCTGCTCAGACACATTTTGGATCAAAAACATGAATATTTAATTTACAAATTCAAACTCGTTTTATTCATGAGCGAATAATGAACTTGGAAGAAATCATTGTTTATTTTTTGCAGATGAATTTTTTTCACAGATAAGAAAAAGTTTTACAAATCCTTACAAGAAATAAGACAATTTTCTTTGAGGAATTTGAAAAAGTCGATGAAAATGAAGAATTTTACGACCAGAATTGTTTTTAGGAAAGATAATGGCTCGGATTTCGCACAGCATTAAAAAATGGGACCAATCCCAACATTTTTCAAGAATTTTCGCTGTTTTATTCATTTTTTCTTTTTACATTTTCACATTGTTCAAAATTTGTTCTTTTTGGTACTGTTTTAGAATTTGACCCTAACCTTCGTGACTGCCCGGCAGCAGCGAGGCGACAGCTAACGGAAGCGTCCGAGACCTGCCGAATGCGAGACCTGCCGAAATCGAAAACGAGGCTGGCTGGCAGACGATATTGAATTCAAAGAGAGACGCTTGGCACAAAGTAAAAATGAATTTCGAAGTGTTGTGTAGTTCGATTGCCTCTCCGGAGCAGTGCATTAACTTTTGCCAGCAGAAAGCTCTGGTGGCAAAATCTATGCGCTGTATGCGATGCGGCGGCGGCCGACTTTGCCGGCTAGTACCGAGAAAGACAGTTTCCGAAAAATATGCCTGGAGATGCCCCACCCAGGAATGCCGGGCTTGGATTTCGCTGCGATCGGGGACGTTTTTTTCGCGGTCAAAACTCGCCATATCAACAATTCTAAAGATGATATACCTGTGGTCCCAGGATATGGCGACCTGCGGGAATTCATGTGGCGACAGACTTTTAAAAAAGACCCTTTCGCCGCCATATTATCGCAGATAGCCGTACTTTATCCAGTCGTCGGCGACCAACAATCTTCTTCTGCTCCGCCTCCTTCCACATCCTCGGCGACGACTACCCCATCCTCCTCTTCTGCCTGTATTTCGATAAGCCCTCCTCCAAAAGCGAAAAACAAGCCCTTACCCCTCCAGCTAATATAATTGAAAAAAAAAACAAAAAAAACAATGCGTAATTGCAAAAAAAAAAAAAAAAAAAAAATGGTTATTTTAGCGTTCATTAAAACAGTTTATTTCAGTTAAAAAAAAACAAAAAAAAAGAGTTTAAAAAGTTAGTTTTCTTACTTAAAATGGTTAATTATTAATAAAAAAAAAAAAGTTTATTCATTTCAGCTATGGGTTTGTTCATTTATTTCATTTTCTGTATAAAAATATATGCATTTCTTTTTCTTTACGTATAGTCATCGTCTTACATTGTTGTCGTCTGCCGACTCGGCAGGTCTCGGACTCTTCCGTTAGCTGTCGGGACGCTTCCGTTAGCTGTCGGCTCGCTGCTGCCGGGCAGTCACGAAGGTTAGGGTCAAATTCTAAAACAGTACCTTTTTTTTTAATAAAATTCATTAAACTTATTTGATTTGTTTGTTATTTTTACTTTTCAAATTCTTTTTCGTTGGTAGAGACTTTGTTATCGTACGTTTTACAGAAAGAGCCGACCGGCCATTGGGCCTTACACTGTATTAGTAGTGTCGCGGTATCCGTTCACCGCTCCCATTAAAACCAATGCTTGGTGCCATTCGTGTCGTCTGTTCGGGAATTTCCGTAAATTACCGATGATGTTTTCTGAAAATTCACAATAACAGCGCCTTCCTCATTTGGACAAACACAGACACTTTTTATAATTTGATAATTTATTTGGTAATATCCGGTTGGTATTAATACAGAATAAGGACCACGGCCGATCGGCTATTTCCGTATAACTCTTTACGGAAACGGCCGAAATCAACGATGGAAAAATTCTAAGAAAATGTAAGTAGGAGACGTTTAAAAAAACACACAAGAAAAAAAAGGAGACGAAAGTTTAACTTACCTTTTTTGCATTTTATTGTTTAAAAAAATTGTTAGTAATTAATTGGTTGATATTAGATTTTTTCTAATTTTATTCTTTCGACGTAGTTTGTTATGAGACGCGGATTCATGGTCGATGAAAAATGTATCGAATGGTTCCCTGTGAGATTTTGGAAGCATTTTTCTCCCAAACTAGTTTTAACCTTCAAAAACTGTGAAACAGCTTCGGGCCATAAAAAAATGTATTCTCTCATCAAAAGATGAGTTTCAGATTCCCCGACATTTTTTTTTGATTTAATCATTTGTTGGGTAAAATTGGTTTTAGATTTGAACTTATTTTTCATAAGACTTGGTAGACTATTATATAAATGAAAGTCGTAATTCTATGTCAGTTTGTGTTAGGGTTAGGGTTAGGGTTAGGGTTAGGGTTAGGGTTAGGGTTAAGGTAAAGGTTAGAGTTAGTGTGTGTCCAGTTAAAAGTCAGAAACTCCACAAGATACACTTATGAACGTTGCATCATCGGGTTCAGTGTGACCCAGACTTAGTTGTGTTAAAAATACTACGATATTCATTCCCTTGTTGTCACCGGGGACCAAATTAGTTGATCAAAAATAATTTATTATTTTTTATTCATATTTGTAGTTGTTTAAAAAAAACCACCGACACTAGATCAGGTAGGCAGTCAGTCAGTTAGATTTGTTTTGCTTTTTTGATTTCCTGTTTTTTCTTTCTCTCTGTTATATTGGACCAGTTGCTATGGAAAGGGGGGAATAGAGGGAATGAGAGAGAGTTGGTAGTGATGGGCGAGTTAGAGAGAAGTTTGAAAAGAAAGATGTAACAAAATTTTAAATCTTTTTCCATTTTGATATCCATGTCTTCCTACCCGGGCAACGGTGAGTATCCCTGCTGATAACTCATAAATCCATTCAGTTTGTACTGGGAAAACAACAGCATTTTCTTCGACAAAACATTCATCAGATGTTGATCCTGTTGCCGTCCATTTTTTTCTTGAAAGAAACGCCATTGTTACTGACATAGCATCCTCCAGCAATCCCTCACGGTATAGCCAGACTGTTTAAAAGAAACTCTGTTGATTGAAATTCTATTTGATGTTTTGAAGAAAGGAAGGATTTGTGCAGTTGTTGTAATAAGACGAGTTCTTCTTGTGAATGTCGTACAAGGAAAAACCAGAGATTGTAGTTCAGTCAAGAACCTTCAATGGAAATAACGATAGAGCAGAGAAAGACTAGCATCGTCTCTTCAGGGCAACTACGAAATGTGGCAGCACTACTCCATCTTAGTAAGAAACCGTTGAGACTCGAACCGGAAATAAATGTCCGAACATATTTTCTCCATTCTTCTCCCTTACCTCTTCATAATTTTCCATCCATCCTTCATTTAAACAGTCGATACTTTCATTTTTTAAAAATAAACGTTAATTCAATAAATGGATTTGAATTATAACAGACAAAATCACGACATTAGTTACGCAGTTTGGTTAACGTGATTTCTTTTCGAAAACCGATTTGGCGTTCGAAAGATTTGATTCAAGGAAATGTCGTCTGCTTGTTAATATAACGCCATCTTCTTCGAGCTGAGGCAGATAGATATCGGCATTTTTTATACATCGGTATTTTGTTTAGACATTTTCTTAAAAATGTCTATATAAATTTATATAAATTTTATTTTTAATGGTTGAAATCTTTTCAACCGAAAAATCGTAAACTAATGTTGTATTTAAACTGTAAAACTTGGCCTTTTTGGCTAAGATCCCAGTGTAGTATCTGTTCCGATGGATACTGCACCCTATAGACCGGTATTGTCTTGGCCTTCGGGCCTTGATTTACGCCTGACTGTGGGTTTGTCCTGTGCAGTTCTAGGAAATCCAGCCTCACAGGCTTTGCCTCCCCTCTTTGGGGTGGAGTAAGGTTATCGCCTACTACCTGAGGCGCCCCTACCGGGGAATGCCGACGGAGCTGCCAAGGCATTGTAGGCCAGATTGCTCACCTTCTCGGGCGCTGACTTTTCAAATCCCACATTTCCGACCTTGTGTCACAGCTTACCGCTGTGGGAGGAAAATAAATAACAAATTGTTCGCTCTCCTATAAATAAAAAAATGAATAAATCGAAACCCTGGAATCCTAGGATGCATTTTAAAACCTAAACCAATCTTTTTGTGGTAAATTGCAATTTTCATTTTTTAATTTGTAAACGTAATTTCGGTTCCAAAGGTTCAATTTACAAGAATTTCAAATAATGTACTTCAAATTCAAGGGAGATAATAAAAATCTGTTTAGAAGAGTTACTTCCCTTGGAATAAAAGAATTTTTACAATATCAAGACATTTTAATTTTTATGTTTTTCTCTTTCAAAAGGATGTAATATAGTGGTCAAAATACGACGGACAGACAAACAAATATCCCGTCTTTTATATAATATTAATGTTTAAATTGCTATGAATTTATTTTTTAATCCTTAAAATGTTTAATACAAACATTTCTTTGTAATAAATGTAAAATGAACAAAGTTTGAGTCAATTTGATAATTAAACATTTCTTAGTTCAATTGTTAATCTTTAAAATGTGTTTTAAAAACATAGGTTTTATTCAAGATGCGACCAACATCAATATAAGAAGCTCCGTCCGTCCGTTGGTCTGTCAAAGATAAGTTTGAAAGAAAAGTTTTAAGATGCGTCCATCAATGCCAATAAACTTAAACTATCTGCAAAAAATTAAAAAAAAAAGCTAGAAACATTAATCAACATTACTCGAATGTTTAGCCAGGAATTCGAGATGGAAAACTCGAAATGACGGAAGGCATAGAACTGCCTAGATGAGAGATGATGAGGTCACTTGGTGGACGAGGTAACTATAGATACCTGAGCATTCTGGAAACGAACAGAATCAAATCAACAGACGTGAAAGAGATGATTAGAAGAAAGTATCTGAGAAGAACAAGTAAACTCCTTTTAAATAAATTATATTGTAGAAACATGATAAATAAATGAATGAATACATGGGCAGTATGAGACCTGTATTAAACTGGACAAAAGAACCCCGGGTACCTGAATCAAATAACCAGAAAGCTAATTACCGAAAGATGATACTGACGGACCCTTAATAAAAAAGGGAAGAAGATGGAAGTTGAATTGTAAGGATTGAATATAACATGATAATATCAATGCATTAGAATTTTTAAATGTTTTTAATCAACTCCAAATTCAAGGGAGATAATTAGAATCGGTTGAAATGAGTGACTTCCCTTGCAATAAAAGAACTTGCCATAAAAGAACTTTAAATGGTTTTCTCTTTCAAAATAGTGTGATGTGGTGGTCAAAATACGGCAGACTAACAAATATCTTTTCTATAATATTGATTTGAGATTGATATGAATTTATTTTTAATCATAAAAATGTTTTATCATTTTTTATTGAATCCAAATATTTCTTTGAAATTTAAATAAAACAAATAAAAATTAAGGGAATTATATGGTTGAGAATTTCTAAATAAGTTTATTTTTATCTTTAAAATGTGTGTATTTTAAAATAAGTTTTATTCAAGATGTGACCAAGCATAAATATAAGAGGCTGCACAAGGTAGATGAAGCAAGGGCGGTAGCGCTCGATAGACCCAAGACAGTTGACATGGTCTGACATGAAAACCTTCCCGGAAAATAAATTTGTACGGTTTTACTGGACGAATATTTAATATAATCAGATCCTTCTTTGCTAAAATAAATATCTGGGTAGTTCTTGATGGCCGTAATGCGGGTGTGTCTCAAGGGTCGATACTTGGTCCTTTATTATACCAGATCGTAATTAACGACATTCGCGATGCAATCGCATCTGAGATGGTTATATTTGCTGATGACACCATGCTCAATTCTCGATATGTTGGCAAATCAAACACGCCCGTAAAACAGTTACAATTATAAGCAAAACTTTGCCAACACCGATATCCGTCACTGATAACACCTTTCTTGAAAGCCTGGTGTTTAAACTACTCGGCCTTATATTCACAGGCAACATGAATTGGCATAATACGAATTGGAATAAATATAAAGAAGATACTGCCAAGGCTGCTGCAAAGAAAGTGGACTCCTTCTATCGGTATATAAAACTTCTCAGACCTATTCATATCCGATATCTCTATAAAGCTACCATCGACCCACGTCTTGATTGGTGCTCCAAGAACTGGGAATGACGGAAGGCGTAGATCTGGCCAATAAATAGGTGAATACGGTAACTTGATCGGTATCCATCTTCATTATAATCAAAGTTTTCTTGTGATAGAAGGTCCATCTGACTTCTTATTCGAAATATGTAGATGACAATAGACGACATTGAAGGTTAACAACAAAAAAACACCGGTTGCAATGCGAGACGAAACTAATCGCAAACATTTGGCAGTCATTATAGAGCTGAAACTTTGAAGATGATCATTATTTGCAAAAAATAAAAAAAAGAACCTAGAAAAACTAATAAACACAAATCGATTCGTTTGTCCGGATATTGGAATGGAATTTAGGATAGCAAGTGTACTACTTGAAGGAGGAAAACTCGGTGCAAGGGAAGGCGTAGAACTGGCCAGTCGAAAAATGATGTGGACACTTGGTGAACGAGTAACTATGAATACCTGAGCATTCTGGAAACGAACAGAATCAAATCAACAGACGTGAAAAAGATGATTAGAAGAAAGTATCTGAGAAGAACAAGTAAACTCTTTAAAAAGCCTAAAAATAGAAATAAACCAAAGTCGAATATTTGGTCAGGATATCTGAAGGGAATTTGGGATGGAATTTGTGTACTTCTTGATAAAAGGAAGCAGAATTCGGAGCAACGGAAGACGTAGAACTGGCCAGTCGAAAGGTGGTGTGGGCATTTGGTGAACGAAACATCTATAAATATCTTTACATTTTGGCAGCGGACAAAATCAAATTGCATACTGAAACGACGATATAAGTTCTGGTCAAAAGTCAGAAGCTGAAAACTGAAAGACCAGGATGTGAAGAAGAGATTCCAAGACTCCTTTGTTGAAATCAGCAAAGATTATCAGTCAGTTAGTTTAGACGAATGTTGGCTCAAGGATCGCAGCCAACCAATGATCTGGAGAGACTCGTTATAAAGACTGGTAAGTATTGGAGATTGGGTTGACGAAACGATAAAACGACTAGAAAAACGCATAAAAAAAGAGGGAGAAACCAACCTGAAGCCAAACAATACGGAGAAGCAGCGAAATGGGAAACAAAAAGGCAAAAAAATCAAATTGGGAAGAGAAGCAGCTACATGGACGATATCCGTCATATTTTATTTGTCAAAAATTATTTTAATAACACACTAAAATTAAGATTGTAAAAATGATTTATTTTATTCAAAATTAATCGAACATTTCCACGATGAGATAATTTATTCAAGTGAAGACTATGACGTCATTATTATTTGTAGCGTCGTCAATTAGCGTTCTTCTCCAAAAAGATATCCGCCATCTTTGAAACTGTTCTAGTAAAAATGTCGATCTATATGGATGATTGTTTTATTGAAATTTCAAGCCTGATATCGTGGCGCCGCTCTGATCTTCTGCCACGCATTGGTTTCTCTAAAACACCCACATTAAATCCAGAAAAGCCAGTAGACAAAAAAATTAAAAATTATCTAAGAAAACGAATGCTGCGGCGAGTGACACATCCGAGGAAAATACGATCTTGGACTCCCCGTCTACCAGGAATTCTGGAAGAAAAAAGGTATATTCGCTCTGACCTTCTGCCACGCAGTGATTTTTGTGGAAACTATTTTAATCCTGAAAAGAATGCAGATAAAATAGTGAAAACACCGCTTCCCATTGATCGTCGTAGAAAAATATTAAGTCCTGAAGAAACTGGAAAGAAAACGATTAACAAATCGTTGGCCTTTGTTCACGAACGTAAATCGGAATTGTTGTACAAACGAAAACAGATGCTGAAACGAATGAGATGTCCATGGCAAAAAAGATCTCATCGTTTAGCAGCAATTTCGGAAGAAATTTAAAAGAAATCTGTCAAAGATATTTGAAATCTTCTACAAATTTCGATCTGAAATCAAAAACGACATTTCTGCTAATACTCAGAAGAGATGAACCCGGAAACATCTTTGAAATATCTTGAATAGACTCAATCACACATTCACATCCAACTTATGAATATAAATAGGAATATATTTTATCAAATAACTGTTCATCCATTATTACCGAATTCACAAAAGTTGTGGAAGAATTTAAAAAGAAACTTTCTGATAAATATTTTTTATACATGTATAAAAATAATAATAATTCAATTTGAAATATTGCAGAAGAAAAATTGTTCACTTATATAGATAATTTACTTTTGACCACTTTCCTTAAGAATCTCGAATGAAACTTTTGCAACGATCTCGGAACCAAAATTGGTTTGTCTGCGATGGTTGAATCCTGGGTGGGTAGCCATTTTATGCGACTTTGTCCAGGACTGCCGCGCGTGGTTTGCTATGTTTAAATATGTGGTGCACACCAGGGGTGGCTGAAATCGACCCCCGGGTGAATTTCACGAGTACAAGTAAGTACAATTCTAGATAATTACCACATTACATATATCCTATTTTTTGGATGCTTCCAAAATTATTTATAATTTACAAATGTCGATTCTTCTTATTCATAAGCGAATAATGAACTTTGAAAAAATGATTAATTTTTTGCAGATGAATTTTATTCACCGATTGCAAAACGTTTTACAATTTGGAAAAAAAAAATTCAAAGCCGTGAAAAATTGAAGAATTTTACCACTCTTTTTCATTTCGCAAAACTAATGGCTGTGATTTTTCATCGCATTAAAAAAAAGACAATTATTTGTAGCGACGTCATTTAGCGTTCTTCTCGGAAAAGATATCCGCTATCTTTGAATTTGCTGAAATGTCGATCTACATGGATTGTCATATTAAAATTAAATCCCTGATATCGTGCTGCCACTCTGACTTCCTGCCATGCATTGGTCTCTGTGAGGCACCATTTCTACTTATGTTAAATCCAGAAAAGCCCGTAGTACAAAAAATTTAAAAATATCTACGAAAACGAATTTTACGGCGAGTGATACATCGGAGAGAACAAAGATCTTGGATTTTTTATCTCGCGGGAATTTTGGAAGATAAAACATTTTTCGGCCATGACCTTTTTGCAAAAAAAATGATCTTTGTGGGCGAACTTAAATCTTCAATAAATTGAGACAAAAGAGTGAAACCATCGCTACTCATTGATCCGTGCAAACAAATTTGTACCCCGAAAAGACTGGAGAGAAAATGGTTACAAATTCTTTATTTGTCGTCCACAAACGAAAATCTGAGATGTTTTATAAACGAAAAAAAAAGATGTTTTGAGGAATGAGATGCCCAGGGAAATTAAAATCTCATCGTTTAGCAGGAATTCCAGAAGAAATTTAAAATCTTCTCAAACGGAAAATTTTCGTCTGAAATCTAATAAAGTCTCAACGCTGACAAAAAACAACAATTCCTGCCAATACTCGCAAGAGTTCTGCTCGGAAACATCTTTAAAAATATCTTAAATAAACTCAATCACACATTCACATCCAACTTATAAAAGATATCTAATCAAATTACTATTAATCTATTATTACGGAGTTTTATAAAATTTGTGAAGGATTCAAAATTGTACTTTCTGAAGGATATTTGGTACTTGTCCAGATATTGAACCTGACAAAAGTTAAAATACACTCCTCCGGAGATCCAATCGTGCGACACAGCACTTCGAAATTCATTTTTTTGCAATTGGTTGACAAGCGTCTCTCCTTCAAATCGCTATCGGCGGCTTGACGCCAGCCTCGTTTTCGACTCGGCAGGTCTCGGACGCTTCCGTTAGCTGTCGGCTCGCTGCTGCCGGGCAGTAACGGAAATTAGGTTCAATATCTGGACAAGTACCGGATATTTTTCTAAATGTCTAAAAAATCTAATAATTTCGATTTCAAACATTGCTGAGATAAAAAAAAAAATGTAAATATTTATACGCCGTTTAGAAAAACTTGATTTCAAAGTCGGCCGATGGAAAATCCTAGAAGAATGGCTCAGATGTATATAAAGAAATCTAAACGGCGAGCAGGAAAACTCAGTTTTACAACTGACTTACGGCTCAGACGATATAAATTATGGAAAAACATTTTAAAAATCTTATTCCTTTATTTTTTATAAATCACGTTGGTGTTTTATCTGTTAAACAATCTAAAACAATTTTTAAATGGCAATTGTAACGATCTCTGTCCCACAAGTTGTTGGTTTGTCGTTAGCTCTGGAATCGTGGGTGAGTAGCCATTTTATGCGACCTTTCTAAAGACCGCCACGCATGGGTTGCTATGTTTGAAGATGCGGTGCACAACGGGGGTGAGACCAGGGTCTCAACCCGACCCCGAGAAGAATGCTTGTACGAGTGCAAGTAAGTAGAATTCTAGATAATAATCCTATTACATACTTACCTGGCACGCGCTAGGAAGTAAGTGTAGTATCTGTTCCGATGGATACTGCACCCTATAGACCGGTGTCGTCTTGTCCTTCGGGGCTTGATTCCACCTGTCTGTGGGTTTGTCCTGTGCAGTTCTAGGAGGTCCACCCTCCCAGGCTTCGCCTCCCCTCTTTGGGGAGGAGTAAGTTTATTGCTTACTGCCTGTGGCGCCCCTACCGGGGAATGCCGACGGGGCTGCCCAGGCAATTTTTAATGGCCAGAGTGCTCACTTTCTCGGGCGCTGGCTTTTCAAACCCCACTTATTCGACCCCACCTGTGGTCACATCTTACTTGTGGGAGTAAGATAAAAACTGGCCTTGTGCCTAACTCCTGCAGAGGAGTAAATAAACATATTACATATATGCTTATATGTGATACCCATTTTGGATCAAAAACATAAATATTTAATCTACAAATACAGACTCGTATTATTTATAAGCGAATAATGAACGTGGAAGAAATCATTGTTTATTTTTTGCAGATGAATTTTATTCACAGATAAGAAAAAGTTTTACAAATCCTTACAAGAAATAAGACAATTTTCTTTGGGGAATTTCAAAATGAAGAATTTTACGACCCAAATTGCAGTTAGAAACGATTATGGTACGGATTTTTCACTGCATTAAAAAAAAAATGGCGCGAATGCCAAGATTTTACAAGAATGTTGCTGTTTTATTCATTCTTTTTTTTCAAATTTTCACATTGTTCAAAATTTTTTATTTTGAAATAAAATTCATTAAACTTATTTTATTTGTTTGTTATTTTTACTTTTTAAATTCTTTTTCGTTGGTAGAGACTTTGTTGTCGTATGTTTTACAGAAAGAGCCGACCGGCCATTGGGCCTTACACTGTATTAGTAGTGTTGCGGTATCCATTCACCGCTCCCATTAAAACCAATGATTGGTGCCATTCGTGTCGTCTGTTCGGGAATTTCCGTAAATAACCGAAAATTCAATGTAACAGCGTCTTATTCATGTGGACAAACACACGCTTTTTATAATTTGATAATTTATTTGGTAATATCCTTTTGGTATTAATACAGTATAAGGATCACAGCCGATCGGCTATTCCCGCAAAACTTTTTACGGAAACGAACGGAAAGCATTAGATTAAAATCATTTTTTTTTTTTTGTGAAAATAATGTTTTTTTTTGGTGGGGGGGGGGGGGGGGGATAAAATTTTGTCAATGTTTTTATAAGATAAAAGAAAGAAAAAATTAGATGGGCGAAACTCGAGTCTAGGACTTTCGGTCTGTGGCTCTCATTGTTTGTGTTGGCTGAGGCGTTGTCTGATTGTAGAAATAAGTACACACACACACACACACACACACACACACACACACACACACATATATATATATATATATATATATAAATACCGCTCTATATTTTTTATTGAGCACTCTCATAAACCTTGTTCAATTCCCCTGGATTTATACCCTGTTGATTTATACCATACTCGGATTATATACTGGGAAGCCATGAAATTAAATACTGTCTTGTTTTTAAATTCCCGAAACAGTTTTTCATGGTAAACAACTGATGATCCCTTAAAATAGTGTTAGAAACTAACTAATATAATAACTGTAAAAATAAATTGACTTACATGAGTGATTTTCCACTGGAAGACTTGAGACTATAAGTTTTTTTTTTGTTTTTGTTTTTGTTTTTTTGTTTTTTTTATATAGTTTTAATGGTTGAGAAACTTCCGAGACTATATATATATATATATATATATATATATATATATATATATATATATATATATATGTGTGTGTGTGTGTGTGTGTGTGTGTGTGTGTAATCAGTCAGCGGAAAATCATCAGCATACAAGTGGGATAAAAAATATATGCTAATAGTGAATAAAAGACTGAGAATGAATTACAAAATAAATGTGCAACTTACAATTTTGTGCCGAATTTATTAGACGATTTTAGAAATAAAGTAAAGTCAATCCCAATTTCAGTTTTTCTTTTTGTTTCTTGGGGATAGTCGGTACTGTTCAAGATGACGCGTCGACAATGATCGGGCAGGTCGCGGAAGCGGCCGAGCGCTGCCGGAATAATATCATTTTTTCTTTCTTTTATCTTATAAAAACATTGACACAATTTTACCCCCCCCCAAAAAAAAACAACATTATTTTCACAAAAAAAAAAAATTACTTTAATCTATGTCTTTTTTCTTTGAATTTATTTGTCTCATATTATCGCCTGCCAGTCTTCCAGTTAGAGCTTGGCAGTTTGAATGCAGGGCTAAGAACGGGAGCCCTAACTCTAACCCTAACATATCTTTCTTTCTTTGTTTTATGTTGTATTTAAAAAAAATACAATGTCTATTTACCATGATTATGGTTTGTTAAACCGAAAATTCGGATTTATAAAATATATAAAAAAAATGTTTAAATAAATTTTCATTTATTGATATGAATTCACGCGTATGTTAACTGGTTTCTCAAAAATTTTCATATATATATATATATATATATATATATATATATATATATATATATATATATATAGGATAACATGGGGTATTAAGGACCACACTTTGAGGCAACATTATGCTTACTTGGATTACATGCTACATGATCAGTCTTTTGTGGCAAACATAAGTGGAGGAAATGGAGAACTAATTACAGTTTACATAATAAAGCAGATTAAGGAATATTCAACAGATATTTTTAAATACATTTTTAAAGAACGCTTGTTGCAAAACTCTAAAAATCAGACAACTGGGGCATTAAGGACTCCTAACCTGGGGCATTAGGGACCAACGCGCTTTGCTGGAAATTGCCGTCCCATATGTTGCGTCTCACAGGTGAGCCTCCTCTGCATGGTCAGCCAATGTCCAGGCTATGCAACAGATTGTACTGGGTTACATTTTACCAGTAGGGAACAAGTTCCACCTGACACTGAAGGGTCACCGCTGGGCCTATTGACAGCAGAAGTCACATATCCACTGCACATCTTCCAGGTCGTCAATGCTGTCAGTGATGTTGGTGCAGGCATTTTCTGCTCTTGCCCTGGCCTGACTCAGGTGCTCCGTCTTCCTTGGCACAATGTCTGAATGGCGCTTCAAGAAACCAGCCATCCAGTCATATCCAGGGCGATCACCGTTGAAGGGCGTCTCCAGACCTTTGTCTTGGACTTCTTTGCCGCTTAGCCCCCACCCTCACCCCCACTCAGCAAACAGTTTGATGCATTCGGCGATTTCAGCTTCTTCAAGGGGGTTGACAGCTGTCCCTCTCCCAACACTTGCATGTATGGGGACCTGGCCAGAAACTCGGCGGTGAAGGGATCCTTTGCTGATACCGAAGTATCTGGCAACTTGGTTGAGCCCCATTTCATCTCGTTGGACTGCAGCAACTGCTTCCTCAATGGATCGGTGATTCTTAAGGTTTGCCCTCCCCCCTCTTTCCTTCTTCTTGTAGTTGCGAACCATCTCTGCAGCTGAAATAGCAAATGGGGCAATAGGGACCACAGAAAAATAAAATATTTGTAGAGCAAAAAATCTGGTCACTCGTCCCTACTTTCACATTTTGCAGCTGAAATAGCAAATGGGGCAATAAGGACCACAGAAAAATAACATATTTTTAGAACAAAAAATCTGGTCACTCGTCCCTACTTTCCAAATATTTAAGCAAAACAAAGCCTAACATCACATCATACGAAGCAAAATACATGGGAACACAACATAGATATCATGAAACAATCTTGAAGCATTAGACCCATAACTAGACTCAAAGACATCGCTGAATAGGATTTCTGCCAGGTTAACAACTTTCTGAACAATGGGAAAAAATAAAGAAATGTTCAAATAAAAAAAGAACTGCACCAGTACTTAGCTTGATTGTTCTGTTGAAGGACAGCAGCAAGTAGTTGCACTCAATCTCCTCGAATTTTACAACAAAACAGTTTCTGTAGACCTCGTGAAATGGCCACAAAAGTTCAGAATCAACTTTCAAGATGGCTGCCACCACAAAGAAAGCATGGTCTGACTTTCCAAAAAGAAATAAAATTGAAGCTGATGGGTTACTCAAGGCACACGACTGTAACGAAGGCTCTGATTAGTCAGGATTACTATGGAAGCAGTCCCTAAAGCCCCACATGGGGACAAGTCATTTTATAGAGGAAGAAAAGAGGGTCCCCCCCCAAGTGGTCCTTAATGCCCCGTGGTCCTTAATACCCCACTTTATCCTATATATATATAAGCTTTTATAGTTCGCATAAATGCAGATTCTGGGCAAAGCAGCTATTTTGCTTATGTTACTAGCTGACTAAACAAAGATGGCTGCTTTCCTGAGAATCGGTATTTCGGCGAACTTTAACTTCTATTAAATAATATTTTTTCCTTTTAAAATAATTTATGTCGGTAATAGTAATGATTACCAAGTTTGATATAAATTAGGTGTTGTTGCTTTTTTGTGGAGGGTACGAGTTACCGAATGTTAACTATTCTGTACTTTTACCGAAATTTCATTCAAGAATTCGAAATGATATTCAAAATTAAAGGGAGTAAATTCTAAGAAGTTAAGAGTTATTTCCCTTGCCTAAAAAAAAGAAGAAATTCACTTCTATCAAACGTAACGTTTATTTAACGGCCGAGTTCATATAAAAGAAACTACAGTCTGAAAAATATGAAAAATAAAAAAAATGGCGTCGGGCCTTATTACGATCCGATGCAGCAGGTATAACTTCTAATCAGTTCTTTGAAATACTTTATCTAAAAGTTATGGAAGGTTATTGTCAAGGCAGTTTTCAAAAACTAGATCTGTTAAGCAGTTAAATTTTTTGGCTCACAAAGTAATGTTTTTGGAATAAGTTGCCAGATCTGATTAAGAACAGCAATAGCGTGGATCAGTTTAAGATGAAGTTGGATAAATTCAGAGAAAGTGAGAGGAGGGAGAAATTGAGGAGGCACTTTTGGGAGCTATCAAATGAAATATTTAACAGAATTTGATCTGGATATCGATACTGTACTAAGAGTTTTATTTTAATTTTTAATTTTTTTAAATTTTTAACAGTTGAATTGAGAAGATAGTTAAAGGGGGGGGGGGCCAAACAGGTATAACAAACAAATGAAAGCACTCAATCAAATTATCAAAAAAAAAAAAGGATGGTTTATAACAAGTATTGATTTTGACCATGTTTTAGCCTGCAGGGAAGCAATTACGTCGTAACGTGTTCCAGTGATGGAATGTTCTTGAAAAGTTTCGTTTAATGTTAGGCATAAAGAGGAAGAAGGGAAAGTTATTTATATAAATACATACACACGCACACATGTAAACATGCGTATATATGTAAACACATAAAAGCTGCACACACCCACACACACACCCACACACACACACACACACACACACGCGCGTGCGCGCGCGCTACAAAAGCAGACAGCCAATTATAAAAACGAAAATACTCATTCCAACGAACCGGTGTGTGGGACTGTATATGTGTATATATACATATATGTGCGTGTATTCGTGTGTGTATTTAGTTATATATGTACTTTTGTTTCATTTTACTTCAGTCGAAGTTCTCAGAAATCAAGGGGCCCCTTCCTGGGGCTAACACTTGATCTCTATATGAGATACATAGATGTTCGAATATTTCATTAAAGTTCTCCTTTACCTGTCAAACGTTGAGTTTGTAAAGAAGTTAAGAACATCAATTTTCCTCTCACCAATTGAAAGTTTGGTGGACTCTTGGTCTTACCGGATTCCAGGACAATAATTACTCTAGTCTGGTGGAGTATACAGCTGAGTACTATTATCTGAGGTAAAATCACTATGAGAAGGTGCACCATTCCTCGTATAGGGCCAGTGTATAGCCGTGTCGAGGGGATCTTATTTGGGCTTTGAATACTATGTTTTTTTGAATATTAGGTCAGGGTTTACTTGTGGGGTGAAGTATCCTCATGTCAGGTTGTCCTGACAAACCCTTGTACAGAGAGACCGAAGACACTCGAGGATGATGTCTAGTAGGTAATTCAAACTCTTCATATGTACATATATATTTACGTACGTGTATATATATGTATATGTGTATATATATGTATATGTGTATATATATGTATATGTGTATATATATTTACGTACGTGTATATATATGTATATGTGTATATATATGTATATGTGTATATATAAGTATATGTGTATATATATTTACGTACGTGTATATATGTATATGTGTATATATGTGTATATGTGTACATATATGTATGTGTGTATATATATTTACGTACGTGTATATATATGTATATGTGTATATATATGTATATGTGTATATATATATGTATATGTGTATATATATTTACGTACGTGTATATATATGTATATGTGTATATATATTTACGTACGTGTATGTATATATGTATATGTGTATATATGTGTATATGTGTACATATATGTATATGTGTATATATATTTACGTACGTGTATATATATGTATATGTGTATATATATGTATATGTGTATATATATGTATATGTGTATATATATTTACGTATGTGTATATATATGTATATGTGTATATATATTTACGTACGTGTATATATATGTATATGTGTATATATATTTACGTACGTGTATATATATGTATATGTGTATATATATTTACGTACGTGTATATATATGTATATGTGTATATATGTGTATATGTGTATATATATGTATATGTGTATATATATTTACGTACGTGTATATATATGTATATGTGTATATATGTATTTATGACAGGAAATAAATTCGTCCTAATATATTGACATTAGATTTAAAGAGGAAAATGTTGCAGCCTTCAGAGAAGCAATCTTGTGGCAATGTGTTCCACAGATGGAAAGCCCTTGGAAAGAAACTTTGTTCATGGAAATTCTGTTAAATGTTAGGCACACAAAAGGAAGAAGTGGACGTTCTTTTTAGTGGTGGTAATAATACGAGCTCTTGCTGTGAATGTTTTACACGGACGATCAAGAGCATTCTCCATCGAAATAAGTATAGAGCAGAAAAAGACTAGCAATGTCTCTTGTGTAGAGAACAGATGAGATCATCTCCCACTAGATTGCAAAGTCGATTTTGTACTCTGTCAAGGCGAACTACATGATGATCGCTTCTGTTTTTTACTGCCCGTTTCTCACAGAACAGACGTTGCTAGTCTTTCTCTACTCTGTCGTTTCTTGGCCTTTTGGCTAAGATCAAAGTGTAGTATCTGTTCCGATGGATACTGCACCCCATAGACTGGTATTGTCTTGGCCTCCGGGGATTGATTTACGCCGGTCTATGGGTCTGTCCTGTGCAGTTCTAGGAGGTCAACCCTTCCCAGGCTTCGCCTCCCCTCTTTGTGGAGGAGTAAGTTTATTGCTTCCTGCCTGAGGCGCCCCTACCGGGGAATGCCGACGGGGCTACCCAGGCAATTTTTAAACCCCACTTTCCCGACCTGACCTTGGGTCACATCTTACTTGTGGGAGTAAGATAAAAACTGGCCTTGTGCCTAACTCCTGGAGAGGAGTAAATCAATACTCTGTCGTTATTTGCATGGGAGGAGCTCAACTGAGTTCCAATCTGTTTTCTCCTTGTAAGACATTCGCAGCAAGAACTCGTCTTCTTACTACAAAAGAACTTTTGCGGAATTTCCATGAACAAAGTTTCTTTCCAAGAACTTCCCATTTGTGGAACACATTTCTACAAGACTGCTTCCCTGCAGGCTACAACATGGCCGTCTTCAAATCTAACGCCACAGAACACTTGTCATACCCCTTCCCCATGAGTAATTAAACTTTATTCATTTCATTAACCATTTAAATCTTCTCATAATATTGTTCTTCATTAAAGAAACACATCTTATATAGGTAGATGATTGCATTAGGAGTCACATACTTTCCGGAGCGATAGAATGATCCAACAATTTTCCCAGCAACTTTAGTAACAGATTTGATATAAGTTTTTCATTTTAGATCCGGAGTGAAAGTCAGTCCCAGGAGCTTAGCAAAACAAGGTTCTTCCTTAAGGGGAGAGAGACGTTCATTTCGATATTGTTTATGCTTAGGATGGCCAATACTCCATCTTAGGACGTATCGGACTCTTATATGGAGTCCGACACTTTCTGGAGTGGTAGAATTATCCAACCATTTTCCCAGTGACTTTAGCAACAGATAACAGCCTTGTAACTCTCGCTTCCCTTATTTTGTCCTGTAGTCCTAACATTCAATAAGTGATGTTTCTGACAAAGGGGGAAGAATTGCTGTTTTCTGGGTCGGAATCTATTCATATAATACTTATCGTTGGTTAGTTTGTGACCTTGAAGTGGTATTCTTTATAGCTCCTTACATCAAGTGGCTTCATGCCTTGTCTGGAGCGATATCCATTAAAAAAAAAAAAAAATCAGTTCTAGTAGCCTATCAAATCAAGAGACTTCCTCAAGGAGAAAACCATCAATTTCAGCTGGGACAAAACGGGGATCAGAGCGTTGGTGGTCAAAGGAGAGAAGCTCGGTTTTAGAGGTGTTGAAGGTAACAAAACCAGACCAGGTCTTGCTATTCTATGAGAAAGAGGCTGCGTAGAATAGAAAATATCATCTCACTAGATTGCGAAGTCGATTTTGAACTCTGTCAAGGCAAGGAAGAGTGGTCTGAGCGGCACCTCCCCAGATGTGGCAGCAGTACTCCGTCTCAGACCGTATTTGACGCTTATTTTCAGTTTACTTTGGCTAAGATCAAAGTGTAGTATCTGTTCCGATGAATACTGCACCCCATAGACTGGTATTGTCTTGGCCTTCGGGGCTTGATTTACGCCGTTCTATGGGTCTGTCCTGTGCAGTTCTAGGAGGCCACCCTCCTAGGCTTCGCCTCCCCTCTTTGGGGAGGAGTAAGTTTATTGCTTACTGCCTGAGGCGCCCCTACCGGGGAATGCTGACGGGGCTGCCCAGGCAATTTTTAAACCCCACTTTCCCCTTGGGTCACATCTTACTTGTGGGAGTAAGATAAAAACTGGCCTTGTGCCTAACTCCTGGAGAGGAGAAAATCAATATTCAAAATACTATGTGAGCAGAATATGCCATTTTTGTAATGTGAGAAAATGTCAGAAGCAGCAGCAGCAGCCCATACAAGGGAGATAACCACTTGAACTGCCACAGTCATCATCACCATCATATTCATCATCATCATCATCATCGGTTCAAGACAGAGGGCGCTAAAAGGTAGAGAGGTCCGTTTCTCGCCCTTAATCTGCCATTGGTAGTGAATTTGGACATGGTAAAATTGCTGCTGCAAATTTCTTAAGGGACCCTGAAAAATACTTCCTGGTCTTTCGGGCTAAGACCAAAGTGTAGCTTTCACAAATTAAATTGATTTTAAACCATCGGAGATATTTTAAGTAGGGTACTCTATAGAGTAAATGTGGTATTGTGGTGACTGCTGAAGATAAAAGAATAAAAGAAACAGTTCTTGGAGGAATTGGTCAAAATGCATTGCGTTAAGAATAAGATAGGCAGGGACTGTGTATTTGTTTCGCAACTACGCAACTACGGCAGTTGATTAACACAACGAACGTCGGACGTCTAATCTCACTGATGCAGTTGATACACACTGACTTGATCTTCCGAACATACTCCTTTTATTGTCCAAGTGTTCATCATCAGCCAATCGGTGGTCAGAAAAACAGTCACGTGAGGCCTGACGTCATCGCTCAATAATAGTACAAAAAACCACAGCCGCCATTAATCTAATTTCCGCCCTCCCCGCGATCATCCCAGCAGGTAAGACAACACGCGCAGACACGTGGTCGCTTTTTTCCTTCATTCTGTTCGACTTTACACTCCCCTCTGGTCTCAAGATCACACATGCGGCATGGTGGCCGCGGTCGTTTGTTACGGGCACTCCTACGGAGGGGGATTAGCTGGACTTCTTCATCTTCATCAGAGCTCTCAGGAGGGGTAACAGATCTGTCGCCATCAACGTTGCCAGCAGTCCTTCCATCAAGCTGGGCTCCATCGTCATTGGGGCTTTCAGAAGTGGCGCTGGAACTATCGCCATCTGTGCTGAGGTTCTCAGCCATGTCATCACGGCAATGGGGCATAGGTCGGATCCACATTTCATCATTGGATGATTCATCACTTTCGCTGTTCGATATTTGGTTTGTATCAAGGGCGGGCCGGACATCCTTCACATGCCGTGGAGTACCATCAACCAGCACAGCCTGCTCACTAATTATGCCGGTGATCCGTCCTCTTCCGAAACTGGTCGTACATCGGTTACTGGGAGGCCTTACCCAGACGGTGTCCCCCAACTTGTACCGTCCCTGCGTCCTCTTCTGATTAGGCAGGCAGGCGTCAATGCCCTTAACACGCACTCGATAGCAATGTATCGCATTAGCAGGTGCACTTTCAGCAGTCGTGTCATCCTTTGGTGTCGTATTGTATCTATATACTGCCTCTGCAATCGTACATTGCTTCCTTGCTGCTATCCTCTTCACACTTCGGTGGCACCGCTCCGCTATACCGTTGCCACTCGGTACATATGCACACCTGTGTCTAAGCCGGATCCCCCACTCGTCTACGAAACGCCTGAATTCTCCGCCGCAAAAGGCTGTGTCGTTGTCAGTGAGAATCTCTTCAGGTGGCCCCCGTTCGTAAAATATGGACTCTAATTGACGAATGACACTAGCCGAGTCCTGTCTTGTTAATAATCGCCAGATCGCAAACCTCGTTGGTCCGCAATCGATCAGTGTGAGGAAGTGCTGACCACCATAATGGGTTATGTCCATGCCCAGTCGGCTCCAATTCTCGTCGACTTCCAGCCGACCTTTCTGCCATTTGGTGGGAGCAGGGTCGATTGACTGGCATATTTGGCATTCCTTGACCACTGCTTCTACTTTGCTTTTGGACACTGACGGGTTGGTTAAGCGTACAAAATAATACGTCCGTCTCACTCCGGGGTGTCCACTGTCATGGTGTACCTTCTTGATTTTATCCGTCTCCTCAACAGAGGCAGCACATAAAGACCCTGGTTCGGCTTCTTTCTTCATTGCGTCGAACCATCTCTGGGGCACACGGGTAAGTCTATCGGCAAGATTGCAGGTTGAAGTGACAAGCACCGCATTCACCGATAGGTCGTACTCTTCCACCAACTTCCTTATTGTCTCCAACCGTCGTCTGATTAGCATTTCGGTAGCCGCCTTGGTGCGCACTCTCGCTTTGCCTGTTAGTGTGTCAAGTATCCAGTGGTATACGCACAGCGAATCTGTGTGTATGCATAATTCTTTGACTTTCCACTGGAGTGCCAAGTTTATTCCTTTTGTTACCGCATCCAACTCCGCCAGGTTGATGTGAGCAGCATCGTCCATTGGTCGCAACCAGCAGGCGTCCTCAATCACGGACCCGTTCATCTCCAATAGCGCCCCGATCGCGAGGGAGCTCGCATCCACCCACACATTTAGCCTGTCTCCCTGGACGCACCAATCTCCTTTAGCGGGGTCCTCCTGCTCGACTCTTGTGATGGTCTCCTTCACCATGCGCAGCAACAAATTGTCCACCGTCTCGTCATCCCAACATTTGGTAACTGCACTTGCCCTCCTCTTCATGATGGCTGTCGCGGCCCGAGTCCATCCACCTACTGGTAGGTGTCCCACCAGTTTTCCACACAGGGAAAATATAGCCCGCCTCGTAAGGACATGGGGCACTTCAGGAAGTGCAGTTCCGCGCCTCCACTTCAAGGTCCCTCGCTCCTGTTGAACGCTCAACCCTAAGACACGAGCGCCATCCTCCAAGCATTCTGGATCCTTACACATCAGTCCAAGTTCGGCTAGCTTGGCCCTCACACGTGATGACGGCACAATGTCTTCATCCACGTATATGTCGTCAAGGTATGCTGATGTCCCTTCTTTTACGGTCTTATCCTGTGACAATGCAGCATTGACAATCGTCTTCATTATTTGGGGCGCAACGTTCAGCCCAAAGCCCAGTCTTGTGAGACAATACCTTCTACCGGCAAACACTACCGTCTGAAACGGCCACATTGTCTCGTTAACTCGGACCTGCAGATATGCCCTTCTCAGATCCAACAGGGACACATTAGAACCCAGCTGGCGCCACTCTCGTAGTTTGCTAGCACATACGTCAGCATCAGCTGTAAACGCATCGACATGCGAGTTCAGTTCTCGGTAATCCATTACCGGCCTGACTTTGGCTTTGTTGTGCTGATTGACCGCCATTAATGGGATCAGACCCTTAGGAGGTCCAAGTTTTTTGTATGGGTAGGGAATCAGCCAGCCATCCTCGATCCATTTGCGAAGTTCCTCTTCGTACGCGGGCCTCATGTGGTCGGGCACATGGTATTCAGTTATTCCATTCTGCAGTTTGGCTGGTTCACTGTTTTTCGACCACTTCCATGAGGCAGTCCAAACCCTCTTTTGCTCGTCAAATTCGACGCTGAAGTCTGGTTGGTCGATCCTTAGCGCAGCACACACTGGGGCTTTCTCCTGAAAATGTACCGCCCCTGTCACCGTTATATGGACACCACCAAGGGCTCTGATGGCATTATATCCTAGGAGCAGGTCAAAACTCAGGGGTTTTTCGAGCACTACCAGCGCCTCTAGGTTAGCGGAGCTTCCATTTTTCGTCCGTATAGTTACATTGCCCACGCCGCAACATGTGCGCGTCTCTCCACTGATGGTAGTCACTCTGACGTTCTTCTTTCTCCAAATGTGGCAGAGATCTGCACATACGATAGTGCGGGAGCACCCGGAATCGAGGAGTGCTGAGCACAGTGTTTCGTTGATATATATCGGGATGATCGGCAGCGTCTCATTTAATTTCTGCGTGGGGAAGAGGTCGACGCTGACACCTTGTCCCCGGTTCCGTTTCCCGGACAGTCTTGAGCTATATGGCCAGCTTCCTTACACCGGTAGCAGCGAACAACCATTGCTTGTTGCCGGCAGTTCCTTGCGATGTGGCCCTGTCCATTGCATCTGTAGCATACGATTCCACCACGTGGACCGGGTCCTTGATACGGTTTCTTATTATTCGGTGTGGACTGAGCAGCAGCAATTACTGGTTCCCTCATTTCGGAGTAATTCTTCATTACAGTCCTGGCCCGATCTACTAGGTCATTAAGGGGCAGCGAATCTGCACTTGAGCTAGCTCGTAGTCCTGTTTGCCCTCATGGCTGAGCTGTTGATACACCGCAAAGGCGCCGCCGGACAAGCGCAGAGGAACAACATGTTCGAGGTTCTTTACGCCAGACAAAAGGCAATGTAATTCCACCTTTTCCACCCAGTCAATTACCGGGTTCGATCCATCAAACTCTGGTATTAATTTGAGGTCAATTTTTTCCCCCATTTCGCCGAAATAGCTTGTATTTGTTTCGCAACTACGCAACTACGGCAGTTGATTAACACAACGAACATCGGACGTCTAATCTCACTGATGCAGTTGATACACACTGACTTGATCTTCCGAACATACTCCTTTTATTGTCTAAGTGTTCATCATCAGCCAATCGGTGGTCAGAAAAACAGTCACGTGAGGCCTGACGTCATCGCTCAATAATAGTACAAAAAACCACAGCCGCCATTAATCTAATTTCCGCCCTCCCCGCGATCATCCCAGCAGGTAAGACAACACGCGCAGACACGTGGTCGCTTTTTTCCTTCATTCTGTTCGACTTTACAGACTGACTACCGACCCTAACCCTAACCCCAACCCCTTTTCTCTACAGACTTTTGAGGGTCTTGCGGCTAATTTGTAAGAGAAATTAATTTTTTATTTGCAAATAAATCGTTCAGAGTGAGGAGTCTAGCTCCCCGCCAAAAGGGGGCATTCTTGACGGGTACAAAAGTAGTCATGTTCAAACCGGTCAGCATTTCCTGGTGAGGTGGCCTCAAACGATAGGCAATAAACGTATCTTCATCCTCGACAGGAGGAGGCTAAGACTGGGAGGATGGACTCCTGGGTTACAACTGAACATTTTTATTAAGGTCCCAGCCTAAGAGCTAGGATCCTCTCTGGCTGCCCTCTCGAGGGAATCCTTGGTATCATTCTGGTAACCTAGGGGCTTTTTTCGCTTTTGGCAAACCTTTTTGTCGGAATGATGTATGGTTCGGTTGGGTCCTAGGAGGTCATCCTCCCAGGCATTCCCTCTTTTAAAACCTTTATTCACACCCAACAAGGTATATATCAACTGAAATGCAAAGGGCTACTGTGATAAGGGACAGATTTATAGTGGGGCAACCTGGGTGGGGAGTTTGGCAGCAAAATGTTTGTTCACATTACATTTTAATTTTTGCATGTTGTCTTCTGGCGGTTGATTGGCTAATCGCTTCGGTATCTTCCGGCTGCTTACGTAAGCTGTCCAAAAGTTGCCGACGCGAAATTGGACACGTACCACAATAATAACTAATACTAACATTAATAACTAATACGAACATTAATAACTAATACTATCAATACTAACTAATACTAACAATACTATGAGAGGATTGAAAACGATGAATGGAATGGACATAATTTGATTACTTAAGAGGACTGCTCGACAAGTATTTGTTGGCATTGGACTTCAAGACGACCATGTTGTAGTATTCAGGGAAACAGTCCCGTGGCAATCTGTTACAAAGATGAGAAGTTCTTGGAAATAAACTCTGTTCATGGAAATTCTGTTTGGTTTCAGGTACACAAAGAAGAAAGGAAAATTCGTTTTAGTGGTGGTAGGAAGACAAGTTCTTTATAGGGATGAACAATGAACTAGAGCTCAGTCGAGCACCTTCCATTAAAATAACGATAAAGAAGAGCAGTGGTTCTCAACCAGGGGCGAAACCCCCTCCCCATGGGAGAATTTTAGGATTTCAGGGAGGGGGAATTGGCAGTACAGATTAGCTGGCACAATCTGGATGCAAGGCCACAAAAACACACACAGTGTGCCTCGC
>OY744544.1:62341033-62411033 GCA_963556195.1 Sepiola atlantica | reverse complement strand
AAATTTAGTCCAAAATACATTTTATTTTTCGGAAGTGCCTGCTATCTCAATTGTATCATTTTCTGTTTGTTTTCATTATTAAAAAAGTATTTCGGTACTTATATCGATCTTGACCCAGTTTTCGCGAGTTTCTTGTCGGAAGCGTTCGGCTATCCTACACAAACGCCCGAGAAATGACGAACCAATTTGTACCAGACGACAATTTTGATACGGTGCTGCGTCCTATGATTTTAAGTTATATTTTCAAGAAATTTTCTAAAAGAAACAACAAAAAAAACAAGCAAAACATAACGAAGTTACTGTTATGAAATAATTTTTTTTTTGATACGTTGCTGCGTCCTATAATTTTTAGTTATATTTGCAAGAAATTTTTTAAACAACAAAACAAATAAAACAAACAAAACAGAGCGAAATTACTGTAATCAAATAAATATTTTAAACCCTAAACCCTAATCCTAACCCTAACCCTAACCCCAAACCCTAACCCTAACCATAACAACAACAAAAACAAAAGTAAAACATTAAAATCATAGGACGCGGATCCGTATCAAAATTGTCGTCTGGTACAAATCGGCTCGTCATCTCTCGGGCGTTTGCGTAGGATAGCCGAACGCTTCCGACAAGAAACTCACGGAAACTGGGTCAAGTTCGATATAAGTACCAGAATTTCTTACGCTGATGACTGCACTTTCGTACGCAAAAGGGAAATATTATAAAATCGCGTCGTAAAATTACACCTAAAATGTTATCACCTATATATTAATACGATAGCGCGTGTGTTCGTGTGCCACGCTGACATCAAAAGCTCTGTGCATGCGTGCCGCACCTAGATTTGGAAAAGCATTCAAGTCACCTAATTTTCGTAATATTTTTAATTATTTCCCTTTGGCGCAACAGTTAGCGCCGTCGGTTTTTGACGTCGGCCCGATTGATTTATAGTTCGATCCCAACCAACCTCTAAGATTTTTTTCTACATCGCAGGGGGGGGGGGGGAGGGGGGTAGGAAGGAAGGGGACGACCGGGAAGACATATATTAATACGATAGCGTGTGTGTTATTTTGTGTGTCACGCTTACATCAAAAGCAACGACCTTCCGAATCTTTGTATGCTACTCATGAATTGGAGCCAAATTTAATTTAATCTAAAGCATTTACAAAGTAAGGTTTAGTCGTCGAAATATTACCTTCACTAGAAATATTGTATATAAAAAAGTTTTGTAAATTGTTTCATGTATTGTTCATTTTTTTAAATAAATATACGAGTCTATATTTTATTCAAACATGTATAGGTTAGGAACAAGATCATTAGTAATGAAAACATCATTTCGTGTAATTTACACGGGTGCTGCTAGTAAAAATATTATTTTTTATGGAAATCGCTCAGACAAGGCATGGCGTCACTTCATATAAGGAGTTAACAAGAACGAAATATGATTATCGCAAAGACAGGAGATACCTATTGGCCTTAGTCTTGAAAAGACTAAGGCTATAGGTAAGAGGAAAACAGTCAGCAGGAAGTGAGTTACACAAGCTTGCAGTTCTTAATAATATTTATGAAATCATTTTTCTTTTTCTCATGAAATTAAAAAAAATAAACAATGCTTTATTAAATGGGTACTTATATCGATCTTGACCCAGTTTTCGCGAGTTTCTTGTCGGAAGCGTTCGGCTATCCTACGCAAACGCCCGAGAGATGACCAGCCGATTTGTACCAGACGACAATTTTGATACGGTGCTGCGTCCTATGATTTTAAGTTATATTTTCAAGAAATTTTCTAAACGAAACAAAAAAAACAAAAAAAATCAAAACATAGCGAAGTTACTGTTATCAAATAAATATTTTTAACCCTAACCCTAAACCAAAACCCTAACTCTAACTCTAACAAAAAACAACAACAAAAAAAACAACAAAAAAACAAGCAAAACATAGCGAAGTTACTGTTATCAAATAAATATTTTTAACCCTAACCCTAAACCAAAACCCTAACTCTAACTCTAACAAAAAACAACAACAAAAAAAACAAAAAAAAACAAGTAAAACATAGCGAAGTTACTGTTATCAAATAAATATTTTTAACCCTAACCCTAAACCTAAACTCTAACTCTAACTCTAACAACAACAACAAAAAACAAAACAAGCAAAACATTATTATCACAGGACGCAGCACCGTATCAAAATTGTCGTCTAGTACAAATCGGCTCGTCAACTCTCGGGCGTTTGCGTAGGACAACCGAACCTCACGAAAACTGGGTCAGGATCGATATCAGTACCGTTAATTCGATAAATGATTTTATATTGATGTATAAACACTGAATTTAGGGCTTTTTTTTCGTAATATATAATTAGAATATTTAAAAAAAATTTTTATTGGTAACATCTACGGTGCTTTTTTTTTCATAAACACAAAAGAAAAAGATTTTTCTTTTAGTACCTGATGCTGACCCTGTTGTTGATTTCCAGTACCATCTGCCTTTTTGACAACCTTTGCTAATGACTTTGCATTATCGCAACATCCGCTATTCATTGATTTCTCGCTGGCAACGGCCATTGGTCTTCACTGAGATTTGGGTGGCAACAAGCCTCCCCAACGTCCCAGTACTCTTCGTACTCATACATTTTTATTAGTTTAGCGAAATCGGCGCTGATGCTCACGTTGTTGCGAATGCAGGGGGGGAGATAACTCGGTTTGACTAAGAAAATAAGCATAAAATGAAAAGAGAATTTAGGACGCTGAAATAATCAATGAAACAATGTTATGTAAAAACTGACATTATTATTATTTTATGGGGAGGATTCTACTTTTTCAGGCAATTACGTGTGCTTTTACAACCTGGAACCACTACATATTTTTGAACGTATTTTTATCCTTAATGAGTAAAAACATAATTTTCGAAGGACGCAATTTCAAATTAGGAATTAACAGTGATACTCAATTAATAAATCGAATAATGAAACGGGGGTTAAATCGGCCGAAGCGTTGTCCAAAATGCTTTCTTATGTTGAAAAAATAAATTTAAAATATAAACAAAAACATGTAACATTTTTGAAAAAAAAAAAAAAAAATTCCGAAAATTTTGAAAAATGTTTTTTTGGTGCTTGTATAATAAAAAGCCGAAAAAAAGTTTTTTTTTTGTCTTTTAGTGTTGGAGACGTAAATAAGGGGCAGGTAACTCTTACCACGAATTTTAAGCAAGATTTTCCAGTAATCAAAACTGATGGCTTTAATTGGCGTTGCACATGTGGCTACTGTGCAAGGAGAACGTCGATTAGGGTTAGGGTTAGGGTTTAGGGTTTAGGGTTAGGGTTAAAAAAATATTGTTCGAACGCTAGAGCTGTTGTGAAGAGTTACCTGCCCCTTATTTACCTCTCCAACACTAAAAGACAAAAAAAACTTTGTTCGGCTTTTTATTATACAAGCACCAATTTTTTTATGTAATGATTCACTATGGTTCCAAAAGTCCTCGGCTGGAAATTTTTTTCAAAACTATAAATTTTAAGCAGTGCTATGGGCTTTTTTACCTTGACCTTGGCCAAGAAGTGGTCAATTTACGTTAGATTTATATATGAAATCTAAAATAATAATAAAAATAAATTTTTTTTTATGGAAATGATTCACGACGCTTATGAAGACGTTGTTGCAATATTAGAGGAAAATAACTTTTTCAAAATCCAAGGGACATAACTAGGTTTGACTTACAAAATCAAATGCGTGTACGGATGGACAGAGAGGTAAAAATTAACATTATTTTTTTAGAGGCGGCGGGGGGGGGGGATTCTACTTTTTTAGGTAATTACGTGTGCTTTTACAACCTGGAACCACTACATATTTTTGAACGTATATTTACCTTTAATTAGTAAAAACATAATAAATCGAAAAACGAAACAAGTTAATCTGTAGCAGTAACCAATAGGGACTACTTTTGAATGCGTAATCACTGTCCCTGTGAGCTGGCTTGCCCAATCAAATCACAGGGCGCAATAACATCCTTAGTTCCCTAAGGGACTACTTATGTCCCCTTAGGGTTCGAGGAAAAAGATTAGACGACCTCCTGGCACCAGCTTGGACACATCGCAGAGAGCACCAGCGAGGAACGAGGAAACGCTCTCTCCTCTGCCGCCGTCGCCACTTTACGACTACTACCATCTTCACCAGAAGAAATCCGGCGGCAGCCCTAAGAACTCTTATATTCTTCCTCTTCCTCAGACAGACACCGTCCCACTCTCTTCTACCTATACTAAACGGTATAGGTAACCTTGAGTTAATAAAACCCCGTTTTGTTATAGTTACAGAAATACTTTTCGTTTTTCCGTTTCTTTACGCCCGTGGATTTTTTGTTATTTTGATACGTTGCTGCGTCCTATAATTTTTAGTTATAGTTGCAAGAAATTTTTTTAAACAACAAAACAAATAAAACAAGCAAAACAGCGAAATTACTGTTATCAAATAAATATTTTTAACCCTAACCCTAAACCCTAAACCGTAACCCTAAACCCTAAACCGTAACTCTAAACCCTAACCCTAACCCTAACCCTAACCCTAACCCTAACCTTAACCCTAACCCTAAACCCTAACCTTAACCCTAAACCCTAACCCTAAATCCTAACCCTAACTCTAAATCCTAACCTTAACAACAACAAAAACAAAACAAGTAAAACATTAAAATCATAGGACGCAGCACCGTATCAAAATTGTCGTCTGGTACAAATCGGCTCGTCATCTCTCGGGCGTTTGCGTAGGATAGCCGAACGCTTCCGACAAGAAACTCACGGAAACTGGGTCAAGATCGATATAAGTACCGAAAAATTCATCTGTTACAGCAGTGGCCAAGACCACATGATTGACACACTACAGCCAGTGTCGAAAGCAAGCACCGGTGACAACGATCGGACGACCACGACCTGTGCACACAAACACAAGTTCACAGCACCAGTACTCCATCTTAGGACGTATCTGAGTCTTATACAGGTAGAGGGTTGCATCAGGAGTCAGATACTTTATGTAGTGATAGAATGATCAAACCAGTTTGCCAACAACCTTGGCGCCCCTAAAGTCCGACCCTTCCTCGCCGTGGTAGGGGCGGTGGTAACATGGTCATGTGAGAGCTATGTCGTCTGGGACTCCGGTTCTTGGTAGAGCCACCCAAGGCGGAAACGTTTGGCACCAAGCGACATAAGGCCGTAACCCAGATAACAGGGCTCCGGTGAAAATCCAGGAGGAGTCAGAATCAGGATCCGTCGTCCTCTGGTCGTCTTGCTTTGCATGTGGCAATGGAGTGAGTGTTACAACGTTGCTTCTGCGTCATTTCTTTCGTGTGCTCTGAGCTATACCATCCCCGACTTCGCATGCAACCGTTGAGCCTTGCTGATCACGATTTAGGGATAAATCCGCAATCCTGCAGTTTAACGAACAACTGCAACTAACGAGGATGACTTCATGCAGACCAGACAGCCATGAGGCATTGTTAAACAGTGATTGTAGCCGACGCAATCTGCCCCTTTAGGGCGCATTAATATGCATCAGGAAAAGTGGGCCCTACGTAGAAACAAGTAGAGATCTAAGAACTAGTACATATTTTCCGCGGGATCGGCTATACAAAATAGCTGTGAAAGTGGCGCCGGGCTGGCTGAAGAAAGCGTGTAAAGTGTCGGCTATAATTATCAATACACAATGGGAGAACAAAGCCAGAAAGAGCTGGATGTTGATAACGGCTGTACAATTTTGGTCAAAAGTCTTTTGGTCACTCCCCTCCCCCCATGGTAGAGAGAGAATAAGTCTTTTATGATAGCAGGAAAGAAAACAACCCAGCCAGAGAGAGAGAGAGAGGGGAGAGGGAGAGGGAGAGTAAGTCAGTATGCCCCACCCTGGCCCCGAGAGAGAGGGAAGGAATGGAGAAATAGGCTGGAGAAAGAAAGGGTGTAATGGTATTCCTTTCTGGGAACGAGAGGACCTTTGTTGTTGAAACGAGAAGACAGAGACCAGCAGTTAGAAATGGGGGTTCGCTTTGAACAGACGTCTCCTGCTTGGGGACGAACATTCGTCGGACGAGGGACTTGCGCGAACAAGTTCTTCTTGTCTGGGTGGTGTTAACGATAGTGTCCCCCCCACACCGTTTTCAGTAGACAAGTTACAACTTAATTAACAACTTGGAAATCGTAAATAGAGGTTCATGCACAGAGAGACGAGATAGTTAGTAAACAAAGCCATTATCGAAAAACAGGCTTTGATTTAAAGTTTAAAACCAATTGTGTATCTTGCTAAATAATTATTGCTTACGAAAAGACCTGACCGATGTTGTTAAATTATTCCTATTATTGTCAGTTTGTTGTTTGAGTAGCCTTGTCTTCACAGAGGACCAATCAAGCTATCATCGTCATCCGACCGAGAGGAGTTTCGAGCCATCTTTCTTTTTCTGCCACTACGACATCACGAGCCCAAGGAGGGTGTTCACAGTCTAGAAGGATTCCTGCGCCGAGGACCAGACGTGTGAGTACCGAGATAGAGGCGCGAGTGGACCACTTAAGTTACAAGTGGTTCAGTGACGCCGGATCAGAGTGAGGTATCTGTACTACTCGGCACTGCGACCTATGTTTAAATTTGATGCCGTCACCAAAGAAGGATCGTGTGGGGTACCTGTTCATAGCACGATCTTCGTGGGATGTATGTAGAAGTCGGTATTTATCTACCTCCCACAGGTAAAATGTGACATAAGGTCGGAAAGTGGGATTTGCTAAGTCAGCACTCTAGAGGAAGAGCACTTATGACCGTCAAAAATGCCTGGACATCCCCGTCGGCATTCCCCGGTAGGAGCGCCTCAGGCGATTAGCAATAAACTAACCCCTTCTCAAAGGGTGAGAAGGCAAAGCCTGAGAGCGTGGACCTCCTAGAACTGCACAGGACAAACCTACAGACCGGCGGAATCAAGACCCGAGGGGCAAGACGGTAGCGGTCTATAGGGTGTAGTATCCATCGGAACAGATACTACACTTTGATCTTAGCCAAAAGGCCAAGAAACAAACAAAAAAAGAAAGCAACGTTGGCAACAGATAAGAATGCAATTATTGCTTGACAAAGAAAACTGACGTCATATTCGGTATTTCGTTATGTTTTTATTTTTTGCCCCAAAAACCGTAGAACAGAAGACAGATGTTTTCCATTTTAAATATGGCTTTTAAATATTTCTAAATATGAAGAAATTGAAGACTAAATAAAAACAAGGATAAAACAAAGGCCATGGACGCACTCTATGTGGACGTGTTGTATAGCATCATGTGTCCAGTCGGCAGATGTCCGGAGAACTTCATCTGCGACGAGAAGGTTCTCTACGAGCACGTAAGACATGCGTTCGACAAGACACAGGATGAGCACGTGACAGCGATGAATATCGCCAAAAAGCGAGCCGCTCCTCGGGTCGTCCTGCGGGTCGTGGTGTTCGAGGCGAACAATCTTAAGGCAAAGGACGTGGTCGGGACGAGCGACCCGTACTGCGTGCTGGGCGTCCAGACCGACGAAAACTCGAAATCAAAGAAGCTGACGGCCCGGGAGACGTTGCCGGCGAAGAAACAGTACCGGACTCGTCTGATCGAGAAGGAACTCAACCCGGTCTGGAACGAGCTGTTCCAATTCGAAGTCAAGAAACCGAGCAGGGATTATTTCTTGCTCGACATCTGGGATAAAGACCCAAAACATAACCTGGGCGAGGCGGTCCTGAATCTCGGTAAAAGTGTCAACGTCGAAGGGGCACATCGAGGCCTGAAGGACTTCAGGAAACTGTGTATGTCGGGTGAGGACGTGGACGACTTTCTGGGCCGTATAAGTTGTCTTGTGAAATCCATCCTGTCGGTTGGAGAAAGGGCGTGGTACAAACTTGAGGGTCGCTCGTTGAATTCCGATGTTATGGGACGCATACGGATAGGTTTACGACTCTCTGTTATCAAACCAGGAGTGGTTATAAATGTCGGTAAGGTCACGGAGTTCCCGATAGACGACAATTATCGAGAACACATCCAAAATAATGTTCATGTTATCGAAAGGTTCATCGCGTACACTCTAACCGGAAGTCATTCTATGGAAAATGAGAAGTGGACAGGGACAATGGTAAATGAATTACTCGCCGTGATCCATTGTCATGCGTTGCACAGTGACCTGTGTGAGTTCCAGGAGGACGTCAGCCTGTGGACAGCCTACACCAAACAGCACCACAAGACGCGTATGCGCTACTCCGCTATGCTGTTTCATTTGGAGCGTCTCCAGGCGTCGTGGAATTGTTCGTGTCGCAAGAACTTACGGAATGGCGAGGTTGCTATCCTCCAAGAAGCTTTCCACGTGTTTGTCGGCGACTGCTTGGAAAGGATCCGGTTCTTTCGGGAAACGTCGCAGGACGGTCCGGATTTTAACAACCTGCTAAAATGTCTCGAGATTCTAATCATGTTCGATCTTGCGCATCTCTGCTACCCGCTGGATAACTTGAAGGGCAACATAAAAACGGCCCTCGTCGACGGTACGAAAGAATGGTACAAGGACGTGTTACGGAGAGTCGAACCGGTGACAAAGGAACAGAGCGACGTGGTCGAGAGCCTCTTAAACTTGACGCGATACATCAGCATGGATTTGCTGAAGGGCAATTGCTATTATAAATCGAAGTTTCGCATGATTGATATCGATTACGAGTCGCTGACCTATCCGTTGATCGAGAAAAACCTTGTGGAAAATATTATGGACGCGTTTTTCACGGTTGGCGGCGGCAATCGAGTAGCGATCGGCGAAATCATAAAGTTTCACAAGAAATGGAAGAGCGACGAGAAGCTATGGACAAACTATTTTAAACTGTACACAGCGTTGAAAGAAGTGTTATCAATCTTGGAGGTTCTATCGCCAGACCAGCGGCACTCGCCAAACCTTTCCACATACCACGAGTGGTTTCGCTTCCAACTCGAACGATGGCTAATCATGAGCCGCGAGAAAGCGATGGGCATCATCCAGGCGGCGGTAGGGTTCGACGAGGCCTCGCCGGTCACGAATCTCACCTCTTTCAGCTCGTCGGCGGTAGACGTCAGCGCCTGCCTCAACGAATTGTCCGAGATGGTGTTGCAACTTGCCTGGCCGAACGGGTGCGAGTACTACGCCATTGGCACTCTCGTGTTGGGTATGATCTGTGACGGAGCCAAGCTTTACGCAACCCTTGTCTACGACAAATTAAAGGCGGTGAAATTCTTCGACGACATTGGTCAGTTCGACGTGTCTGACCAACTGTATCGGATAATCAACAGCATTGAGCAGGTCCGGCTATCCCTGGGGCCACAGTTCAATAAACTTGAAAGTCTCAGACCGTTGCAAGGTTCTTTAGCAGGCATCGAAGACGCGGAAAGAATGTTTTTCCTGTCCGAAATTCGAAATCGTATGTACCAACGAACCAATTCGACCATTTCGAAGTTTATCCAGATTGTCCTGTCGGCGGTGGCCGAACAAATGAAAAACGACCTGAAGGAAAAAATGGCTACCGTGAGTTCATCGTATCTCGACAGGCAAATGAAAGAAACTGCTTTCAGAAACCTGAGCAATTATCTCGAAACCAATTTCGATATTTTGCACAAGAACCTCATGGTTGGCAATTTTGACATGTTCCTTGACACACTCTGGAACATATTACTGGAAATAATACGAGATATAAGCCTCAAAGTAAGTATCTTTTCTCTTATATATAAATTAAAGACGACTTCTACTCGATATGTTTGTCATCAATAGCTTCTTTTTTTTACAACAAGCTACATAATAAAATCTGTTTTGTCAATCATATAAGGTAAATATTGGTCCATATATAACTATATATATATATATATATATATATATATATATATATATATATATATATATATATATTTATGGGGTAATGTACCCGATTAGTCATGAAAATGAAATGCCGTGATAGACAACATGTTTGAAAAAAGACAAACGGAAAACAGGTTAGAATGCAGGAGAAAAACAAAAAAAAACAAGAGATTTGACCGGTTTCGTTCGTATTATCGAACGTCTTCAGAAAAAGTGAATATTTGAAAACAATTCTATTTTATTTTGAAGGCACACAATGGGAGAAGGAAAAGATGATCTGATTGGACCATATTTTAATGTAGCTAAGGGTCTTCTCATATCGTCCAATCGGATCATCTTTTCCTTCTCCCATTGTGTGCCTTCAAAATAAAATAAAATTGTTTTCAAATCTTCACTTTTTCTGAAGACGTTCAGTAATACGAACGAAACCGGTCAAATTTATTGTTTTTTTTTCTCCTGCATTATAACCTGTTTTCCGTTTGTCTTTTTCAAACACACACACACACACACACACACACACACACACACACACATATATATATATATATATATATATATATATATATATATATATATATATATGATTATTTTTATTTACACAGACATGTACAAAATCTGCGACACTGGCATGTCGATGTTATCGATCAACAGCTATTATAAACTGAGATCTCATCAGGCAGAGTTAAAATCCGATTTTAACCTTAGATCATATTTGGAAAGAATGAAATGGAGAAAAAAGAAAATAAATTTAAAATTTGGAAAGTCACGTGGTTGGGACCGTTAAGAATCAAAATAAAAAAATAATAATGGCAACAAAATATTAACAAAATATTAATATAAAATATAAAATATAAAATAAAATAAAGAGAGAGAGAAATAATAGATATATAGATAGATAGATAGATAGATAGATAGAGATAAAATGAAATAAAATGAAATGGTACGGGATAAAATAAGATCATTTAGGATAGAGACAGAAGTGGGTGATAGAGAGGGGGAGGGTAAAGAAGTGGAGAGGGGAGGGGAGGGAAGGAAGACTCATGCGATATATATATATATATATATATATATATATATATATATATATATATATAGAGAGAGAGAGAGAGAGAGAGAGAGGAAGAGAGAGAGAGACAGAGAAAGAGAGAAAAAGAGAAATAGACAGAGTGAGTGGGAAAGAGGGAGAGAGAGAAAGAGAGAGAGAGAGAGAGAGAGAGAGAGAGAGAAAGAAGGAAAGAAAGAAAGATGGGGGTCTGTTATGTTCATGTAATTAATGGTATTGTCTTCTCCTAATTGCCAAAAGTGGCTCAATCGGTTAGCGAGTTGTGAGTTCGAACTTTACTCGGGGTATAAATATTTTTATACTCATTTTGTCCCCAAATGAAGTTAAACGTTTCAAATTACAATATTAAGTAGATCGTTTAGTTTTAGTGTTAGTATTTTTCTGTAAACATCGTAATTCACGATCCTGGGTAACGCCGGGTAGCCCTTCTATTTTATTATATTATAAAGTTTTAATTTGCATTTTATAATATTTCATTATTCGTTTAAGAATATTCTTATAGCATCTTGTCTTCTATTTCACTTACGTATAATATAGGGAGCACATTCTCTGTCACGATGTCAGGATTTCTGTCTGTCCGCCGGGGGGAATTTTTGTAGACGTAAGAATTACATTGGGAAAACTCTTAATTACTTATTTTAGATTAAATACTAAACAATAAACAAATTTGATGCCGAGATTGCGATTCGAACCCCAACATTGGTGTCTTCATAACATCCGTCAGAGAGATCTTAATGAAATATTATTTTGGTAGTTCGTATATATAGTCATACGAAAAAATGGCCCAAACAACAAACGTTTTTTTTTCGAATTTACATAATTCATTTGTTTTAAAGTTCTAATAAATTAATATTAGAAAATTAAAACTTATAACTGGTATTGTCAAATTTCTATAACATTTTCATCGATAGTAATATTAATAAACATTATTAATACAATTTATCCTGGTGATACCAGATCAGGCTGCCCTGTGGCTCCCTGAGACGAAATTCACCTACATTGACGTTTTTTTGTTGTTTTTGTTTGTTTGTAAAACTTAATTATGTTCTACAAAACCAAAAACAAAAACAACAGCCCCTCTCCCTTTCTCCCTCCCCTTTTTTATTTTTATTTTTCCTACCCTACTCCCGGTCCTGGATATGACCTTAAACTACATCCGATGGTGAGATCCGGCTTACGGACTTTGGGGAATGTGGAGCCTCCTCTTAATTACCATTGCTCCCAGGTCCACCCTGACCCGGAGTGGTAGTACCTGTTAGGGTCCCAACTATGGGTTAAATAGAAACAGATATTAAAAGGGGAAAGAAACAAAAAAGAGAAGAAAACAAGACCAGATTCGGCATTAAATAACCCAAAAAGGGTTGATATGCCGTAAAACAAAACTACCAAACCAAAAACCCTGATTAAACATTTGAAGATATAAAGAACTTGAAGCATAAAAACTTTCACTATAATGACCAGATTCGGCATTAAATAACCCAAAAAGGGTTGATATGCCGTAAAACAAAACTACCAAAACTACCAATACAATTTATTAAAAAACGACCGCGTTTTTAAAGTATAATTTCAAGGGAGACCATTACATGAACATTTCAATGTATTAATTTGGAAGACTGCAGACTCATTCTTCCGAAAATGACATCGTGTCGTCATTGTTTATTTTTATTCAGTTTACGTTTATTTAATTGTGTAGTCGAACTTTCGATTCTTTCGTACACCGGAGGCGCGTACGTAAACTTTCATTGTCATGATATTATGCTCCTAGGCATTAACTCCTACTTTTTCATTAAAAAATAACTCTATTTAATCCGGTCTATAATTCTGTGTAGTATATTTTCATTCGTCATGATATATTACTCCCAGACATTACCTCCATTTTTCTGGGGATGGGGACATACCATTCTCCCAGGATTACCTTTTTCTTTTTTATAAATGGGTAGTGTACTAAATATTCCGTTGTCACGATATCATACTCCCAGGCATTAACTACTACGTTTTTCGGGTGGGGAAGTGTTCGTTCGTTTATTTTGTTTGATTTTCGCACACATTTTGGATGAAATTTATTTATTAGTCTTAAATTGTATGTTTTATGTCATAGACTATCTCTGATCCCCTCAGTATTTCAATTGAACTGATCATTATGTATTATGGAATATGTATTCTAGGCAACAGGATGCGTAGAGAGTTACCCATGGATATACCATCAATTTGCTGATACATTATATTCTTAAACCTGAAGGAAACTGATTTGGTAACAAGCTCCATCAGTTCAACAAAAATTCGTTCAGGAAATTGTGGAGATTTTAAGGGGCCACGGTAAAGATAATCTGCACATATACCAATGGTTTCATCCAATGGCACAAACAGACTATTAATGTCAAAGGAAGAAACGAAACCGCCCTTACTTCTAAACGTATACCATACAAAATGAAAGTAAACATCTATGACGCATATGCCCTTCCAGTAGTCTTATACGGACTTGAATGTGTCAACTTGACTTTAAAATTACACCAGAAAGTAGAAACTTTTCAAACCCACACCATGCGCTTCATTAGTGATCACAGACTATCTCTGATCACATCTGTATTGCAGAGTTGTTAAAATTCATTGGCATCCCATCAATATCCTCTGTCATCAAATGCAAAGTCTGGTTGTTTTGTTTTACGGCATATCAACCCTTTTCAGGTTATTTAATGCCGAATGCAGTCATTTTGGTGAAAGTTTTTATGCTTCAAGTTCTTTATATGTTCAAATATTTATTGATGGTGTTTGGTTTGGTTGTTAAAGTATATTTGTTTTCTTCTCTTTTTTGTTTCTTTCCCCTTTTAATATCTGTTTCTATTTAACCCATAGTTGGGACCCTAACAGGTACTACCACTCCGGGTCAGGGTGGACCTGGGAGCAATGGTAATTAAGAGGAGGCTCCACATTCCCCAAAGTCCGTAAGCCGGATCTCACCATCGGATGTAGTTTAAGGTCATATCCAGGACCGGGAGTAGGGTAGGAAAAATAAAATAAAAAAGGGGAGGGAGAAAGGGAGAGGGGCTGTTGTTTTTGTTTTTGGTTTTGTAGAACATAATTAAGTTTTACAAAAAAAAAAAAAACAAAAAAAAACGTCAATGTAGGTGAATTTCGTCTCAGGGAGCTACAGGGCAGCCTGATCTGGTATCACCAGGCAAAGTCTGGAGATGGTTTGGTCATGTTAAGCGTTCCAGTGTACGTCTATGCAAAATATGCGTTGAAGGCATAATACAATAGAGGCCGGTCGAAAGGTAGACAAAAAAGATGGATTGACAACGTTTGTGAATGGACAAACATGAACAGAAACCAAGCGAACACTTTGGCCCAAGATCGTAGGGATTGGAAGACACTCAGCCATTTTAGTACGTATTGTGCAGCAAGCGGGGAAAGCGCTTAATAATACCTGAAACGAGTCAAGATCACTAGGGGAGACGTGGACGTTGAAAAGCAGCTGATGACGTGCAAGGTATGTTAGTTTGAATTGAACTGTTAATGATTAAGAAATGCATTATAGGTAGCTGGTGACGTGGGGATCGGAGAGTTCATTGGGTCTCGTAGATATTTTAACAGTTTTAAAAGGAATCGGCCAATAATTAGATGATTGAGAACGAATGTTTGCAATGAGTTTGAAGGTTTGTAAAGGACACCATTTTGAAAATATAATTTTTGCTTTGTGTTATTTGAATTATTCGGACTATAGTTTTCATCTTGGAGACTATATTCACTACGTTTCGGCCGATGTAACCTCCAACCTTATTCAGGTGTGTATTGTCGAACTCGTGAATGTTTGAAGGTTTGTAAAGGACACTATTTTGAAAATATAATTTTTGCTTTGTGTTATTTGAATTATTTAAGCTTTAGTTTTAATCTTGTGTATTGTCGAACTCGTGAATGTTTATGTCGATCTCGGGAATCTGTAGGGAATTTCGAACGGAACCCTTTATTTAATCCACGGGAGTAGCGTGCTCTGATTTCGTCAGCTATGAGTTCGACAAGACGCACCCGACGAAGGCCGGAGGTTGCATCGGGCGAAACGTTGTGAGAGTAACACTCACGATGAAAACAGTAGTCCGAATAATCCAGATAGTACACATTATCAATCCTTATCTAAAAAAAATCAGAAACCTAATTCTTTCTTTGTTACTACTTCATCAAAACTGCACTATTTTTTGTTTTTGCAGAACACGCGGAAGGATCGATCGTATTTCGAATGGATGGGAAAAGTGCTGGAGCGACTCGAAGCCATTTTTCACGCCGACGGTAACGGCCTTACGGAGAACGTAATGAAATCAGATAAATTTATTGAAATAAAAAAAGAGATCTTGCTCCGGGGAGATATTCGGTTTTTGGAAGAAAAGAAAATCGACAGAAGGTGCCCTTGTTTTCCTTGAGCCACATCTGTATAAAAATCCATCGTTTTTATAGTGTCGCTCGTGTTGGAGTCCCTTCTTCAGCACGAGCGCCGCCATGTTGAATGTGTTGTGTTATCGTGGATAATACATGGTCAAAATAAAAAGGGAACAGACATTGAAAACGATAGGGTTATAGTAAAGGAACGATTGCATTCACATTTATATACATTTATTTGCAACAGATGTAAATATGCACTAGGCGGCATGTTTAGTGGGGTGCATAGATCAATGCTACGGACGGCAGGCCTGCAATTGGAGAAATATTTGGCTCAGGGATAGAGACCACCCAAGAAATAGTTTTATCACTCCGAATTAGATTTCTCTACTTGTACAGGTTATTACTTCTTTAAATGGGGGTTTATGTTAAAAAATAAAACCATTTAAAGTTCTGGAAAAACTAACGTCCCTTCAGATACGAGGTTCAATGCTGTGATTATGACCCACTTGATATTTTGCTGAAATTAATTTTTATACCAAACGGTGGAATCATGGTCAGTCAGTTTTTATGTCCATAGATTAAAAGCCGATAGTCTTGTGTTGTCTCTCTTGTGTGGTCCTAATGATATCTATATGTGAAGGGTTCGAATACAAAACGCGATATATCCACTCGCTTCAAATGAAGAAATTAGATTACAAAAGACGAATATTTTACAATCAATACTTCGACTGTATACATTAATTTTCTTAGAAAGTAAGAAAAATAGGTAGACATCGGATTGTGTAAAAATGGGGTACAGTAGAGTGGGTGAGGTAGACAACTTTACGTAGCGGTAACTTAACAATTTAGAAAATGTCGTTTATTGCGTTTTGCATTCGAAAGAAGGCTCTTTGAGCTCTAAGCTGATTGACTGTGTTCGGTTAGACCTATGTTTTGATTTAGAAAGGGCTCAGTGTTCTGAGTTCAAGTCTGTTCGTCGATGGCGAAGTATCATCGTAACCTCGTAAAATAAAACTTTGTTACTTTTTGTTTTGAAGCTGGAGTTGTAGTTTTGTTTGGAAGTAAAAATGATTCTGTTGCAGCACTGACCGAGACCACACGATTGACACTGCGACCAGTGGTGTCGTAATCGAGCACCGACTTGAGACGAAGACAACAAGTGGACGACCGCGGCTTGTGCAGTGAACGCAAACAGACCCAACGTTCACACAGGGAAGTTTTGTTAAATACAAACGCAGGAGGGCACAATAAAACATGATGAATAAAAATAAAAGACTTCATTACTAATGAAATAGTTCACGTTAAAAGTTACTTAACACAATCGAAATAAGCATGGATTGCCAGGGCAGAAAATAGGGAATGTATTGGCTGTGTAAAGTAAATACGCCCAGACAAAGCACGAAACAACTTGATGTTTAAAAGAATGAAAGATGATTAAGTTTCATACTAAACTGGTTGTCTTCTGGGTACTGGTACAGTTGGTGACCCATGCTAAAACCGATTTTTCGTCGGCATTTTCTGACAGTTAACGTAAACAGCTGGAAGCTGACAAAGCGCTTAGCCAATCAGATTACGAGACAGCAGGCGACAATTGTCAATTTTGAAATGAGTAAATCGTAAATTTCGTCTGCACTAACGGCAACAGAAAATCTGCAAAATTTTCGAAAATTAATAAAATAATTTCTCAGAAAGTCTAAACCTAACGCTAACCCTAACCATAACGCTAACCCTAACCATAACCCTAACATTAACCATAACCCTAACCCTAACCCTAAAAAATGTAAAAAACTGTTTTTTCTCCCTAACCCTAACCCTAACGCTAACCCTAACCCTAACCCTAACCCTAACATTAACCCTAACCCTAACCCTAACTCCTAACCCTAAAAATATAAGAAACTGTTTTTTCTCCCTAACCCTAAAAAAGGTAACAAAAAATCTATTGTTATTTTTTCACCCTAACCCTAAACTAACCATAACCGAGTCGGTCTGGTTCAAAAGCTGTACCAGTACGAAAAAAACAATTTATCGAAACAGAAATATAATAATAATTAAACAAACCTTATCTTTCTCATGAAATAACAAACTTTCTTTAAAAATATAATTATAACAGGTTTTATTTACATTTTCTTCGCCAAAAAATAAATTATTTTTTTTCATAAAATTTTACATACGGTGAGTGTTTTTTCTTGCTATAAATGTTGTTTCATTATTTTTTTCCTGTTTGATAGCGTCGCGACGTTTGGATTTTGACGCTAGGTAGTTTTCATTCGGCATTTTCCGGCTGTTTACGTAAGCAGCCGGAAGTTTTAACATGGGTCAGAAAACGGTACTAGTACCGTTTTCTGATTAAAGCTTTTCTCATGAAACCCGGCTTTGTGCAACTTCCGGTGTACGACCTTTTGTAGAAGCTGAATTTCAACGTGGTCAGTAATCTCTGTAGTACTTTTCGGAGCTGTACTTTTGTGATCGGAGCTGTACTTTTGCGTAAGAGTCCGACGTTTTACGTTTAAAGTCCTCCTTTGTCGAAAAGGTTTTTCTCTCCTTTTCAAAGTTTTTCATTAATTTTCAGAGTATTTTCTGTGTCACCAAACATTTCGACCGTTTTCGTCTACCATACAGACAGCAACAATTTCACTTCTTTCAGAGTCCGATAGATATCAAGTTAATGAATTTTACTTACAATTTTCTCCAAACAAATTATTTGTGTCACAGCCTTGGAGGCTTCCATTGTCAGGATTCAAGATGGCTGCCGTTTCTTTACTTGATATGAAGTTTCGATGTTGTATGCTTAACAACTGAACAATCGAAAATTAAACAAAAAAATACAACTAATAACCAGGACTTTTCTATAATCTATAATATTCTTTGTTGTACTGTTTGATTTTATTAAATTTGTAAAGTACATAACTTTGCGTTTGTTTTATTATCATTTTTTCTCTCTCCCCCTCTTCCCCCCCCTCTCTCTCTCTCTCTCTCTCTCTCTCTCTCTCTCTCTCTCTCTATATATATATATATATATATATATATATATATATATATATATATATATATAAATATAAAATTATCTATACCCACATACGCTGGCGTTTCAAGCTTACGCTCTCATCAGTGTAGGAAGTGACAGATCAGACTTCTGCTCTTCCATCGTTTACTGTTCTCCATCCTGTTTACGGTTTTAGCTTCCTTTGAAGTTTGCTGATCTGGGTTTCCAGTCTGATCTCCCATCCAGATTTCGTCTGTCCATTCTTTTTGTCAGTCTTTCTTTACTCTTTTTAGTTTCATACCTATTGATTTTTCCCCCGCATATAACAAGTTGTTAAGGTCTGTGACAGTGTCTGTTGAGATGTACGCGAATACTCTTTTTACATTCTCTGTTTCAACTTTTAACTTCTTTTAATCTTCGTTCCTTAGGGATGGGAGTTTTGTTTTGTTCTGGGACATGAACCGTTTGATATTTTCCACTTCTCTTGCTTCTTCCTCAGTGAGTTCTGTGGGTTCGTTGTTTTCGACCTCTTCAGTTTCTGTGTTTATGTTTTGCCGACTTTTTCCTGGGAGTTTTCGTCAAGTTGTGTTTCTTGATCTGCCACGGATTTATCTTTTGTTTGATTTCCGTTATTAAAAAACAGTTATGGTCAGTTTTTCGTTTGTTTGTTTTTTTAGGGGCGGGCTTAATAATTATTTTCACCATTTTCTTTATGAGCAGATAAGAAAATTAAACTGTTTCTTTTTAATAGAATTTTTTATAATTTCATTACATATAATCAAATATACTTTTTGTTGTGCGTACGTTCTAGGAGTTTTGTCGATTACGTGTGGTTTAATGACTTTGTACAAAATTATTATTAATATTAATATTATTATTATTTATATTATTATTATTATTATTATTATTATTATTATTATTATTATTATTATTATTATTATTATTATTATTTAAAAGTATCATTTTTTTGTTATTCATGTATAGAAGTAAAGAGGCTTACTTGGACATTTAATATACATACGTATCTCTGGTGTGTACAAACACACGTATATAAATCATTAAGAAAATACTAAAGAAAATGACAAACTGGAAAGCACCAGACCACGATAGAATACATGCGTACTGGTTCAAGAGATTCGCGGCCCTACATGAAAAGCTAGCGCAGAAACTGAGAGGGTGTATCCATAAAACAGACGTACCAGAGTGGATGACCAAAAGGAAGGACAACTCTCATACAAAAAGACGCCAAAAAGTGAACGGCCTCGAGCAATTACAGACCAATAACATGCTTACCAACAATGTGGAAAATCATAACGGCAAAAATGAGAGAGCAAATTTACCATTCCCTGAACAGCCATTGGATACTCCTCGAGGAACATAAAGGATGCCGGAGATGGAAAAGAGGGACGCATGATCTGTTATACATAGATAAAAAATCCCGAAGGAAGTCGAAAGCAGGAAAAAGAACATATTCATGGCGTGGATTAATTACAAGAAAGTGTACGACAAGCATGGATACTTGAATGCTTAAAATTGTACAAGATACCCGACAGGATTATTAAGCTCATCAAGAAAGCAATGGGAACATGGATATTAGGACTGACAGCTGGAGGACAACACCTGACGGAGATTAAAATACAAATAGGCATTTTCCAAGGAGGACTCCCTATCACCACTACTGTTTATAATAGCCATGATGCCACTCAACTACATACTTAGGAAATGTGATGCCGGATACAAGTTCACAGGCACATAATAAACCACCTCATGTACATGGACGACCTGAAGCAAAAAGATACTGGAAAAGCTAATAAATACGACCAGAATATTCAGTCAGGATATTTTAATCGAATTCGGAATGGAAAAGTGTGCACTGCTAGAGATAAAAAAAGGGAAAGCTTGAGACGACTGAGGGTATGGAACTACCCAACCAAGAGGAGATGAAGGCGCTAGGCGAACAGGACAGCTATAAATATTTGGGAGTTCTGGAAGCAGACACCAACAGAAATGAAAGAGAAGATTGGAAAAAGAATATCTAAAAAAAAGCAAGAAAGCTCTTAGAAACAAAATTATATAGCAGAAACCTAATAAAAGGAATAAATACCTGGGCAGTACTCTGGACCATTCATAAGCTGGAAAAAAGAAGAACTCATGCACCTTGACCAAAGGACTAGAAAATGAATGGCCATGAACAACACACTACAATCCAAAAAACAATACAGACACACTCTACGTGAAGAGAAACGAAGGGGGGGGGGACTGGTAAGTATAGAGGACTGTGTTGACGACATTAAAAAAGAACTGGAGAAATACATAAACCAGAACACGGAAAGGCTGATTATCGTCCCAACGAACAACCCAGGAAGCACCGAAACCAGAAACAAACAGAGAAGCAAAGAAAAGTAGGAAGAAAAACAACTACATCGACGTTTCATAAGAATGACAAGAGAAAAGACGCGCGAAAATAGTTGGGCATGGCTGAGAAAAGAACACCTGCGCAGAGAAACAAAAATCTTACTGATGACTGCACAAAACAATGCGATCGGGACAAACTAAATGCAGATTGTGTGGACAAAGAGACGAAACAGTAAATCACATAATAATAATAATACAAAAATAGGCATGACTGCGTGAGGGAATCAGTACACTGAGAGCTATGCAAACAAATGCATTTCGAACACTCGGACAAATGGTACAAACATGAATCTGATACAGTACTCGAAAACAAAAAAACACATACAAGCAAGGAGACCAGAGGAAAGAACAGGAAAGAAACATCCTGACAAGTCGTAGATTTTGCCGTCCCAGCCGACCACAGGGTGAATACCAAGGAGACAGAATAACTAAGCAAATACACTGAGCTCGCCAGAGAATTGACAAGGATATGGAGTATGAAGAAAGTAAATATAATACCAATAATCGCACGAGCACTAGGAACAGTTCGGAAGAACCTGGATACAAGACTGGGAGAAATTGGAATCAAAGGGAAGACTGAGACCATACAACGGACAGCAATGATGAACACAGCTGAACTCTTAAGGAAAATCCTTGAATGCGGAAACCTTTCCACATAAGCTACGAAGACTAACCAATCACACGCAAGGTGAAATAGGAAGAAAACAAAATCACATAAAGAGCACCACAAGAATTCAAGGAACAGAAATTGCAAGAAATTTCATAAACTAGCCTCTCCCCCCCCCAAAAAAAAATGTGATGGCACCAGCCCCGGCTGATACTACACAACACAGTCATGAAGGGTCAAGGAGAATGGAAAGACCGAGGAGGGATAGCACTAACCAGACCTCTGCTGGAAGAGTGTGGAGAGCACTAGGACATTGGGGAGGCTTATTGCCATCCAAATCCCAGAGAAGACCAATGATCGCTGTCAGCGATAAATCAATGGTAAGCGGCTGTTGCGATAATGTAAAGTCATTTGTAATAGTTATAGACAGAGGTGGAGAGTACTGGACATTTGGGGAGACTTGTTGTCACTAAGGCTCCAGGGAACACCACCGGTTATTATAAGTGAGCTATCACTGATGATGCCCTTTGATAACTCCTAATGAGTACACATAATACTAATAAGAAGAAAAATAATGAAAAATCATCGAATGCAGAAACCAACCCACATAAACTACGAACGCTAACCAGTCACACAAAAGTTGAAATAAAAAAAAGCAAAGTTATAGAAAGAACACACGAGCCCAAAGGAACTGAAATAACCCTAAATCCCATAGCATGACATACCTTTTTCACGCACACACACACACACACACTCATATATATATATATAAAAAAAGGGACACCAGCTTCGGCTGATACCGCACAAAACAATCGTGAGGGTTAAGGAAGAAAAGACCGAGGAAGGAGAGCACCAACCAGACCTCCACTTGAAGGATGTGAGAATACTGGAATCTTGGGGAGGCTTGTTGTCACTCAACTTCTAATAGTCGTTGCTACCGAGAATTCAATCATTTGCAAAGGTTATTGAAAGAGATGGAGAGAGCTAAAAATCTAAGAAGACTCGTTGTCACTCAGACTACCTAATGTTATTGCTAGTGAGCAATCACTGATAATGACTTGTGAAAATCCTAGTTAGCAACTACTACTACTACTACTACTACTACTACTACTACTACTACTACTACTACTACTACTATATAAGTAAGGAAACTTATTATTTTGAGTTATGCAAGAAGAATGTATAAACAGATATGGTCATTTTTGAAAATGTATACGAAGGCAGATTAGAATAAGATTCATGAGAATATCGAAGAGAAGAAAAAGAAAAACAGAGTAAAGGGGAGGAGGTAGTAGAAGAAGAAATAATAATAATTATTAGAAGAAGAAGAAAAAGAAGAAGAAGGAAAAGAAGAAGAAAAAGAAGAAGAAGAAAAAGAAGAAAGGAAATAAGAAGAAAAGAAGAAGAAGAAGAAAAAGAAGAAAGGAAATAAGAAGAAAAGAAGAAGAAGAAGAAGAAGAAGAAGAGAAAGAAGAAGAAAAAAAGGTGAGGAAGAAGAAGAAGAAGAAGAAACAAAAGGTGAGGAAGAAGAAGAAGAGGAAGAAGAAGAAGAAGAAGAAGAAGAAAAAGAAGAAAAAGAAGAAGAGGAAGAAGAAGAAGAAAGAAGAAGAAAGAAGAAGGAACAAATAAGCAATTAAAAAAGAAGAAAAAGAAGAAGAAAAAGAAAAAGAAGAAGAAAAAGAAGAAGAAGAAGAAGAAGAAGAAGAAGAAGAAGAAAGAACAAATAAACAATGAAAAAAGAAGAAGAAGGAGAAGACGAAGAAGGAAGAAGACGAAAAACGAATAATAAGAATGGGGAAGAAGAAGGAATAAAAAATAAGGAAGAAGAAAGAAAAAGTAAAAGAAAGAGAAAGAGAAAGAGTAAGAAATAGGAAGAAGGTATAAGAATAAGAAAGGAGAAGAAAGAGGGAGAGTAAGAAAAGGGGGAAGAAGAAGAAGAAAGAAAAAGAAATACAACGTAGGAATAAGAAAGAAGAAGAAGAAGAAGAAGAAGAAGAAGAAAGAAGAAAGAAGAAAGAAGAAGAAGAAAGAAGAAGAAGAAGAAGAAGAAAGAAGAAGAAGAAGAAGAAGAAGAAGAAAAAGAAAGAAAAAGAAGGGGGCAGAAAAATATGAAAAGTAAGAAGAAAAAGAAGAAGAAAGCCATCTTTAATTGATTTACTTACCCATTGAACCTGCAATCCTGATCTCCAATCTACATCGATCTAAAATGACCCCATAATTTGCCGTATCAAGTATTTGGCGTATCGACAGTTGCCATCGTAGACGATGAAACGATGCATGATCAAATGATCCATCCGCTTCAGATTTCCGTTTTGAAGTGAAACAAAAAAAACGTCGCACAGCGCCAATCCCACTCGTTGAGCACCGAACGCATTTAACCCCGTCATAAGATGTAAACGAAGTCGCAAGTTTGACATCAGAGTATGCTTTCATATTTTTTTTTAAAGTACTTTATCTGCCGGCCCAGTTGACATAAAGGTTAGAGTGTTCGCTAATGGGCCGGGAGACCGGGGTTCAATCATACCAAGGACTCAAAAAAATTGGCATTTGATGCCGCCTTGCTAAACACACGATATTATAAGCTTACGGTTCAAGGGTAAGTGGAGTAATCCTGGGAAAGGAGTGGCGCCCTTCCCTTACATTTAAGTGTAGTAATTAATGAAAAGGGAGCCTTTGGGTCGCCTTCGACTATGATCAATTACTTAGTCTCTGTCTAACGTTGCCCCCTTTTTTACTGGCCCTCAAATCGAAAGGATTTGCAGCAGAAATAAAAATATCGAAACAAGAAAATTTATATATATATATATATATATATATATATATATATATATTACAGAAGATTAGAACAACATTGGTACTGTCGGTTTCAAATCCTAACAAAAGGGGACTTATAATACGCCTCTTGACTGGACTCTCTTCAGCCTCTGTTTATGTCTGTCTCAGGATACAGACATAAACAGAGGCTGAAGACACAGTCATAACCTACAATCGTGATCATTGAAAAATATATCATGCCAATCTTTTCATGGCTAGAACTCGCTTCTTTTTAACGCGTGTGGCACCGAAACAACTCTTTGTCCGTATAATTGCAAGCTCACCGGCTACCTCAACGGGTCACGCGTAGCGAACATAACTCAATCCCAACCCGTTTTTTATACTATAAGCGGCAGTTGGAAGAGACCCGGTCCCTACAGGCCCCAAACACATCGGACCCCCGCCAAAATTCTTACCGCACCGCCAAAAGGTCAATTCTCCCATTCTAACTCCGTTTAATTGGCTGACCTCTACTTAATTGTAAATAGTTACTGTTTTTTTTATATACTAATATTTTAATACGAGGAGGGCAAAAAAACAAAACAATGAGGACAGTCAGACAGCATCGAATTTCTGTCGAAGGAAACATAGACAATAAACCTGGATAGAGGACGACTGTTATTTTAACCTTAACCCTAAACTAATCCTAACCTAACACTAAACTATGTACAAAGTGACTGTTCGCCGACGACCGAGACACTTTCAAACAAAGACTAAAAAAAGAAAAGTTATTTCATTATTTACCTTCGTCCGAAATAAATCCTTTATCAGGTGAAAAATATATTCGTATGAGTGTATTATTTTTAATTTTGACTGTTTGCGACGGCTCGATTCGGCTTTTCCTGGTTGTTTACGTAAATATCATTCAACAAAAGTCGGTTTAGTTAGGTTCAAATTCTGTAGAAGCACCGTTTATTTATATATCAGTTGTACATACCCGGCGTTTACCGTTAATGTATTTACTTTATTCAGAAATAAGACCTGGAAGGAGGAAAACTTCGAATCTATTTACATGATTCTCTTACCCCCTCTTTCTTTATCTTTTCTTTTTATTTACGTCATTTATTTATTTAGATATTAGATGTACATACTCGGCGTTGCTATAAAGTGCGTTTACTAAATTAAAATAATTTTTTCCACAAAATATGATTTTTTTTGTTTAAATCAAAGGGAAGTAACTAACTGTGGACGAATACAGAGTTAGGTCTCTTTTTTAAAGATGTCGGCTATTTGAAAATAATTCCGTCTCGGATAAAGTATTTTGTGGAAGGAATTTTTTCTTAACAACATGCTGCAACGACCAACAAGAACAAATCTGACAAATAAGAAATTGATTTTTGTAGGAAGAAAGCTACGGATGACAAAGACACTATAAAGAGGCTGGTTTTACTTTGTATATTAGACTAGCTGAATACCAATACTAGTTTCATTAGATTCACTTGAAGTAAAAATAAATAAAATTATACATCTATTGCCCTTAACTTTCTCTCTTTCACTCTGCAGGTACGAGTTAAATAGTATTATTATTTGTAGAGATATTCTATACGGTACAATCACGTTGACACACCGGTTCCCGTTAGATCACCGAAGTTAAGCGACGTCGAGCGTTGCCAGTATTAAATGGGTGACCATTTGGGACTACCAGGTGCTGTATGTGCTCTCTGTTTATCTCGGCATTGTTTCCAGTCGTCTTGAACTGCTTGCCATTGGAATCAAGCAGTGCCGACTCAGGAGAGGTGTTGTTAGGGATTGCGCAACCCTTGATTCATAATTACACGTGCAGCCAGCCTTATAGGGGTATCCATAGTCTCTCTAGACTGAACGGAGGGCTTAAAAAAAGAGATATTCCCTTTTGTTTATAATGGACTATTTAAATATTCTTAGCCTTTCCCCTTTTTCATTACTTTCAAATGATGAAGAAACGATAAAAAAAAACTGATTCTACCATATATATTAGACTAGCAGGGCTAGCCGGCGTTGTCCGGGGCAAAAGTATAACATATTTCTATTAAAAAGTCTTCGTTCTCTCTACCTCTCTCTATTCGTCTCTCGACCATTCTCTCTTCCCACCTCTTTCTCCTCCGCCCAGCCCCCCTCTCGCTCCCCCTCTCTCTCCCCCCCTCTCTCTCTCTCTCTGGACACACACGCACATATACACACAGACAACTCTCCTTTAAATAATACATTTCTCGAGTAATGAGTCGACATTTTCTTTCTAATTTAGTACATAATAACATTGAAAATGACTCAATAACTGACCCCTCCCTCTGATGAAACCAGTTGACCCCCAAAGAATGAAGAATTTCTTTCTAGTTTTAGATATTATTTAACCAGGGAAAAATCGACTAAGAATATACCAACTTCGTGGGCGTTTATTTTGTAGTTTTTTGTTAACTTTTAGCTGGACATACATACATACATACATACATACATACATACATACATGATGATTGCAATATCTTGTCAGACGAGTGCCATTCCTTCATTAAGAGAAGTGTCATTGTCTGAAGGATTATCTGTCTTTGAGATGGTTAATATAAAGATCTAGCTTTGTACGACAGCTAGATCCCTCTCACATTTCAAAATGTTGAGAACAAGCAACAAGCAAAAGCAAGATAGCCAGTAACAAGTTGAAACTGAAGAGCAACATGATGTGAGGAGTGGTCTTCCCTTTGTTACATACATACATACATACATGCATACATACATACATACATACATACATACATGCATGCATGCATGCATACATACATACATACATATGTGCATACATACATACATACATACATACATGCATGCATACATACATACATACATACATGCATGCATACATACATACATACATACATACATGCATACATACATACATACATACATACATATGTGCATACATACATACATACATACATACATATGTGCATACATACATACATACATATGTGCATACATGCATACATACATACATATGTGCATACATACATATGTGCATGCATACATACATACATATGTGCATACATACATACATACATACATACATATGTGCATACATACATACATACATATGTGCATACATACATACATACATACATATGTGCATACATACATACATATGTGCATACATACATACATACATACATACGTACATACATACATACATACATACATACATACATACATGCACACATACATACATACATGCACACATGCATACATACATGCATACATACATGCACACATACATACATACATACATACAGACAGACAGACAGACAGACAGACAGACAGACAGACAGACAGACAGACACCCAATGAATTTGTATAGCTTGAATATTATGAGGCCTGTATTTTCTTCCAGTTTCCTGTTGACGATCGGACCCCAGTTGCGATGTTCCGGGCTCATACCACGCCAGGAATGTTCACAGGTTGTTCCATGTCCTCTATTGCTATTGGCCTTTATAAACCTTTCCAGGGCTACGGCCAGTTGTCGTCAAAATAAGAACTGATATTCTTAAGAGGCGGCCATCCAATCTACACGCTTATTTCATTATTTCTATTACTAGTGAGTAACCACTTATCAAGGCCAAAAGGTACTCGAGGATAAAGGGTTAATGAGATGGATGAGTTGTCAGTTGTAATGATGAAGAATATTATGAGGGGATTGAAAAAGATGAATGGAATTAACAAAGTCTGATTACTTATAGGAGTGGTTTTTGACAAGTATCAGTTGGCATTGAATTTGAAGACGACCATAGTGTAGTCTGCACGAAAGAAGTTCTTGGAAAGTAACTCTGTTCATGGAAATTTAACCTGGTGCGAGGCAGACGGGGGAATAAGTGAAAGTTCTTTGCAGTAGTTGTAGAAGATGGGTTCTTGATGTGACTGTCTTACAACAGAGACTGGAGCTCAGACGAGCACATTGCATGGAATTAACGATAAAGCAGAGAAAGACTAGCAGCGTCTCTTTTGTGGTGAGTAAGACGATTTAGAGAACAAAAGAGATCGTCCCCCACTAGATTGTTAAGTCGATTTTGTATTTTCTAAAAGCAAGAAAGTGTTTTGAGCGGCACCTCACCGGATGTGGTACAAGTACTCCCCCTTAAACCGTATTTGACTCTTATATAGAGGATTGCATCACGAGTCTGATAATTTCAGGATCGGTGGAATGCTTCAACCATTTTTCTTCCAACCTCAGCAACAGATTGGATATATTAGGTTGGCCAAAAAGTTGGTTCATTTTTTTAATGTCATCTTTCCGGCCTACTAAAGATCGTTTTATATTCCTATTCTTCAAATCCTGTATTTTGGTGTAGCGAGTATGTTGACGTCAGTGTGTAATAAGCCTCCTCGCAGAGGAATATATATTTTTTTTATTGTATTTCAGACCCTGAAATGGAAGATCAACATTTGATGCTTTTTCGCTACAGAAAAGGAAAAATCGTTACATAAACCTGCATAAAGATATGCCATGTGTATGGGGAGAATGCTGTTACAGAACGGGTGTGTCATAAATGGTTGCTCGATTTCGAAACGGAAATTTTTCAGTGAGAGATGCTCCTCGCTCTGGTCGGTCAAAGATGATCAACAGTGACCAAGTGAAAGCCGTAGTTTAACAAGATTGTCGTTTGACAACCAGACAAATCACAGACATTCTCAAGATTTCTAAATCGAGCGTGGAAAATGAATTGTATTGATATCCCCTTTAAAAAACGAACGGAATTTTTTACCAACCCAATATTTAGTCCAGAGTTACATTTTAGGGTGAGGTAGCTAATAATGTTTGTTTCTTCTTATGTACAAAACACAACGTGGGTATTTTATATCTTCTTCTTCTTCTTCTTCTTCTTCGTTTTATCCTTCTTCTTCTTCGTTTTATCCTTCTTCTTATTATTATTCTTTTTCTTCTTCTTTTCTTCTTCTTCCTCTTCCTCTTTATTTTCTTCTTATTATTCTTCCTCTTCTTCTTCTTCTTTTCTTTATTTTCTTCTTCTTCTTTTCTTCTTCTTCTGTTTCGTTTTTTCCTTCTTCTTCTTTTTTTTCTCCTCCTCCTTATTTTTCTTCTTTTTCTTCTTCTTCTTCTTTTTCTCCTCATCCTTCTTCTTCTTCTTCTTCTTCTTCAATAATAGATTGTTTGTCTCTATTTGACATGAAAACGGACTTCGTCTGGATGAAGGCCGGGTTTACAGAGATGTTTGTGTATAGGTCTGCCCTTCTTATAATCGCCCTTCCTCTCGATTATGTTTCTAAACTTGATGTTTGGTTTCCTCACAAACAGGCAAAAGAAAAAAATATACGAACGAACCAACCAAATATGTCTTCCATTTTAGATCGAGAGTGAAAGTCAGTTCTAGGAGCTTAGCAAAATAAGGGAATTCATTTCGACTTATGGAAGAATTTGAACATTGGCGGTGAAAGGAAAGAAGGTTCTAGAGGTTAGGGTTAGGGAAAAATTTTTTAAAGTAAATAAATGTCTATTTTAAAGAAAAAATATATCATTTTTGCCTTTCCATAAATTTCCTATATTCGAAACAAAGCGACATCTAAAAAAAAGTGCTAATTTATTCTTGATTAACCTCCCATGAAACCACGTGTGACAGTTAAAAGGACTTTCTGAGACTATCCGAATCAAGACAACTACTCACGTCATGAGAGGTTTTTATATCCCCGACGAAAAAAGTAAGAATGAAAAAAAAAAGAAACTTGCTTGATAAAGACCTATTAAGGTTTAAAGTTTGCCCGTATTTTTAAGAAAATAAATTTAAAGAAAAAAATATATCGTTTTTGGCTTTCCATAAATTTCTTATATTCAAACCAAAGCGATATCTAAAAAAGGGTCAATTTATTACTGAATTAAAAAAAATAAATTTTAAACTCTTTACGGACGAGTCGTTTATACATTTTGTGTCAAATCATCGAATGTATTTGAAGTGTTGTTTAGTTTTAAGAATCTTTTATCTTTTTTTTTTAATTAAAAATAGATAAACATATTTGATAGATTCTCACTAAAATATTTTTATTTGAATATGATTTGATATTTATGTTTCTTTATGTATTTTAGACAATCAAACTATTTTAGATCTATTAGATGATATAAATCAGTTTTTAAAAAAAATTGTATTCCTACGCCGAACTAATAATCACAGTTTAAGTACGTTAAAAAGACAACATATTTTCGTTTGGTCGGTTGCCGTATGGATAAGAGTTCGCCTTCAATTTCTGAATTTTATGCCAGCTTTCAGGGTTCGAATCTCACACTAGACATTTTTTTTGTTCTATAGCGTGCTAGTTTTTTTCATTTTTTTTAAATTTAGAAATGGATGAAAAATATTTAATGGATGTTCTTAGTTTCTTATCTTGGCTGTAAAATTCAATAAAAGTTGAAAAACGCGACATAGTCGGATACTTCGGCTAGTTTTTATTAATATAGAGAAGCGGCAAATCTATTTTTTAATCAACCTATTCACTTTTTAGGAGGGGGTCGACTTTGTCATGTAAGTTAAATTGGGAGCGTTGTTCGAACGATAGAACGTGGGGAGGTACTGGCAACAATTTCCCTGGCGCGTATTTGTAAAGATGAATGAGCTCACTTTTATGGTAAAGTGTTTGTCGCAACATCATAAATTACTATACACTTCATTCATATATATATATATATATATATATATATATATATATATATATATATATATATATATATATATATATATATATATATATATATATATATATATATATGTTGAAACTGAAAACTACACCTGTCAAACCTGAACCCGGTGAAATATAGCTATCACTCCTCGCGACATCGCGATTATACGCGAAGACAATCACAAGCCACCAATCACGCTGCCCCGAGAATGAAAACGAGAACACGTCGTAGACAACGTGGCTCTGGTCACGTATACTTTCGAGAAATATACAATGGCGCCCAGAAACAATTTCCTGGGGCCCCGCATGCATTTTGTAAGTGGGTCTTTTTTATATATTGGGTTGACAACTAAGTGCCAGCCTTTTTTTAAAATTTAAATTTAAAGGGTTGGCGATTGTATAGTACAGTTAACAAAAAAAATCGGTAAATAATCAAATAGACAACAAATAACTGTAACCCAACGCAAGAAAATGTACTTTTCTACTTACCTGTATGTAGACTAACCTGTATGTAACTGTATGTTTACGTGTATATAAACGTATGTTTACTGAGGGAATATTTATAATGTACGTATTTGTTATCGTCACTTTTACTTAGTCAACCACGCGTACTTACTTAATCGCCGACAATTTGTGGGGTACTTGGTCGCGAATTTCAGATTTACAAGCTAATTATAGTTAAAAACTTACCCTAATCCGATTGGCAACCACCCTCGGACTTATCTTTCAATTCCACTAACCCCCTTAAAAATGTTTTTTTTACTATCTTTTATGCCCAAAATTGTCGGCCATTATCTGAAAGCACACGTTGTTGGCTAAGTAAAAGCGGCGATAACAAATGCATAGCTAATAAATCGTACAATCAGTAAACATATGTGATAATTATGCAGGTAAGTAAAAAAGAAAATTTCTTGCGTTTGGAAACAGTTACTTGTTGTCTATTTGCTTTTATTTTTACCTCTTTATTTTTCTTGTTAACTATACTGCACAATTGTCCAAAAAGTTTAATAAAACAAAAAATAAACATCAAATAACCAATAAATACTGTATTCTCTTTTATTGTTTACCACTTCTTCCCAACGATGAGCAAAATTTTCAACATGTCGGTGGTCGAAATCAAAAAGCAATAGGGAGGTGATGGTGGTTAAGTGGATAACGACACGGACTGAAGACCTGGGTGTTCCAAGTTCGAATCCAGTCGGTTCCACAGTACCACATTCACTTGGCAACCTTCCCGTAATAATGCCAAAATTATCTCATTCACACAAAAGAAGGAGAAGAAAAAGCAGTAAATAAATAAAAACACTAAGAAAGAGGTGTTGAAAATGGTAATTTTTCTTAACTTGAGATTTAGTTACCACTTATTAAGGCCCAAAGGCCACGCGAGGATAAAGTAAATTCCTATGAATCAGAATGGTACAATTTTGTTGATCGGTTTGATTCTGTTGTCGGCATTCTAACAGGAGGAACCACGTAGTTTCTGCCAATAAGTGAGAGTGGTATTATGGAATCGTCTAGATTCGAACTTGGCACACCCCGCCCGTGTCGTTATCGATTTAACCATCGTCACCTAAGGCTTAATGAGTTTGTCAGTAGACGGTGAGACAACACCGATGGTTGAAACTGAGCAGAATTTGATTATTTAAGAGGACGGCACAGCAAGAATTTGTTAACTTTGAACTTTAAAACAACCATGTTGTGGTCAGCTAGGAAGCAGCCATGTGGTATTGTGTTCCACAAACGGGTAGTTACTGGAAAGAAACTTTTCTCTGGAGGTTTCGTCTAGTTTTAGGTACACAGAGGAAGAAAGAAAAATTCTTTACAGTGGATGTAGCTTGACGAGTTTTAGTAGAAATTTTAAAAAAATAAAAAATAAATAAAAGTAAAAAGGAGTTGTCGAAAATGTTCATTTTTTCGTAACTTGACATTCCATTCTAGTGATCTGAAAATAAACAGAAATTAACTTAAATTAACACGAAAAAAAAACCCACAAAATAATTAAAAAAACATTTTACAAAATAGAATTCTCGAAAAAATATGGAGTCCACATCTTTAAAACACAATGCATTCTAAAAATTAAAAAAAACGGTGAGAATCATAAAAATAATAATAATAATAATAATAATCAAATAATGATAATAATAATGATGATGATGACATTGATAATGATAATAATAATTAGATAAATAATAATAAAAATAATAATAATAAAATAGTAATAATAAAATAAATAAATAATAATGATAATAATAATGATGATAATGATAATAATAATGATAATAATAATAATGATAATAATAATAATAATAATAATAATAATAATGATAATGATAATAATGATAATAATAATAATGATAATGATAATAATGATAATAATGATAATAATAATGATAATAATAATAATGATAATAATAATAATGATGATAATAATAATAATAATGATAATGATAATAATGATAATGATAATAATAATAATGATAATAATAATAATAATGATAATAATAATAATAATAATGATAATAATAATGATACTACTACTACTACTACTACTACTACTACTACTACTACTACTACATTTGGCCTGACTTTCCGTGGATTTCTTTGAAAATGTCCGTGGTATATTAACGGTATTTTGGGTAATCCCTTTGTAATTAGTTTTTGATACTTTTCGAAAAAGATAATTCATATCTAATGTATCAGTTGGGCCACAAGAACAGCTTTCGCGGGCCGTATTTGTACAGCGGGCTTTAGGTTGAGTCACCACTTACCAAGGGCAAACGCCACTCGAAGATAAGAGTTAATGAAATTATCAGTTGGATATAGACAAAATTTACTTAAGAGAACGGCTTAACAATTTTCGACTTGAAGACGACCATGTCGTAGTCTGCAGAGAAGCAGTCCCGCGAAAATGCGTTTCAAAGATGGAAAATTCTTTTGCCTAAAGTTCATTCAAAGCTAAGGCTAATGTGTATTTACTATTTTATACTAATGGGTCACAACTTATCAAGGCAAAAAGCCACTCGAGGATCAGGGTTAATGATATTATCAGTTGGATGATGAACAATACTGTGAGAGGATTGGAAATGATGAACAATACTGTGAGAGGATTGGAAATGATGAACAATACTGTGAGAGGATTGGAAGTGATGAACAATACTGTGAGAGGATTGGAAGTGATGAACAATACTGTGAGAGGATTGGAAATGATGAATAATACTGTGAGAGGATTGGAAATGAACAATATTATGAAAGGATTGAAAACGATGAAGAGAATGGACACAATTTGATTACTTAAGAGGCCGGCTAGACATGTATTTGTTGACATCAGACTTGGCGACGACCATGTTGTAGTCTACAAGGAAGTAGTCACGTAGCAATGTTGTTCCAAATATAAATGCTAGGTACGTGATAAAAATTGCCGTGGCTTATACGGACTATGGATATTAAAAACGGGCTTATCATAATTATTTTAATTAGTTTCTATTCAAATTTTGATTGTGTTTGAAAGATAACAGCCTATCTCTAAAAAATATAATTTTACGCGTGAAAATAAATTTAAAAATGAAAACTGTTTTCATGTCGGCTAAAAAATACAAAAAAAATATCAGTGAAATTGAAACTTTAAGAAATTCATTAAAAAATCTCTTTGAAAGATAAATATCAATTTTCTGGAACTATTGTAAAGATAATTAGTAAATTAAAGTCTAAGACACTGAATTTAAAAAATGTACATACTTTTTACAAAAAAATGCATAATTATCCCAAAAATGCCAGAGTAATGATGAAATCTGTAAGCGACGGAAAGCGATGAAATATAAAAAAATATTGTTAGCGACATTCAGATATTATATGGGAGATCATAATATATAATAATAATAATATATAATTTTATTATTTTTACTTTTGTAAAGAAGATATGGTTTTGTAATAGTTTATAAAAATTGTATAATTATTATACAATATTATCTGTAATTCTTTAATTATTACTGCCATTTAATATTCCATTGAGCTCAGTGAGATTTTCTTTCCCAATGTGATATTACATTTTTTTTAAATATCGACCAATATATTTTAGCTTTAACCTTTTCATTGTTTTAAACTTTTTTTTTTGTATAAAAAATGCTCAAAGTTTATTTTGTATCAAAAACTTTGTCTTTTGTATGTAATAAAACTTTTTAGGTAGTAAAAATATCTTTGGTGCATGGAAAAACAATATGGCCGCCAGCGATTAAAACATTGAATTAAAATTCGATTCTCAAAACTTTAAAAGGTAAATTAGAATTTAATTTCAGGACAAGAAATACAATTAAGACCAACAATCAATTTTATCCAAAATTTGAGCAAAATAGACGAAATGAAAACGAGGTTGCTTACATTTTTTTGTCATATAAACACACGCTGTTTTTTTTATTTTGATAGCAGCGGGTGGCGGTGCAAATCCCATCTGTTTATTGCAATACTGGGCATCCATACACCTTTAAATTAATCGTTAGTAGAAATTATCCCATATTTTACATTATTTTCTTTTGGAACGGTCCAGTTTCTCAATTTTTTCAATTCTTTTTTATTTTCAAGATTATAATTTTTTTCTTACGCTGATGATTACACGTTCATGTGCGGAGGGAAAATATAATAATATCGCGTTTTAAATTTTCCCGGAAACTCTTATCATTAAAATCACATAAAATATTTTTTGCAATTATATTACTTTTTGGTGAAAATATTTATTAAACAATGCTTTATACAATGATAATATCCTTAATTCAAGAAATTATTTTTTCTTCGAGTTATATTGATTTTATTAACACAGAATTTAAAGGGCTTTTTTCGTAAAATATTAGAAATATAAAAAAAAATTAATGTTAATATCTACAGTGCTTTATTTTCATTAAAAAATAAAAATAAAATTCATGGTTTTTTTTTTGTACTTAAAAATGTAACTTTAGTAAATGTGTATTTTGCTTTCACAAAATAATACAATTTCAATAAGATAATGGGTTCATTATATTCCGCAACCGTAGATTATTAAATACTGAAAAATTAATTAAAATTGGTTGATTTCTTCTATGGTGGAGAATTTTTAAGTGAAGGGACGAGTTAAAATGTTTTTACATTTTGGAAGTCGGCCATTACTTTTGCACGTAGCTAAAAATGCGTAGCATTAAAAGATATACAACCAATATTAAAATGTATACAGCCAATATTAAAAGATATATAGTCAATATTAAACGATATACAGTCAATATCAAAAGATATACAGTCAATATCAAAAGATATACAGTCAATATCAAAAGATATACAGTCAATATTAAGAGATATACAGCCAACAAAAATTGCGGGGGATTCCTTCATTGTACCAACTTGCTTATCAGTCGCATTTTTAGTCAGCGGACACGAAAGCCTAACAGCAAGACGGGCTTGGGTACCATAGCCAATAAAGCTTCATTGGTGCCATAAACATCGGTAAACTCCCATTCTTCCGGTACTTCGATACTCCGGTTACCAAGCGCTCTGGCTCTTTGCGTTTCTGAAACCGCCGCCTTTCAAGTCTCGCTTGCACTGCGGAACCTTTTCCTTTTTAATAGTTATCAAGTCGCTTTCTTTCTTTCTTTCTTTCTTTCTTTCTTTCTCGACGTCCCACCCACAATGGACTCGTCCACGATTCATTTTTGCCACTCTTCATTATCTTACACAAAGACTCCCGGGCAATGTCGGGTAAAGATAGCTAGTTTGTCATAAACCTGTATCTACCCCCTATTAATTATGGGAGAAATCGTTTTCTTGAAATAGAAAATTCCCGAAGCGTAAAATCGAGTATTCAACCGCTTCCTCCCCCACAAGTGAATGGCATAATAACTTCTTACCTCAATCAAATGTTTGTTGATGTCATACGCCGTTAAACATTGTAAATAAAACAACAAAAAACTACGGGTTTTTTTTTTGAGAAGGCGGGAACAAAAACAAAGATGGCGCTTATTTTGTGCGGGAAGATAACAGATTGACAACGAAGTTAGCTTTTCTTTTCTTTCTCGGTTCCGCTCTGCGATTAAATTCCAAGATTTAGTGTTTCGCAAATTTCTAACCCGAACAAAAGACGATTCCAATTGATTCTCCCTCTTTCAATATTCTGGAAAGCGTTATCATTTTATTTCAGAGATTTTCTTTCTCTGTTTCAAATTGAGGTTAAATTATGTGGCGTTCGTCTACCTACTCGTTTTTTTTCGTCTTTCCGTCGTCTGTTTTTCATTGTGTCATTCGCTTCTTCTTCTTCTTCTTCTTCTTCTTCTTCTTCTTCTTCTTCTTCTTCTTCTTCTTCTTCTTCTTCGTTTTTTCGTCTTCTTCTTCGTTTTCTTCTTCTGCTTGTTCTTCTTTTTCTTCGTCTTCTACATTGTTTATTTCTTTTCTTTTTCCCTCCTCCTCTTCTTCTTCTTCTTCTTCTTCCTCCTACTTCTTCTTTTCCGTCTTCATTTTCTTCTTCTTCTTCTTCTTCTTCTTCTTCTTCTTCTTCTTCTTCTACTTCGTTTATTTCTTCCTCCTCATTCTTCTTCTGCTTCGTTTTTTTTCATCTTTTTTTCTTCTTCTTCGTCGTCTTTGTTTTTTCGTCTTTTTCGTCGTTTTCTTCTTCTTTTCCTTCGTCTTCTACTTCGTTTATTTCTTCCTCCTCTTCTTCTTCTTCTTCTTCTTCTTCTTTTCCGTCTTTGTTTTTTCTTCCTCTTCTTCGTCTTCTTCTTCGTTTATTTCTTCTTCTTCTTCTTCTTCTTCTTCTTCTTCTTCTTCTTCTTCTTCTTCTTCTTCTTCTTCTTCTTCTTCTTCTGTTTATTTGTTTTCTTGTTTTTTCTTCCCTGTTTTCGTTTTTACTTTCTTTTCATTCCTTCGTTTCTTTCTTTCTTTCTTTATTTAATCGTTTATTTTTACTCTTTTTACCATTTAATTTGTCTATAAATTTAGGATGGGGGAATCTGACCCGTTGAGTCAGTCATTGAGCTCGTGTTAGATTGTTTGAATCAAGAAAAATGCAGTTTACAAAAGTCAGATACATTTAAAAAAAAAAGAAGCCAAAATGAGTATTTTTCTGTTCACTGTGTCTTTTTCATTTATTTCACCCTCCAGCTACGGGTTAAATCATATTACTAACTGCAGTAATATTTCCTTTTGTTTATAATGGACTATTCCAATCTTTATAGGTAGTTTTATTACTTTTTACTGTTAATAAACATATATATATATATATACATATATATACACACATATATATATATATATATATATATATATATATATATATATATATATAGAGAGAGAGAGAGAGAGAGAGAGAGAGAGATGGCGGGGGAAGCGAGAGTGATACACATCGTATACACAAGAGCGGGAGATCAAACAGTATACAATGAGAGCGGGTAAGAGTAATAAACTAAAACTTAGACGTGTGTTATTTGATGAGTTAATTGCAAATTACAGCTAATTAGAACAATTAAAATATAATTTTTATCAAACGTAACTCAATTCCAAACCCAAAGGAATAGTTTAGCATGTATTTTGCGTGATTTAACTATATAGGAAAAAAGCCTTAGGGAAACAAACGTTGATTAATTCAGCTTCAGCATAATAACATTATTTTAATTCTTTTTTCTTTCTCCTTCTTTTTCTTTGTTTTTCTTTCTTTCTTTCTTTCTTTTCTTTCTTTCTTTCTTTCTTTTACTTTCTGATACCGCAACAGAGCCGAAGCCATCCCAAACTACATAAACAACTCATACACACTCAATTATGTAAATTCATCTACCCGAAAGATAAGAAAATTTCACATTCTATTCTATCACGATTAGCAGCGCGTGGGTAGAGAATTAGATTAATTGTCTACGCATACATAGGGTGCGTATTATATTGACAGTAACACTAATTAATAGTTTGTATTAAAATAGTGCACGCACCATAAATGAGACATAAATACGTATGTTGATTAATTTTGTAGGAGAAGGGGGCGCGAGTTGCTCACCGGCCCCCGTAAAAGGAGAGGGTGGCGTCATAAATCAGGGTACTTCCGTTGTTCCGGTTAGCTTAACCTTCTGATTTAGGCAGTTCGTCTGTCCACCAGCAGCTTGTGTCTGAGCTGCTGGCGCCCCCCCCCCCTGGGGCACTTACAACCGTCCACGGTTCATATAGATTGACTAATAAACTATGTGAATCTATTCGTATTCCATGAAAAATGCCAGTATACTGAAATCATTTGCCCTTAATAGGGTTAAGATGAAAATTCATATACACTAAATGTACAAAAGCAAGGAAATTCCCAAATGTTTACACTTTTATTGTCATTAAGGGTATGCGAGCACAACAGGGCTATGTATTTTACTGGTAGGAATTTTTCTTCAGCGCACCTCACACACTTCACCCACTCATGCATAGAGATTTATAGTGTAGTGATGTGATAATGAAATGGTTTGGTTGATATGTAGTCATACAATGCCTCAATACAATGCCTTCTCATAAGGTTTTTTGGAATTTTCTGGAAAACTAAGGTATATGGTAAACTGAAATTAAAATGCCACCAACTAGACCCTAGAACCTCTATCTCTGCCAAAAATCAGCTGAATCCATCAAATAGTTGATGAGATACAGGGTGGCACATACGTACGTACGTACGTACGTACACACAGATAACATGATTTCATGATTGAACTTTCTGGATCTCTGGGTTGCCTTGACTAATGATGCTGAAACTCTACACACTTATAGAACCTATCAAATAAAAATTTAGTGCAAAGTTTTAACTAATTTGGATTATTGGTTATTGAGTTATGATTGATCAAAGAAATGAGATTTCCAGCGTATGCCATTCGTGAGTCTATTAAGGGATAGAGCGCTCTCGCGCCTCCCTTGATATGGGCCGTTCGTCCCATACTTTAACCAGACTCGATTTTCGTCTGGCGATGGCGACAGGTTGTTGATTTAATTGACAGCCATCTTTAATTCGAAGGGTTTCTTGTCGATCACGCTGGGAAAAAGGAAAACACTGGTCGAAAACAAACGACAGGACGACACGAATAAATTTGTATAGTTTATTGGCTTCTTCGGAAAAGTCAATCTCTGTGAACCGTAACACGGGGGGGGGGGACAATCGCCAGTGGCTTAGACACCAGCTGCTGGCTGACAGATGTCCGACGCGGACGAAATCCCCAACTCAAAAGCCCTGAGCTAACCGGAAACGAAAGTCACCTTAATCATGACGTCACTCTCTCTTTTCACGGTGACCAGTGGACAACTCGCGCCCCTCCCTCATCTTATTCAACACCTACATCTTTTTATCCATAAATTAGACATTTAAAAAATAATAAGACATTTTTTTTTTACATTTGTAATTGTTAAGGGATACTGTCAACCCTACTTTGCTATTGGGGGCTATTATGGTAATCCTATGTCAAACGTGTATGTGTAGCTTTTAACTAGCCGGGAGGTGACGGTTGTTAAGTGGATAACTGCACGGACTGAATACCTGAGTGTTCCAAGTTCGAATCTGATCGGTTCCACAGTATCACTTTCACTTAGGGATGTTGGGAAACTAATGCCAACACCATAATCATCTGATTCACACGAAAGAAGAACTAACCAATTTTGATTTGTTTGACCACTAAATTGAAATATATGTATGATAGAACTGCAATATATTTTATGTTTACAGCCAGTGCAGGAAGTTGAGGAATAAATATATATATATATATATATATATATATATATATATATATATATATATATATATATATATAGTTCACCCCAAACAAGGCAGGCCGCCACTGTAGACGTAAGGGGCTACTGAGAAAAAAAGGGAGCTGCGCAGTGAGATGTCGTTTTACATTTCTGAATGTCAGTACCGTCGGGGAAACAGGGGGAAGGGAGGGAGTTCCAGAGGCCAGCAGCACGAGGAAAGAAGCTATTGGAGTAGAAAGCTCTCCGGCATCTGGGGAACTCCACGGTGAATGGATGGGATTTAGTTGATTGTCGAGTAGGTCTAGTGAATTTACGTCGAGGGGGCACAGAGATGGTACATTGCGGCGATGGGACAGGGACTGGAGCTTGGTTGACAGTGAGGGATCTATTAGGTTGGCGACTCTTTTTTGGACCTTGTCAATGAGGGAGAGAGACTAGTAGATGATGCACCAGCCCAGATGTGGCAACAATACTCCATGCATGGGCGGATGGTGGCTTTGTAGAGATACAGGATTATGTCAGGTGTGAGGAGCTTACTAGCACGGTAGAAGGAGCCAACCTTCTTTGCTTCTTGGCAATGTCTTCAATGTATTTGTTCCAATTCATGTTACCTGTGAAGGTTAGGCCGAGGAGTTTGAATGTTGAACTCTCAGGTAGAGTGTTATTTGCCATGACAATCGGTGGTTGAAAAGGTTCCTTGTAGTTATTGAAGGAAAGGAGATTTGTCTTTGCGGCATTAAAAGTTACCAACTATTTGTGACTCCAAATCCAGGAATCTTCCCTATTCGCTTCCATCTATGTCTAGTGTGGGGAAACGCAAAAGTGCCACTGCTTATTGCAGATGTACCTTATCATCTTTTTCTGTTCCGATAGATGTTTATGTGGCTTATTACAAGGCAGAGTTATGATGTTGTTCTATGACGGGGCTACTATGATTTTATTTATTACAATTTTACAAAAAAAGTTCACAGTATATTAAATTTTCTTTATAAAATAAGATGTGGCAGAAGATCAAAATTGGGTGGGCTTGGTTCATTCCCTAAACTAGTTTCAGTCGCCAAAATACCACATTCACTCTATGAGTAAAACCTACTTAACATTATCCCAAATAGTTGGACGTTTTTTATTTACAAAAATATATGTACAACTCCATCGGTTGGGGGCTGGGGGTGCTAAAAATAACAAAAATTGCTGAAAAATAAAATGCTAAGTGCGGTGGTTAGTAGGACCCTCACAAATCTATCTAGGTGTGAGCTGCTAAGTTTTTCGGGTTATTTCAAGAGCTGAACACAAGCAAGAAAGTAATGAGACTACTATGCAAGTAAATAATAAAGTGCAGTATGATAGAGGGTCCCTTCATTTGATTTAGACATCGTATTTTCGGTACTACTCCCTGACTGCTCGGCGGCAACGATCGGGCAGGTTGCGGAAGCGCCCGAGAGCTGCCGAGACGAAAACGAGGGTGAAGCAGAGCTGACTCAGCACAACAAAACAAACGGTAGGAAGACCTTTCGAACCGGCCGCAAACGTATCCGTAAACCCTGACCATCGACGAGAAAATATATGAAATTCCCTCCCCTCCCCCCGAAAAATATACAAAAAAAAACTTGCCTAAATATCCTAAGAAAAATATCATACTTCGTTGTTTTATGTAAAAAAAAAGACAAAAAAAAAAGTTGCCTAAATATCGTAAAAGAAATAGCATTTACTTCTTTGATTTATGTAAAAAAAAAGACAAAAAACTTTTAAATGGTTCATTTGGCACACGAAAAAAATTAGAAAAAAAAAGGTTTATTTATAGTTCTTTAGCTATGGTTTGTTCATTTTTTTTGTTCATTTTTTTTCAAATATATGTATTTTTTATTTTGTATTCTTCGTCTTATATTGTCGTCTGCAACTTTTTACAACTTTCAGTTTTGCTTCAGCCTCGTTTCCGTCACGGCAGCTCTCGGGCGCTTCCGCGACCTGCCCGATCGTTGTCGCCGAGCAGTCACGGAAATTAGGCGTTTCATCTGGAGTAGTACCGTATTTTCTTCTATACAAATCATTCCAATATGAATAACTTTATAGCAACTTCGACAATAAACGTTTCCAATACTTATGGGCCCAAGTTTATGTGGTAGTGGTGGTTATTCGTGAGATGTAGGACGAATATAACAAAAGAATTGAATAAAGTTCTTTATAAGTCAACAATTAACATTTACTTTTTCATTTACAAGTGTGGAAAATAGTTACTTCTTAGTCCAAAACGTCTTAGTTGGAGACGTTCTGTAACACGTGTTCACCCAAGATTGTCTCTATTTGAAATGTACAAGGGTCATAACTTCACCCTCCAAATCTTTTTGAGGCAAGAAAGATCACAAAGGCAAATAGTTACTTCCCTTTTAATATGTTCTCTAGCTGAAAATCTGTTCATCTAACACAAGTAAAAAAAAATCGTCCCCCACGCACGCGTTTATTTGTTTTCTCTTTTCTTTTTCAATGTTCGTTTCTCTTTGTTTTATTGGGGATGGGGCATCCTACCAGATATCACACACTCACTTGCCTTTTTCAGGTACTCCGATCGAGACATTTTTTAAAGATTCTAACCGTCTCATCAGGTGCAATTGTTTGTTTCTCCCTTGCACTTGGTTCACCGGGTATATTCGCTAGGCAGTTTTTTTTAAGTTCTTATTCATGAGCCCAGTGGCTCCTATGATTACAGGAATGGTTTAAATATTCATAAAGTCCCAGTTTCTGTTCATGTCGCACATAAGACCTTGGTATTTAGTTATCTTCCCCCTCTCAGCTCTGTTTAGGCCGGCATCATTTGGTACACAAGGAGTGCAGTGGAAGTACTGGTAGGTTGGGAGAAGATAACCAGCTTATATACAAGAAGTGTAAGACAATGGAGATAAATGAGAACTTAGATGTGGACAAAGTATATCTGGATGGCGAAGCTATTGAGATTGTTGAAGTTTGTCACCATTGGAGAACAGGGTGGAGCAGGTGCTGATGCGATTGCAAAGATTAGTAGTGAATGAAGTAAGTTCAGGGAACTCCTGTCATTACTAACCAACAGAGCATTGCCACTGTCGAACAATCGAAGAGTCTATCGGGCATGTGTATGCAGTGTGATGATGTATGAAAGTGAAACCTGGCCAGTGACGGTTAAGTACATGCATTGCATGAAGAAAAATGATGTGAGAATGATACAATGAATGTGTAATGTTAGTCTTAAAGACCCCTTTAGATCTGATGACCTCAGAGGAAGATTAAATCGGGACAATATAGGGGGATGTGTGCAGAAGAGGAGGCTTTGATGGTATGGCCACGTTGAAAGAATGGTTGAGAGTTCTTGGGTTAGAAGATGAAGAACAGTTGAGGTAGCAGGGTCAGCCCACAGGGGAAGGCTAAGGAATACATGAGAGGAAGTGATAAAAATGGACTTGAGAGAAAGAGGGATAAATAAAGATCTGACCAGAGATAGGTTAGTTTGGATGTCAATTTCTTAAAGCCGTTCACCACATACCAGCATGTAAAACAGACGTTAACCCGAATATGATGATAGTGAGAATTTTAATAAAATCTATATATAACTTCAACTAGAGTTGCTATTCTATCCCTCCTGTCCCATATCACTATGCCAGGTTTAACAGCTCAATCTCTCTCGCTCTCTCTCTCTCTCTCTCTCTCTCTCTCTCTCTATATTTTTCTCTCCTTAAAGACGCGCATCGAGTAGGTATTTATCTACCTCCCACAAAAATGTGACACAAGGCACGACACACACCAGCTCCTCGGGGTAAACGATAAGCACATCCCCGTTAACGAAATGGGGGTATACCTGTTTGTAGGGCATTTTATTCGGTGGCTTTAGGGGGGCGTCGTTAGGCGTCATTAATTCTCTCCCAACCATCAGCTGGAAATGCAAGGCTTGAAGAAAGATTACTTTATTAAAATATATTATTTATTTTTTCATTCCGAAGTAAAAACATAAAAACTCGAAGTTAAGTTGGGCATCTAGCTCGGGACACGCGCCCGTCCCGTACAAATGCAAACACCAAACTGATTTCAATCTCTATCGCTATGATAAAGCAGGAGAGAGAGAGCGAGAGAGAGGGGGGGGGGAGAGGGAGGAGAAAATGAGGCAGAGAAAATACAGTCACTACTGTTTTTCAGTTTACAAGCCTCTGCGACAGTTGATTTGACCTTTCAAATGTACTACGCGTCATCGCTTTCATAAACATCTCGTCAAACCTGAGTTGGCTCATCTGATTGACGGCAACCTTTTTCTGTGGTGACATTTTGGGTGCGAAAACACAATTTTTACGTATCTCCCTGTGAGGGAAGTCCAAGTTGGGTAAAAGGCTTTTAACGATGTTGATCTCCAGCTCCCACAAAAGGGATCGCTATCCTTGCCACACTGGCTCTTTACACATTTAACTCCTTTAGTTGTCATTTTTTTGCCATAACCGTATTTGCCTTGGGTCTCTAATTAAATGTAAGATCGATCTCTATAACCGGCCTTGCAACATCTTTACTAAATGTCATAATGTCAGCAGAAAAAAAACAAAACATTATTCATCATTACGGCAATGCACTAAGAATGCGTAAGATGTTAGCGTAATGCATTAAGATGTTAGCGTAATGCATTAAGATGTTAGCGTAATGCATTAAGATGTTAGCGTAATGCATTAAGATGTTAGCTTAATGAATTAAGATGTTAGCGTAATGCATTAAGATGTTAGCGTAATGCATTAAGATGTTAGCGTAATGAATTAAGATGTTAGCGTAATGAATTAAGATGTTAGCGTAATGCATTAAGATGTTAGCGTAATGCATTAAGATGTTAGCGTAATGAATTAAGATGTTAGCGTAATGAATTAAGATGTTAGCGTAATGAATTAAGATGTTAGCGTAATGCATTAAGATGTTAGCGTAATGAATTAAGATGTTAGCGTAATGAATTAAGATGTTAGCGTAATGAATTAAGATGTTAGCGTAATGAATTAAGATGTTAGCGTAATGCATTAAGATGTTAGCGTAATGAATTAAGATGTTAGCGTAATGCATTAAGATGTTAGCGTAATGAATTAAGATGTTAGCGTAATGAATTAAGATGTTAGCGTAATGCATTAAGATGTTAGCGTAATGAATTAAGATGTTAGCGTAATGAATTAAGATGTTAGCGTAATGAATTAAGATGTTAGTGTAATGAATTAAGATGTTAGCGTAATGAATTAAGATGTTAGCGTAATGCATTAAGATGTTAGCGTAATGCATTAAGATGTTAGCGTAATGCATTAAGATGTTAGCGTAATGAATTAAGATGTTAGCGTAATGCATTAAGATGTTAGCGTAATGAATTAAGATGTTAGCGTAATGCATTAAGATGTTAGCGTAATGCATTAAGATGTTAGCGTAATGCATTAAGATGTTAGCGTAATGCATTAAGATGTTAGCGTAATGAATTAAGATGTTAGCGTAATGCATTAAGATGTTAGCGTAATGCATTAAGATGTTAGCGTAATGCATTAAGATGTTAGCGTAATGCATTAAGATGTTAGCGTAATGCATTAAGATGTTAGCGTAATGCATTAAGATGTTAGCGTAATGAATTAAGATGTTAGCGTAATGAATTAAGATGTTAGCGTAATGAATTAAGATGTTAGCGTAATGCATTAAGATGTTAGCGTAATGCATTAAGATGTTAGCGTAATGCATTAAGATGTTAGCGTAATGCATTAAGATGTTAGCGTAATGAATTAAGATGTTAGCGTAATGCATTAAGATGTTAGCGTAATGCATTAAGATGTTAGCGTAATGAATTAAGATGTTAGCGTAATGAATTAAGATGTTAGCGTAATGCATTAAGATGTTAGTGTAATGCATTAAGATGTTAGCGTAATGCATTAAGATGTTAGCGTAATGCATTAAGATGTTAGCGTAATGCGTTAAGATGTTAGCGTAATGCGTTAAGATGTTAGCGTAATGCATTAAGATGTTAGCGTAATGCATTAAGATGTTAGCGTAATGCATTAAGATGTTAGCGTAATGCATTAAGATGTTAGCGTAATGCATTAAGATGTTAGCGTAATGCATTAAGATGTTAGCGTAATGAATTAAGATGTTAGCGTAATGAATTAAGATGTTAGCGTAATGCATTAAGATGTTAGCGTAATGCATTAAGATGTTAGCGTAATGCATTAAGATGTTAGCTTAATGCATTAAGATGTTAGCGTAATGCATTAAGATGTTAGCGTAATGAATTAAGATGTTAGCGTAATGAATTAAGATGTTAGCGTAATGCATTAAGATGTTAGCGTAATGCATTAAGATGTTAGTGTAATGCATTAAGATGTTAGCGTAATGCATTAAGATGTTAGCGTAATGCATTAAGATGTTAGCGTAATGCATTAAGATGTTAGTGTAATGCATTAAGATGTTAGCGTAATGCATTAAGATGTTAGCGTAATGCATTAAGATGTTAGCGTAATGAATTAAGATGTTAGCGTAATGAATTAAGATGTTAGCTTAATGCATTAAGATGTTAGCGTAATGCATTAAGATGTTAGCGTAATGAATTAAGATGTTAGCGTAATGCATTAAGATGTTAGCGTAATGCATTAAGATGTTAGCGTAATGCATTAAGATGTTAGCGTAATGAATTAAGATGTTAGCGTAATGAATTAAGATGTTAGCGTAATGAATTAAGATGTTAGCGTAATGCATTAAGATGTTAGCGTAATGCATTAAGATGTTAGCGTAATGCATTAAGATGTTAGCGTAATGCATTAAGATGTTAGCGTAATGAATTAAGATGTTAGCGTAATGCATTAAGATGTTAGCGTAATGCATTAAGATGTTAGCGTAATGAATTAAGATGTTAGCGTAATGAATTAAGATGTTAGCGTAATGCATTAAGATGTTAGTGTAATGCATTAAGATGTTAGCGTAATGCATTAAGATGTTAGCCTAATGCATTAAGATGTTAGCGTAATGAATTAAGATGTTAGCGTAATGAATTAAGATGTTAGCTTAATGCATTAAGATGTTAGCGTAATGCATTAAGATGTTAGCGTAATGAATTAAGATGTTAGCGTAATGAATTAAGATGTTAGCGTAATGCATTAAGATGTTAGTGTAATGCATTAAGATGTTAGCGTAATGCATTAAGATGTTAGCGTAATGCATTAAGATGTTAGCGTAATGCATTAAGATGTTAGCGTAATGCGTTAAGATGTTAGCGTAATGCATTAAGATGTTAGCGTAATGCATTAAGATGTTAGCGTAATGCATTAAGATGTTAGCGTAATGCATTAAGATGTTAGCGTAATGCATTAAGATGTTAGCGTAATGCATTAAGATGTTAGCGTAATGCATTAAGATGTTAGCGTAATGAATTAAGATGTTAGCGTAATGAAATAAGATGTTAGCGTAATGCATTAAGATGTTAGCGTAATGCATTAAGATGTTAGCGTAATGCATTAAGATGTTAGCGTAATGAATTAAGATGTTAGCTTAATGCATTAAGATGTTAGCGTAATGCATTAAGATGTTAGCGTAATGAATTAAGATGTTAGCGTAATGAATTAAGATGTTAGCGTAATGCATTAAGATGTTAGCGTAATGCATTAAGATGTTAGTGTAATGCATTAAGATGTTAGCGTAATGCATTAAGATGTTAGCGTAATGCATTAAGATGTTAGCGTAATGCATTAAGATGTTAGTGTAATGCATTAAGATGTTAGCGTAATGCATTAAGATGTTAGCGTAATGCATTAAGATGTTAGCGTAATGAATTAAGATGTTAGCGTAATGAATTAAGATGTTAGCTTAATGCATTAAGATGTTAGCGTAATGCATTAAGATGTTAGCGTAATGAATTAAGATGTTAGCGTAATGCATTAAGATGTTAGCGTAATGCATTAAGATGTTAGCGTAATGCATTAAGATGTTAGCGTAATGCATTAAGATGTTAGCGTAATGCATTAAGATGTTAGCGTAATGCATTAAGATGTTAGCGTAATGCATTAAGATGTTAGCATAATGCATTAAGATGTTAGCGTAATGCATTAAGATGTTAGCGTAATGAATTAAGATGTTAGCGTAATGCATTAAGATGTTAGCGTAATGCATTAAGATGTTAGCGTAATGCGTTAAGATGTTAGCGTAATGCATTAAGATGTTAGCGTAATGCATTAAGATGTTAGCATAATGCATTAAGATGTTAGCGTAATGCATTAAGATGTTAGCATAATGCATTAAGATGTTAGCGTAATGCATTAAGATGTTAGCGTAATGCATTAAGATGTTAGCGTAATGCATTAAGATGTTAGCTTAATGCATTAAGATGTTAGCGTAATGCATTAAGATGTTAGCGTAATGCATTAAGATGTTAGCGTAATGCATTAAGATGTTAGCGTAATGCGTTAAGATGTTAGCGTAATGCGTTAAGATGTTAGCGTAATGCGTTAAGATGTTAGCGTAATGCGTTAAGATGTTAGCGTAATGCATTAAGATGTTAGCTTAATGCATTAAGATGTTAGCTTAATGCATTATGATGTTAGCGTAATGCATTAAGATGTTAGCGTAATGCATTAAGATGTTAGCGTAATGCATTAAGATGTTAGCGTAATGCATTAAGATGTTAGCGTAATGCGTTAAGATGTTAGCGTAATGCGTTAAGATGTTAGCGTAATGCGTTAAGATGTTAGCGTAATGCATTAAGATGTTAGCGTAATGCATTAAGATGTTAGCTTAATGCATTAAGATGTTAGCATAATGCATTAAGATGTTAGCGTAATGCATTAAGATGTTAGCTTAATGCATTAAGATGTTAGCGTAATGCATTAAGATGTTAGCGTAATGCATTAAGATGTTAGCGTAATGCGTAAGATGTTAGCGTAATGCATTAAGATGTTAGCGTAATGCATTAAGATGTTAGCGTAATGCATTAAGATGTTAGCGTAATGCGTAAGATGTTAGCGTAATGCATTAAGATGTAAGCGTAATGCATTAAGATGTTAGCTTAATGCATTAAGATGTTAGCGTAATGCATTAAGATGTTAGCGTAATGCATTAAGATGGCCAACCAGAAGAATAGACGACCCAAAACAGAAAGTCTTACGGAGCGGTGATAGCTGAAAAATTGGCATCTGTGTATTTTAGGTAAAAAAATAAATAAAATCAGGAAATGTTTTGTACTAATTAATCAAATTTGTGGTTTGATTTTTTTGAAAATATAATAAAATGTCTATATTTCCATTGGTATCTTTTGTAAATAATTTCTTTTATAAAAAATAAGAATTCAAATATGTATGTTGATTCTTTTGAAAATATAATAAAATGTCTATATTTCCATTGGTATCTTTTGTAAATAATTTCTTTTGCAAAAAATAAGAATTCAAATATGTATGTTGATTTTTTTGAAAATATAATAAAATGTCTGTTTGCTTTGGTATCTTTTGTAAATAATTTCTTTTATAAAAAATAAGAATTCAAATATGTATGTTGATTTTTTTGAAAATATAATAAAATGTCTGTTTGCTTTGGTTTCTTTTCTAAATAATTTCTTTTATAAAAAATAAGAATTCAAATATGTAAGTTGATTTTTTTGAAAATATAATAAAATGTCTGTTTGCTTTGGTATCTTTTCTAAATAATTTCTTTTATAAAAAATAAGAATTCAAATATGTATGTTGATTTTTTTGAAAATATAATAAAATGTCTGTTTGCTTTGGTATCTTTTCTAAATAATTTCTTTCATAAAAAATAAGAATTCAAATATGTATGTTGATTTTTTTGAAAATATAATAAAATGTCTGTTTGCTTTGGTATCTTTTCTAAATAATTTCTTTCATAAAAAATAAGAATTCAAATATGTATGTTGATTTTTTTGAAAATATAATAAAATGTCTGTTTGCTTTGGTATCTTTTCTAAATAATTTCTTTTATAAAAAATAAGAATTCAAATATGTATGTTGATTTTTTTGAAAATATAATAAAATGTCTGTTTGCTTTGGTATCTTTTCTAAATAATTTCTTTCATAAAAAATAAGAATTCAAATATGTATGTTGATTTTTTTGAAAATATAATAAAATGTATGTTTGCTTTGGTATCTTTTGTAAATAATTTCTTTTATAAAAAATAAGAATTCAAATATGCATGTTGATTTTTTTGAAAATATAATAAAATGTCTGTTTGCTTTGGTATCTTTTATAAATATTTTTTTTTACAAAAATAAGAATGCAAATATGTGGTTTGATCTTTTTTTAAGAAGATATAATAAAATGTCTTTATTTTTTTATTTTAAATAATTTCTTTTATAAAAAATAAGTATTCAAATATGTGGTTTGAATTATTTTGGAAAATAAATAAAATGTCTGTTTTTAAAAATTATTTTGAATGCTTGTTTAAACAATAATAAATTTTATTATTTTATAACAAAAATTGTTTTTTTTTTTAAATATATTGAAATATGAATTTTTTAATGAAAAGCTTCTAACAATGATGATATTGCCGAAGTAAGAAGTTTAATAACGGGAACTACATCTCGCCCAACACCGGTTGCTGCTGACTTAATTCTAAACTGAGTCGCCTGAATCGCCATTAAGATTCCAAGAGACTGGACGACCCAAAAATATAACTATTTACATGATAATAAAACGCTTTCTACTCATATATACATTCTTGGTAATTCTTGGCCTTTTGGCTAAGATCAAAGTGTAGTATCTGTTCCGATGGATACTGCACCCCATAGACTGGTATTGTCTTGGCCTTCGGGGCTTGATTTACGCCGGTCTATGGGTCTGTCCTGTGCAGTTCTAGGAGGTCCACCCTCCCAGGCTTCGCCTCCCCTCTTTGGGGAGGAGTAAGTTTATTGCTTACTGCCTAAGGCGCCCCTACCGGGGAATGCCGACGGGGCTGCCCAGGCAATTTTTAAACCTCACTTTCTCGACCCGACCTTGGGTTACATCTTACATGTGGGAGTAAGATAAAAACTGGCCTTGTGCCTAACTCCTGGAGAGGGGTAAATCAATACTCATATATACATTCCATGCACGCACATTGGTTTTCCGTGCGTGCACAGTAGACGGTGACGCCAACGACGGTGATATGTATAACATTAATGGTGAATTAACATATATACACGAAATTTAACAGGTTATAGGAGCATCACTTTAACACGGTGTTATTGTGAAGGCGCACTAAATTGACAGAAACCAATAAAATAGGGAAACCATTTTGTGAGAGTCAAACTTATGTTTGTTTTTTTGTGTCGAATTTGTACGCAATCATAGCCAAATCATTGGCCGTCGAGACATGGTAATTATCGTAATGCGTACCAGTCGGTATAAAACCGGTGCCAAAGTGTGTCGTGACACCAAGCCAAATATATTCCAGCTTTTCTTCAACAAGAAACAGGTTTATCTTTAGATAATGTTTTCGTGGCACGCCACCAAGACATGTGCGGGGAAGGCTTTTTTCCTAACCCGCACTAACAATAGCTTAAATTGGGTGGTATACAAAAGTGTTTATTGCTTTGTTTTCGTGACGTATATTAACGTCTTTAATTATTTATCCGTTATATTGTATATCAGATTTGAAATGGACGAAAACATATTCATTTTGTATAGACAACTTATGTGGCCACCAAAAATAAAGTTAGGTAAAGAATGATAGTTTAAATAATGTCCAGGAACGTTCTGGTGAAAGAAGAGTAGCCTTGGATTATTTGGATTATTCGGATTACTGCGCTCATCTTTTATTCTCACAACGTTTCAGCCGATGTAACCTCTGACTTTCTTCAGGTGCATCTTGTTGAACTCGGGAATCTTTCTGTCGAACTCGGAGATCTGTATGAATTCCGAACGAATAATGTCCAGGAACGTTCTGGTGAAAGAAGAGTAGCCTTGGATTATTTGGATTATTCGGATTACTGCGCTCATCTTTTATTCTCACAACGTTTCAGCCGATGTAACCTCTGACTTTCTTCAGGTGCATCTTGTTGAACTCGGGAATCTTTCTGTCGAACTCGGAGATCTGTATGAATTCCGAACGAATAATGTCCAGGAACGTTCTGGTGAAAGAAGAGTAGCCTTGGATTATTTGGATTATTCGGATTACTGCGCTCATCTTTTATTATCACAACGTTTCAGCCGATGTAACCTCTGACTTTCTTCAGGTGCATCTTGTTGAACTCGGGAATCTTTCTGTCGAACTCGGAGATCTGTATGAATTCCGAACGAATAATGCCCAGGAACGTTCTGGTGAAAGAAGAGTAGCCTTGGATTATTTGGATTATTCGGATTACTGCGCTCATCTTTTATTCTCACAACGTTTCAGCCGATGTAACCTCTGACTTTCTTCAGGTGCATCTTGTTGAACTCGGGAATCTTTCTGTCGAACTCGGAGATCTGTATGAATTCCGAACGAATAATGTCCAGGAACGATCTGGTGAAAGAAGAGTAGCCTTGGATTATTTGGATTATTCGGATTACTGCGCTCATCTTTTATTCTCACAACGTTTCAGCCGATGTAACCTCTGACTTTCTTCAGGTGCATCTTGTTGAACTCGGGAATCTTTCTGTCGAACTCGGAGATCTGTATGAATTCCGAACGGAACCTGTGGTGTAACGGATAAAGTGCTAAGTAATATTTAGTTCTAAGTGGCAGTCTCCTGGGGATTGAAGGTTCAATCCCCAGTCCGGGCGATACTAAGAATACAGTTACGAATTACTTGAGACTTTTATCCGATTATGGATGACAGGACGAGAGAAAACTACCCTCGTGGATTAAATTAAGGGCTCTGTTCGAAATTTTTCTATTCTCAACAAGTTTATTTTATATTTCATTTTATATTATATTTGATTTCAAAGGTCTAAAATCTAACCACGTGACTTTCCAAATTTTAATTGTTCGATTTTCCTTTTTTTTCTTTTCTCTCTCACTTCATTATTTCAAAATATGATTTGAGGTAAAGATCGGATTTTAATTCTTCCTGATGAGATCTCAGTTTCTAACAGCTGTTGATCGATAATACCGACATGTCTGTGTCGCAGATTTTGTACATGTCTGTATTAAAAAAATAATCATATATATATATTTATATATCTATCTATCTATCTATATATATATATATATATATATATATATATGTTATACCCTCGTATATAATGATGTGATGAAATAGATAAATTTGTATAGTTTACAAGTTTATTAACTTATCAAGTGTTCAAAAAAGGAATGCAAATACAAAATAATCTTTAAGCCATGGCTTTTCAAAGATAACGCTCTTATCGTCAAAAGGTATGACCAATAACAGTTAAATATTAATTAATTATTAGAGGTGAATGAAAATGCAAAAGTGAAGAATTTTGAAAAATATTAAAGAGACAAATGTCTCGATTTAAGTCCTGAATGAGATCAAACACGATTCGAACTATGAGCAGAATTTTGTATCAAATTTAAATGATCCAAAATGCGTAAAAAGTCTAACCAAAGAAATCGAAAAATGTTTTATTTTATTTCGAAACCTTGAGTGCTCCAAGAAATGGTATTTGATGGTCACAGGTAATCCCGGACATTTAGACCCGAATGATACTTGAAAATTACTTAGAGAACAATAAAAGTATGTATACATTATGTATGTCTCAAAAACATACTCGGCTTCCTGCATGTGACTTCAAATGGTTAAGAGGAAATAGACGTTAGAAGTTGAAATTATTAATGGATGCCTCAATTAATGCTAGATTTCAAATTCATAATTAAAGTAGCATTGGGAGGAATTAATCTCAAAAGGCCGCTTATGCAAATATAAATATAAATTATGAGCTCGAATGTTGTATTTGTATTCCTTGCTTGAACACTTGATGAGTTAATAAACTTGTAAACTATGCAAATTTTATCCATTTCATCACTTCATTATCCGTATATAAACGATCTATCTACTATATCTCGATAGGATCTAATATAATTTTTGATATTCTATATTGAGCTTCATCGTATCTCAGTAGGATCTAATATAACTTTGAATTTTTATATTATCAATTTGAGTTGCAAAATACTCGTAATCCGGGGTTTCGAATCGCATAACCGGTAGTGAATAGTCATATCTCTATGCTGATGAGTCCCGGTTATTAAGGACGAAACGTATACGTACATAGATAATAAACAATAACAAATATTTATTATTTGTCGCTCCTAGAAAAAGTAGAGCACTGTAAGAGTAGTATTAACACAGCATGACGTCACTAGCTTTAAATGCCTCGTTCCTTTCATTAAAAAAAGTAGAACGCTCTAGACGTTAAGCCGCCGTATAAAGTGTTAAAATTATCACCGTTTATTCGCTGTTCAAAATTGGCCGAGTGGTTAAGGCGTCGGACTTGAGTTGCAAAATACTCGTAAAAAATATTTATTATTAATATATATATATATATAAATTTATATCATTTTTCTTATATATACATTAGATAATTAAATATTTATCATTAAATAATTATATATATATTTTTTATTTATACATGCATGTACATAATCTGCGACACTGGCATGTAGATGTTATCGATCAACAGCAGTTAAAAGCTGAGATCTCATAAGGCAGAATAATAATCTGATCCTTCCCTTCATTAGGTCATATTTGCTTTCCAAATCTGACCTAATGGGAACGATCAGATTTTTATTCTTCCTGATGAGATCTCAGCTTTTAACAGCTGTTGAACGATAACATCGACATGTCAGTGTCGCATATTATGTACATGTATGTATAAATAAAAATAATCACATATATAAAAGCTTTATTTTATATTGAGCACTATTTGTATATATATATATATAAATATATATATATATAAATAATAATTTTTTCCCACCGGTGCTACCCGTTTTTTCGACCGTTCGGTCTTTAATTGTTGTCTTTTGATAATGAAAGTTTTTCTTTCAAAAATCTAAGATTATCTTGTGCCGGAACTTTTTATTTACCTTACAGTATTTACTGCCCTGGTATTTAATCTGTTTTTACGTGAAATATTAATAAATTGTTTTGAGATTTCATTCTCGTTTTCTCTCATCGTTTGTTTCTGTTCACCCTCTCCAACTTCCGGTACCTACATTGCATTGCTACAGCCTCAGATTACAAACCTGCACTTATATATATATATATATATATATATATATATATATATATATATATATATTAATATATATATATATATATATATATATATATATATATATATATATATATATATATATATATATATATATACTGACTACTTTTTAATCGTCCAATTATAATTGGTCAGAAGGTCATGTCTCGATCTAGATAAGATTAACATTTCTTGGCATCCCCCAACAAAATTAAGAAGAGTTTCTTGTCCACAATTAACACTCGTGTTACCTGGTCATAATATGACTTTCGTCAGCACCACACCCTGCTTCTCTCCTGGCCAGTTACCAGCCTCGACACCTCCGAGCGCTTCGCCCGAACAACTCGATTAGTAATGCCCGCCGAAAGTTCCAGAGTGTCACGCCTCGCGCTTGACCTCCGTTAGCCTGTCATTAATTTTTGTCTGTTCACTTGTGGTGGTGAGGGTCGTGGTCGTAGACGCATAGGTTCGCCGCAATTCGATTGTGTGAAACATGTCTGTTTGACGTGTGGATTAGTTTACTAATTTTAAGTTCCTTCCTCCCAAACAGAACACCATATGTTGTTGAGTGCTGAAGTAATCATGTGGGTTGCTAAAGTCATTTCAACGTTGTATTAGATTCAGAGCAGATACGTCCGTGTTTATTAGTCGTCACTCCTGACGCAATTCTCTAGCTGCATAACAACCAGATCGATCTTAAGACGGGGTACTGCTGTTATCTTATTTAAGCAACAAAAATATACATATAAAACAACAAAAATATACATATAAAACAACAAAAAACAATAATTAGACAGTTGAAGAGTTCGAACACAAAACGCGATAAATCCAATTCGTTTAAATTGAGACCTTAAACAATAAAAACACGAATATATTAAATATAGACATCAAATGAAAGCTGATTTTAATTTAAATAAAAAAAAAAATTATTTCGGTATCATATTATGTAACAAATAGTTTTAGGGTGTCGTCGTCTGTTGAAATGCAACACTTTTTGTAGGGACAGTTTCGTGATTTTGAAAATGGCGCTTATCGCGTTTTGCATTCAAACTCTTCAGTTCATCCTTTGACTTAGATCGTTTTGGGAAAGTGAGGGAGGTCGATGGTCATCCAATTTTGTCAAAAAACAATTGAGCTTACCCTACGCTAGACACTCTCACCAAAATACCACATTCACTCTTTGGCTTGATCTTACTTAGATAATCCTAAATTTGTTTGAAAATTATTTACAAATATATATCGTGGGAAGTGGGACAACATTTACAAATATTCAAAAAAAGAAAGAAAAAAAGTAGGTCGATAGGGCCCTCCCCAACCCTCTGCTAAGTGTTAGGCCGCCCACTGTTTTCCGGGTGCTCCGAATACAAGCAGGTCGGTCTCTAGATGGGAGTTGCAAACTAAGTGGGGTGTCAAAAATGTATCGAGGTGGAATATGGGAATGGATGGTGCTGTTATATCTCGGGAGGTTCCGCTTAGAGCACCCTTTCTTGCCTTGACAGGGTACATAACCGACTTTGCAATCTAGTGGGGTATGAGCTCTTCTCTTCTCGGCAGCCTCTTTCGCAGATAAAAGATGTTGCTAGCCTTTATCTACTGTATCGATATGTTCATGGTAGGTGCTCGACTGACCTCCAATTCCTCTCCCCCACCCCTGTAAAACATTCACAGAAAGAACCCGCCTGGCTACAACCACAGCCGATAACTTTTCATTTCTCTCTCTCCTGATCTAATCTCAAAGGCCAAACGGAACTTCCATGAACAAAGTTTCTTTCCTAGAGCATCCCATCAGTGGAACAAAATACCACGAAGCTGCTTCCCAGCCGACTACGAAATAGTCGTCTTCAAGTCTAATGTAAACAAATACTTGTTGAGCCGTCCTCTTGGATGATCAATTCCTATTAAGAAATCTTCTGCCAATTCGACGGTTGTTTCCAATCCTCACGTGGTGACACTAAACGTCCAACTGACGGTCTCTTTAACTCTTTTCCTCGAGTGGCTCTCGGGCCATGATAAAAAATTCATATAACAAACCCCGGCCAATTGTCATGCAAGCTGAGGTTCACCTTGACATAATTCTGGTAACCCTGGGGCTGTCCTGAACTATCAACCACTTCTTTTTCAGAAAGAGGTATGGTCCTAGTAGGTACATCCTCCCAGAATCTGCATCCACCTTTGGGAGATGATGGAGGTTATTGCCGATCGTCTGAGGTGCCCCTACCGAGGAATGCCGACATGTCCGTTACCGACCATTTTTGTAGCCTTCTAGATTGCAGCCACCCCCTCAGGGAGCTGGACACCCACCTGACCTCATGTCATGTATTGTGTCTAACCTTGTATGTATTGTGTCTAACCTTGTATGTATTGTGTCTAACCTTGTATGTATTGTATCTAACCTTGTATGTATTGTGTCTAACTTTGTATGTATTGTATCTAACTTTGTATGTATTGTATCTAACCTTGTATGTATTGTGTCTAACCTTGTATGTATTGTATCTAACCTTGTATGTATTGTATCTAACCTTGTATGTATTGTGTCTAACCTTGTATGTATTGTGTCTAACCTTGTATGTATTGTGTCTAACCTTGTATGTATTGTGTCTAACCTTGTATGTATTGTGTCTAACCTTGTATGTATTGTATCTAACCTTGTATGTATTGTGTCTAACCTTGTATGTATTGTATCTAACCTTGTATGTATTGTGTCTAACCTTGTATGTATTGTGTCTAACCTTTTATGTATTGTGTCTAACCTTGTATGTATTGTGTCTAACCTTTTATGTATTGTGTCTAACCTTTTATGTATTGTGTCTAACCTTTTATGTATTGTGTCTAACCTTTTATGTATTGTGTCTAACCTTGTATGTATTGTGTCTAACCTTGTATTTTATTTACCTCCTCCTCACATTTTCTTCCTTTTTCCGCCCTCTCTCTATTACAGACGTGATGTTGCTAGTCTCAGTCTTTTCTATAAGTACTATTATGCCATGCGTTCTGAAGAATTGTCTGATTTACTCCCTGCTTCCTTTGTTTCAGCTCGTTTGACACATTGGTCTAGTAGTCTTCACCAATTGACTGTTTTTATACCTCGTCATAACACAGCTTCCTATTCCAGTAGCTTCTTTCCAAGAACCGCAGGCTTGTGGAACTCTGTTTCTGCTGACTGTTTTCCTCCTACCTACAACCTTGTTTTTTTTTTCAAAACTAAGGTCAATAGGCATCTCCTGTCTTTGCGATAATCATCTTTCGGTATTTTTAGCTCATTACATCAAGTGCCTTTATATCTGGTCTGGGACGAGTTTCTATAAAAAAAAATTAGATTCAGAACAGATAAGTTCATCTCTAACAGATTGATATAACAAATCCGGGCCAGTTGTCATACTAACAGAGGTTCGCTTTGCCATCATTCTGGTAACACAGTCGATGTCCATAAACATAAACCCCTTATTTCTCAGGATGAGGTAGGGTCCGACTCGGTTCTAGAATGTGCACACTCTCAGGCATTAACCCATCCTCCTGGAGGGGTTTTTGTTAATTACGAGTCACCTGAGGTGCCCTTACCGTGGAATACCGACAGGTTCGTTCTCGGCTACTTTTGCATACAACGAGAGTTCCCTCTCGGGGGAGCAAGCTATACCCTCGTTAACCGACCTTGTGTCACATTGCGCATAAGAGGGATTCACATAAATCCCACCCCCTTCATTGTCAGGGTGAGGTAGGTCCAGTTCGGTTCTAGGGGGTGCCCATAGACGCTTCTATAAATAACAATATATGTATTTATTAAAGTGACCTACACCGTTGGGTGTAGGTTGACGAAAGTTTAAACAGTGAAGAAAGGAATAGAAGAGTGACAAAGTTGGTTGGCTGCTGAAAGTTTTCTTAGGGCTATATATATATATATATATATATATATATATATATATATATATATATATATATATATATATATATATATATCTTCAAGTGAAGATAGCTTTGCTCGGTGTCTAGGCAATAGAGGTATGAGAGAGGATGTCTTTCTTTGTCGGTGCCTGGAAGCTCCCTGTCTGACCTGCAAACTCCTAAACGTTTGGAAGTAGTCATCAAAAGATACACTCGAAATTAATACGCCATGGAGACTGATTGGTCATACGATGACCAAATCAAATCGCAGGGGTTGCTCTCTGCAAGAAGAAAGAAATATTAATGTTTATGACTGCTATTCGCCCAGGCATTACCTCCGCGTTCAAGAGGGGGTTGTTTATTGTGAACAAGTCAGGCATACACTGAAGTTTATTTATACCGAATATGGTTGGATTGCAGAAAGGATTGTGAATTGTATTAACGATTCCATGGATCAATTTCCACAATACTTTTGTAATACTGTGATAATTAGAACACTAATATTACTACTAATATTACTAATATTACTACTAATACTGTGATAATTAGAACACTAATATTACTACTATTATATCACGTGACTTACATCAAGATACCAGGATGTTACCCAACGGCCTCTTCAAAGCTTAATGTCATTACAAAAAAATAAACGTAGTATTTTCAAATATTCACCGATTCCCATTTACTTTTTTTTTCAATTTGGATCCAATGATCTCATTGGTCAATTCATTTCAAGTCACGTCGGGGTCAACCAGTTTGTGTACCATTTCATGTAGAGATACAGTGGTCAGGCCCCCGACATTCTTTTTTTTTGCGAGACACAATCTCGTGGGGCAGAGAATTTATTTGCCCCCTTTTCAGGGGATTATTTGAAAAGCCAGCACACTAGAAGAAGTGCACTCTGGCCTACAAAAATGACTGACATTTCCTGGCAGGGACACCTCAGGCGATTCTCAAGATTACCCCCCTATATGTAATACTGCTCTTAAGTGCTATAAAAAAAGAAAACAGCGCAAAATCTTTATTATATACTTACTTGTTAGGTTAAAAAAGACAGTACGCAAATTCATCCATTTCATCATTTTTTGTTTATAAATCAACATCGACGTCCGAGTGGTTTTGTATCCACAGACAACCTGGGTTCACAACGACGACGGCGACGACACGGGTGTATAAGGGTTTATACACGCATCGGTTAGTGAAAAAATAACGATTTTATTGAGCTCACCCTGTACGTAACCAACTTTATTAGGTAGATAAGACCGATGGATGTGACTTTTATATTTATGGCTTCAGTGGAAGCCGGTTTATCGATTCCCTAACAATCGATATCCAACCGGATGATTGATTGTCCGGATGTAAGTTCTGATCTTATTTGGTTCGTTGCCAGGGACAACAACGACTTTTATTTACTCACTTGTTTGGATAAATTGCGGTATGTTTTCTTTAGTTTGGCTAATAATAAGCCGGTGTTTGAGTACAAGTGCGAGGAGGTGGGTAGATATGGGAGAGGGAGGTCAAAGGGGTCAAGTTGCCCCCCCCCACCTCCCGGCAATTTTCTCACATGTGTTTCTGTAAAACATTTTCTAACAGTGAAAAAAAAACAAACAAGAACTGATATTCTTAAGTTTATTACTGTAAGTCATGCATGGGCAACCTAAGGCCCGCTGGTCAAATCCGGCTCGCGAATACTTTTTTTTTGTGGCCAGCAGAGACCTTTGATACGGGTGATATTTTTAGAAAGTATTAAAAGAAGTCTGAACAGATTATCCGAAACACTGCTAATATACCAGGGGAACTTTAAGTCTGGACTCGGGCTAAAATAGAAACACGAAAAGTCAGGGCAAATGTATATATAGATATCTTTTGGGGCCTTCATTACATTTAATAAGTGGTTAAAGAGAAAACGTCTGCTTGGTGACGGCTTCCGGGGTTGAAATCGGAAATTGAAAAGCGGTGTTTATCAAAAGACAGTTACCCATTATATTTTAGGTAGGATTTTTTTTTTTTGGGGGGGGGGGACAATAATCATTTGTTTACACCATTTTGCTTTGTAGTTATTGACACATAAAAAAATCAAACTGGTTTTTATAATTGGAAATTTTTACTTATTTTTTATTACAAATAATAAAATCAAACTTTTTGTTAAGGTGGTCGTTCTACTTTTTTAGGCGATTACGTGTGATTTTACGGCATTTCAGCTCGGACTTAGGGTTATAGTAAAATAAATTTGGTTAACTCTCTTAGCGAAATGTTTACAAACTAGTGAAATGTTTACAAACTAATGAAATGTTTACAAACTAGTAAAATTGTTATATCAAGAGGGGCCCCGTATGCCTAAAAGTGTGTAGGTCCACTAGTTTTTATTATGAGAAGGGGTGAACTTTGTCGAGCTCGGTGCAGGTCACGCTGACACGCACCGAAGGGAACCGCTGTGAGTCAAATCATGTTTTGAAAAACCATAACAAAGTTTCAAAAGTCGACGCTGGCACAGACAACATCGGGTCGGAAAAGGTCAGAAAACATGAGTGAACGAAAATGTTTTGCATGACTGTCCTACGTGTACATCTGTGACATCACTCCTTCTTTAGGAGAAACTAAGGTTTGAAAATCAGTTACTAGTTTGACAGCGAACTCCACGGTGGACCTTCTTTGTGGGTCCTCAATTGGGTTAGAAGCGTCCCGGGCGGTTGAGAATGTAATCGCTCGTCATAATGGCTGGATCTCTGGGAGATCCAGTAGCAATTCCCGTCGCATTTCCCCAGCAGGAAGAATGAATGAATGAGGATCACGGAATGAATGGAAGCAAACCCCCACATCGAATAAAAGACTTGAATCTCTCTGAGGAAAAATTGTCTCCGCGTTTGTCTTCTGCCTGTTATAAAGTTTGTATCCAGAGATCGAATATCATCAACACCGATCACAGCCAAGGAGACACAACGAAACCGACGGTACCAACGGCGATCACGACTAGGCGACGAAAGAAAATGTAAGGTAACTTTTTTGTGCATAAAATTTTGGGTCCTAATCTGTAAAACGGAAAGAACTAAAAATCGAAAGATATGCCTAACGAACAATGTTGAATGAACTGTGTTTAATGAGTAAGAATTTAAAAGAGGACTATGTTAAAAATGCGTAATTTGAAATGTTTAAAGAGAAGATGTTTTAACGAGAATTGTTGAAAATAGGTTGACAGTTTGAAGGCTTAAAATCGCCCTAAGGAAATTGTGATTAAAAGTGCCTGTTGGAAACGCCTATAGAAGTGCCTTACGGAAATGAGTTAAAAAAGGTTGAAAACGCTTTCAGAAATTTCTCATAAACTTTCGTATTGTTTTCGGTTACGAGAAGATTTAATTCACAAGCGCTATGTAACAAATCCCCCTTTGGTGCCGCGCCCCTTTTTGCTGTATTATGTAACAAATTGTTTACAAACTAGTGAAATGTTTACAACTAGCGAAATGTTTACAAACTAGTGAAATGTTTACAAACTAGTGAAATGTTTACAACTAGTGAAATGTTTACAACTAGTGAAATGTTTACAAACTAGTGAAATGTTTACAAACTAGCGAAATGTTTACAAACTAGTGTAATGTTTACAACTAGTGAAATGTTTACAAACTAGTGTAATGTTTACAACTAGTGAAATGTTTACAAACTAGTGAAATGTTTACAAACTAATGAAATGTTTACAAACTAGTGAAGTGTTTACAAACTAGTGAAAAAATCCGCCAAAATCTCATCAGTATAAAATGATGAGGGACTGTTTTTTTTTTATAAACACCGCTTGTCAATTTCCGATTTGAAAACCGAAAGTCGTCACCAAGTAGATTTTTTTGTTTAACCGATAATCTTTTAAGAGTTATTAAATACACCCATGGTACCTGGATTGTACTAATTATGTGACCTTAAACCATAAAAAAACATTGTCAAATCATGACAAAACAGACGGCAATTACTGATGCGGATGCTGGGTGGAGAAATCCGGGAAGGTGTCACGGGGGTCACAGGGGTCACAGGGGTCACAGGGGTCACAGGGGTCACGTTTTTCTACCCCCCTACACACACTGGCAATTTTCCTACATGCATTTCTATAAAAAAAAGTTCCAACAGTGTTATGATGATCTTTTTTTTTAATATATTTCACCCCAAACAAGGCATGACGTCACTGTAGACGTAAGGGGCTACTCTGAATTAGGGAGTAGGTTTAGGGTGTCATCGTAAGTTGGGAGCTGTGCAACGAGGTGTCTGTTTACATTAGTTTTAAGCTTCTGCATGCCAGTAACGTCGGGGAAACTGGGAGAAGGGAGAGAGTTCTAGAGGCCGGCAGCACGAGGAAAGAAGCTGCGTGAGCAGAAGGATCTCCGGCATCTCGGGACCTCCACAGTGAACGGATGGGACGTAGCTGATTGTCGGGTTTTTCTAGTGTATTTGCGTCGACGGGGCACTAGAGCAGCTAGTTCATCGGAGCACAATCCATTGAAGTATTTGTAAAACAAACACAAGGAGGCAACATTGCGTCGAGTGGGCACTAGAGCAGCTAGTTCATCGGAGCACAATCCATTGAAGTATTTCTAAAACAAACACAAGGAGGCAACATTGCGACGATGGGAAAGGGGCTGGAGATTGGTGGGTCTACCCTATTGCGTCAATAGATGGACTCCTCCCGACACTATAGTTAGTGATAATGGTCGATATGCCAAAGCCAGAATCAGTCTTTGGAAACACATCACATTTGCATTTTCTTTGTGAATACCTACACTTGTTGACTCTACTGCCTTGTTATATTTGTCTTATTTCTTTTCGGCTTTTTAAGGTCACAACTAGCAGTGAACGAACACAAGCAATTCTATTAAGACACGCTCATTCAATTTACGCGTTTAGCGATTTTTGTAATGTTATTTGAAAGTATTTAATAAGAACTCAAACGGCCAACATACAAAATGATTTTTAGCTGGTGCTACCAGATCAGGCTGTCTGAAGATACCAGCTTCCTGACAAGAAATGCACCAAACATTAATGTTATTGTTTTTTTTACCTTTCCCTTTGCAAAACTCAATCATGTTCTGCAAAGCCAACATCAACAACAATAATAATAACAACAACAACAACAACAACAACAAAAACATCAACAACAATAATAACAACAACAACAATTTTCTGCTACAAAACAACCAAACCAAACATCATGAATAAATATTTGAAGATATAAAGAACTTGAAGCAGAACAACTTTTGCCAAAATCACCGTATTCTGCATTAAATAACCCGAAAAGGGTCGATATGCCGTAAAACAAAACAATCAAACCAAATACCATGAAAACTATTTTAAGATACAAATAACTTGAAGCATAAAAAACTTTTACCAAAATGACCTGATTCGGCATTAAATAACCCGAAAAGGGTTGATATGCCGTAAAATAAAACAACCAAACGAAACATCACGAAAACTATTTTAAGATATAAATAACTTGAAGCATAAACACTTTTATTAAAATGACCGTATTCGGCATTGAATAACCCGAAAAAGGTTGATATGCCGTAAAACAAAAGAACCAAACCAAAAAAGGGATTTATTACTCTAAAGTACGCATAGGAAACCTAAAGCCCGCTAATCAAATCCGGCCCGCGAAGGCTTTTCTTCTAACCAGATTTTACGGAACAGAAAGCAACAATAAAAAATGTATTTATAACAAATATGTTATTAACAAAAATATATCATAGTACAAATTACCGTAATTTTTATAAATTCCGGCTAATTTTTTCTCACTTAAATCGACTAAAAATACTTTTTATCTTATTTTGCATAAGCTGGTGAACTAAACTTACTTTACGGAACAGAAATCATCAGTAAAAAATTAAAAATATTTATTACAAATCTATAATTAAGAAAATTATATGAAAGTGAAAAGTAAGAAATTAACGTAATTGTGGCAAATACCTGCTATTTTTTATTTTCAATTTAATTCGACTAAGAAACTTTTTCTTCGTATTTTAATTAAGTTGTGCATTAAACCAACTTTACAGAAGAAAAATCGGTACTATTATAGATGACGCGCCTGATTTCCGTGACTTCGTGTCGACAACGATCGGACATGTCGCGGAAGCGCCCGAGCGCTGACGGAATAATATCATTTTTTTCTTCCTTTTATCTTATAAAAACATGGACAACATTTTATCCCCCCCCCCCCCCGCAAAAAAATTATTTTTACAAAAAACAAAAATGATTTTAATCTATGTATAAAAAATACATAGATTAAAATCATTTTTGTTTTTTGTAAAAATAATTTTTTTTGGGGGGGGGGGGGATAAAATTTTGTCAATGTTTGAATTTATTCGTCTTATATTATCGTCTGCCAGTTAGAGCTTGGAAGTTTTAATGCAGGGCTTGGCTATCGCCAAGAACATGAACCCTACACCTAACCATAACGGGAACTCTAACCCTAACCCATTTTCTTTCTTTCTTTGTTTTATGTTAGCAAGAAGAAAAAGAGAAAAACAGCGAAACAAATGAAAAATAAAACATTGACAAAATCCCCCCCCCCCCAAAAAAAAAAAAATTTCTTCTTACACATTTGATTGTCATACAGGGACCGCGTGCGCTATGCTCAGGCAGGGCACATGCACACTTTGATCTTAGCAAAATAGCCTACTATGCATAAAAAAGCATAAAAACGATGGGTTGTTTGATATTCTAATATGTACAATTAAATAATTCTTTTCGATTTAACTCGGGCAAGGCCAAGACACGGGCCTTGCTAGTATAGAATAAAATGTCCGCCATTTTTAGAAATGTCATTAATTATTTTTAAAGTCTCATTTAAATAAACTTTCATTTTTATTTTAGTCGTTTTTTACTTTCTTTGTTTTTTTTTGTCATTCCCCATTGTTTTATTTTCCCTCTTTTTTTATCTTGTTTTTTTCTTTCTTTTCTTTTTCTTTCTTGTTTTATTCTGTTTTCTTTTTCTTTCTTTCCCCTTTTATTTCTTCCTTCGTTTTATTTCTTTTTTGTTCATCATTACACTTTTCTTTCTTTCTTTCTTTTCATTTCCTATTGATCTTTTTTCTTTCTTTTCTCTTTCCCCTTTTTCTTTTTTACTTTCCCCATTTTGTATTCTTTTTTATTCTTTTTTTGTTCATCTGTTACGATGGACAAAAAAGAATAAACTTTAATTCATTTGCTATTTTTATTGTCTGTTTGTGTGTTCTTTCTTTTCCTCTTAGTATTTCTTTCTTTCCTTCTTTTTGAGATTTAGAAAAAATACGAAAATAAAATCGTCACATTTGTTAGAAATGTCAATAATTATTTTTACAATCAACTTTCATTTTTTTCAATGGTTAATTTTGTCCTTTTTTGCTTTCTTTGTTTTTTGTCATTTGTTTCTTTTTATTTCCATTTTCTTTCATTTTCTTCTTGTTTTTTCTTTTTTTGTTTACTTTTTGCATTTTTCTCTTTTGTCATATTCTTTCTTTCTTTTTTGGTTCTTCCTTACTGTTTTTTCTTTTTTTCTTTCTTTATTTGTTCCCCCTTTTCTTCTTTCTTCTTTTCTTTCTTTTTTGTTTTTCTTTACACATTTCTTTTGTTCTTTCCTTTTTATGCATTTCCGCTTTTTAAAAAAGTTTCTTTGTTTTTCCTTTTCTCTTTTTCTTTCTTTCTTCGTTCATTCTCTCCTTTTTATTTTTCTATTCTTACTTTCTTCTTTTCCTTTCTTTTGCCCTCTTTTTTCTTACCGTTTTTTCTCCTTTTCCTCTTTTTTGTTCTGACTTCCATCTATTTCTTTCTTCCCTACATCTCTTTCTTTCTATCTTTCTTTCTTTTATTATTCTCTGCCGTCCCATATCTTTAATTTCTTTTCCTTTTTCTTTTTTCTTTTGTTATACTTTGCCTTCTTCCTTATTTCTTTCTTTTATCGTTATTTCTTTTATTCTTTTTATGTTGATCTTTCTTTATTTCTTTGTTGTTTTTACTTTCTTTTCTTTCTTGTTTTTTCTTTCTTTTCTTTCTTTTGTTCTCTTCTTTTATTCCCTTTTATTTCTTGTTTTTCCTTTTCTTTTTCTTTCATCCCTTCTTGCCTATTACTCATTTTTTCTTTGTCTCTCATTCATTGTTTTCTTTATTTTGTCTTTCCTTTTTTCTTCGTCTATCACTCAAGCTGTTGTTTCTATCTTTTCTATTTGTCTTTCACTCATTCATTTATTCTTTTCTTTCTTTTTTGTAATTCATTCATTCTTTCCATTCTTTTGTTTTCATCCTTTACTTCAACTTTTTTTTATTTCTTTCGTCTTTCCTTTTTTCTTTGTCTTTCATTCATTCATTTCCTTCTACCTTTTGTTTTTTCTTATTCTTTCATTCATTCCGTTATTTCATTTTTTCTTTGCCTTTTTCATCCTTTTCTATTCATTCTTTTCTTTCTTTCTTCCTTTGTTCGTCTTTTATCCATTCTCATTATTATTTCTTAGTTCTTTTCTTTTTTCTTTTTCTTTCGTTCATTTATTCCTTTCTTTCTTTTTCATTCCATTTCTCTTAGTCAGTTATTTATTACTTTTTTCTCCCATTTATTTTCTTATTCTTTCATTAATTACGTTCTTGCTTTCTTATTTATCTGTTTCTTTTTTCTTTCCTTCTTTTCATTCTTATATTTTTTCTTCGCTTTTCATTCTTTATTTCTTATTTCTTTCTTCTATTTTCATTCATTACTTTCTTTCTCCGTTCTGTTTGTCTTATTCTTTCATTAATTACTTTTTTGGATTTCCCTTTTCTTCGTTTTTTATTCCTTTCTTTCTTTTTTTAATACGTTTTTAATTCATACCCTTTTTTCTGTCTTCCTTTTTTATTTATTTTTCATTCATTCCGTCCTTTCTTTTTTCATTCCGTTCTTTCTATTTTCCCCTTTTTATTCGCTTTTCATTTCTTTCTTTTATTTATTTCCTTTTCTAGGTCTTTTATTCATTCATTGCCATCTTTCTTCATTCCTTCCTTTATTCTTTCTCTATCTGTCATTCATTCATTCCTTTCTGTATTTATTTCTCCTTTTTTCTTAATCTTTTATTCATTCGTTTCTTTCTTTCTTCCGTTTTTCGTCGTCTTACATACATTCTTTTGTCTCTTCTCTTTTCTGTTCGTTTTTCATCATCTCCGTTTTTTCTTTTCCTTTTTATTTTTTCGTTTATCCTTCCTTTTATTTTATTTGTCTTTTATCCATTCCTTTCTTTCTTTTTTGTCATTCATTATTTTCTTTGATTCTTTTGTCTTTATCTCCTTTGTGGCCTCCATTCATTTTTTTCGTCGTTCGTTCATTTTTTTTATTTCTTTCTTCCCTCCTTCCTTTTGTTCTCCGTCTTTCATTCATCCCTTTTCATAATTTCTTCCTTCATTTATTTTGTTCTTCGTCTTTCATTCAAATCTTTTCTTATTTCTTCTTTCCTCCCTTCTTTCCTTCCTTCCGTCCATTTTTCTTTCTCTTTCATTCATTTGTTTCCTTTATTTCTTCGTTCCTTCATTTTGTTCTTCTCTCATTCTTTCTTTTCTTTATTTCTTCCCTCCTTCCCTTTTCATCATCTTTCATTCATTCATCCTTTTTATTTCGTTGTTCTTTGTCTCATTCAAAGAATCCGTTCCTTAACGCCCAAAATATCACCTCTCACCTTTTTCTAGCGTTATCCAATGCTTTCCCGCATTACGAGTGGCCAAACCCGAACCTGAAAAAAAAAAGAAGACAAATCTCATTAACACCTGGAAGGAATCCATTCTTCTCTGTCATTGTTGCGATGCTGTGACATTTAAATCTGCCAGAGGAACAAAAAGAGTGAAAACTTTTACAAGAATAGAAACGGACATCTAAAAATATGTCTCGTCTAAGCAAAAGCTTAAAATTGCGACACACTTTCGCTTACAGGCAGATGCAAAATCTATATACAAAAAATAAAGCTTTATTTGTTTGTTCGTCTGTTATAGCATTCAAAATGGTTGAAGCTAGAAAGTCCTCAGCATGGTAAGTTTAAGCAAAGAAATGGAGTTCAAGCTCCAGTCCCTGCCCCATCACCGCAATGTTGCATCATTGTGCTTGTTTTACAAGTACTTCCACGGACTGTGCTGTGAAAAACTTACTACGCTTGTACAACCTCAATGTAAATACTCCCGATAAACTCGCCAAGCAGCAAAGTCCCACCCCATCACTGGAGGGGTCCCCCAGATACTGGAAAAATTCTACTCAAATAGTAACGTAACAAATATATTGTTGCACAACTCCTCACCTAGGATGTTCCCCCATTAAATATGGACCTTAATTCATAGTAGGCCCTTACGTATCGGCGGCAATATGCCTTGTTTGGGGTGAATTAAAGTAAATAAAAAAAAGAAGTAAAGTAAGAGGTTAGAGATACGTGTACAGAAAGGTACGTGATGTGAGGAAGTGCGTAGCAGAGAAGAAAAATCTGTTGCTTGGGAGTTTGACGTCAAAGTTACCGAGCGTCTGTTTCGATGCTGCTACCACCTTGAAAAGAAAATTGCAGTTTATCTAGATATTCTTGCTGGTGATATATATATATATATATATATATATATATATATATA
>OY744544.1:62323533-62336033 GCA_963556195.1 Sepiola atlantica | reverse complement strand
CTAGCTTTAGAAACCCACCAATAGTACACATAAACAGCTATCCATTGCACTCTACCTCTATTATATACTTCAACTGGTTCTGAAATTAAAAAAATATATAAAAAGATCATCAAATTTGTCTAAAACACCATGTATATTTGTATTAGGTTTGCAACACTTTTTAAAAACGTTTTGTCCCCCCCCCCAAAAAAAAAACATATTGCCACTAAAAACGTAATGGGTTACTATGATAGGGGCCAGGTTTATAGGAAAAGGGAACCTGGCTAAACAATTGGGAAGCAAGATGTTTGTTTGAAAAAAAATGTCGACATTACAAAGAGCTGATCATTGTATCTATATATAACAATGCCGGTCCTCGACGACCATCGACCTTCAACGTTTGGGCTGTGCTATTCCTTCTCCTTCCACTTATTCTGCTTGCTGTGTCGTCTCTCGTATTGGGGAACACTGAGGGCGCGTGTACTTGTTTACAAGTTGTGTTCAAAGCAAAAGCAACAAAGACTCACATAATAAAAGTGCAAACACCCCCCCCCACACACACACATATATATATATATATATATATATATATATATATTCTCTCTCTCTCTCTCTATCTCTCTCTCTATATATATATACATATATATATTCTCTGTCTCTCTCTCTCTATATATACACATATATATATATATTCTCTCTCTATATAAATATATATATATATATATATATATATATATATATATTGATATATTGTGTAGTTGATTTGTTGGCAACGGGCGTATATATGTGTATACGTGTGTGTCGTTGGGGCCCTACCGCTAGCGTCCACATCTGAGTTAAGTTCCAGTTTTTCAAAAACAGAATCTCAGTTAAGACTAACTCCGTCGTACGACCCATTCGAACCTGTCTGCTTGTCTACTTCATCTCCAGCCCTCCACCTCACCCCAATCTAATCTGTCCTATCTGCTCGTCTCCTCAATATATCTACTTTTGACCAGAAATCCTAGATGCCCTGTCTTTTTCTCAGTCACTCACAGCTGGTCACTGGAATTGGTTGCATCCGTTTTTACTTAGCTTATCGCTATCCGGACACCCAGAAACAAACAACGAACTCTAAGGGCGCCATCCCGTCTATGGAATACAATAGATTCGCCGGCTCCTCCATTGTCGCCCATTTAAGTTACTTCATCACTATTTAACTTACTGTGAATTATTTCCTAACTAAACATTCTCTGGGGTCTTGATGGGGGGACAGTCCATAGTATCACATCTAAAACGAAACGAAACAGTTTATTTCATAGAAATTCCGATCTGTGGAACGCAATACCACAAGATTGCTTCCTAACTGACTACAACATAGTTGTCTTTAAGTCCAACGTTCACAAATATGTGTTGAGCCGTCTTCTTGAATAATAAAATTCTACGCATATCATCCATCGTTTCCAATCCTCTCATGGTGTTGTTCATCGCCACACTGACAATCTCTTTAACCCTTATCCCCGAATGGCCTCCATGCCTTGATAAGCGGTGACCCATTCATAAAAAAAAGGATTTTACTTGTTCTTTTGCTCTCTCCCTGACTAGACATGCCCCCAATTGGCTGCTCGTTTCTCTTGAGTCTCCGTTTAGTATAGAAGAAAATGTCGACATTACAAAGAGCAGATGACTTTTCACACACAGTGATTTAATCTACTCTAGAAGCATTGATTAATTAATTTGGTGATTTACTTTAAATAACGTTAGTGTGATTTGATTTAATTCGATCTTTCCAATCTTGCGCATCATATAAAATAGATTTAAAAAATCGATTCTTGATTTTTGATTCTTGATTCTTGATTCTTGAACAAAGTCTTTGAAATTTATTTCGTTCGCACTGCATTAAAAGCTTTTAGAATAAAACGCATTAAAAGACATTCATTGGGTGTAAAACAAAAAAATAATTAAAACCTGGAGTCAAACCCGTACTTTTGGGACTGCGCCAAACGAACTTTGTTTAATTTTGACAGAGAACAAAGAATTTCAACTTTGTAGAGAAGGATTCCTACTTTCGAACAAGATTCGTTACTGAAACTGTTTAGTTCATCGTTGGTATGTTCATATCTGTGGTGACAGTGTGGAGAGGCCACGTGATAAGCGGAGACGACTGACCTGTGCTTTCGCAGTCTAGATCGTGTATTTACGCGGCCTGATCTAATTCGTTTAACGTCGGAGCGTAGCTAAGACGTTTAAGATCCGCCCCCGGCCCTAGAGATTGATATCTCGACACTGTAAACTCTGTTAATATGTTTTTACACTTTATTTTACGCCCACGGCGCCCGTCTAATGATGCCATATCTATTTACTGTCATGTGATTAAAAATAAATATCGATCTCTTAGTGAACAACAATGGACAGCAACTCAGTATACCCATCTGAATTGAGCCAGAGATGTGCAGGGGGGATATGACGTAGCCTTCGCTAGAGACACACTTAAATACTATCACAGTTTAAGGAACTTTATCTTCATGGTGCACGGGACTTCGTGCGAACTTTATGTCAGCTACCTGTTGTTCTGCGACCGAATGATTAATCAAACGCAGTTAATCAAATTTAGTGTAATAAACAAAGCCAATACTTCCGACATAAACGACAAAAATAGCCGTTGCTGTGCATGAAAGCTTGAAAGGGAAATTTGCATAACGTCCGGGTGATAACAAAAAGTTGAGAATGAAACCAGAACCAACTGTAGAGCAACAGACCAAAGTTCAAATCACCTGCAAATATATGTCTCAGCTAATATGCACTAGCTAATATACGGACTAGAAAACCTATCCACTCGAATATTTAACACATGAGTTAAAATAACAAATATTACACCTCTAATTTTAATTCGGGTTAAAACAACCGGGACATTAAGCTGATATTACAAATAAATAAACTTTAGAGAATCATTTTCTTCTTAAAAAAAATTAAAGTCGTTTATATATTTTGTTAAAACTAGCACTTTATAAAAAGCATTTTACGTGTATGCTTATTAAAACTAATAATGCAAAACTACGACAATAACATTTAAAAAACTTGTCTCTGTGTGACACAAGGCAATGAAACTTTGATCCTTTTTGCATGGCCTCAAACCGAACGTGGGGCTAATATAATATAACGCTGTTTTCGCAATCAAAATACTGTTGCACTCGTCATTTAAACGGGGCCCTATCAATAAAATGTCTCTTCATCCAGCAGGTTTTGTTGTTAATAATCTGGTTCGTTCGGTACCTAAAACTGTGGAAAAGTAAAATCACTTGCGGTCTAAGAACTTTCGGCAGCAGAGTGTGTTCGTCGGTAAATAAACTACCACGAGTGACTTTTATACGTCTTTTTCCCTCTTTCTTTTTGTTAAACTTTTCTTTTTTGTTATCATAAGAGAGAAGCACAGTTGTTAAAATCCCGTCACACAGACAAAACGCGTTTTATCCCATCGTCGACAATTCAAGTTTTGAGATGTTCGAAATGCAGTGATAAAAATAAATATTATTTTTAATATAAAATGCTTTGCCCACTTTTTTCATCAGATATTCAGTTCTCTAGCCGCTATAGTCACTCTCCCGAAGTCAAGATAATTAATTCTCTGTAGAGAATTAATTATCTAAAGTAATGCGACCGTTTATTACCCGTTCAACCAAGCAGCATACCACACGCTTTTAAGTGGGTTCAAGACAATGGTCAACCGCTTCTCTAACGGTGATGTTACTATAGTACTCCAGCATGATAACATTCCATTCCGGAATATCTTTTTTGGCACAGCCACATCACGATACACCTCGGGCTACGATAGTTTCACATCTTAAATTCAAAGGATGTTAATTTTTCAAAGTTCTTCATTAATTCTAAAGTTCGTTTCAAGTGTTTATATATTCGTTGTCAAAAACTGTCAATATTCGTTCGTAACATTTTTCTTCTTTTCTTTTCTTCCGTCTCTAAATTTAAAAAACGATCTATTTAAATGAATGAATGCGAAAATTTGGCCCATTTCTCGCACTAACGCTAAAGTCAAAACGCCATATTTCAAGTTAATTCAACTTTAAACAATAGACGCACACTCTTTTGTATACTGCTTATGTATATGCAATATAAAAATACTTTTATACTGCTTATGTATATGCAATGTCAATAACAATGTTATCATTCAGTATATACAATGTCAATAACAAGGATATCGTTAAGTTACCAGGGCCACGAATTCGCCGACTGCAACTCCGTGCAGAGGGGTACCCACCACTCCAAAAACGGGGCCACCAAGGAGTACTGTTGCCACATTATAACTGCCTACTCTCTGATTAAAGACAATTTTTAGTTAATAACACGAAAAAAAAACATTCTTAAACCAATTTAAAAGAATTAAAAATACTTGACACTATCTTTATTAAAACCTAGCAACCTACAAGAAATAACATTACATATGAAACCAGTAATAACATTTTAAAATGCTTAACGTAATACAATTAATCATGTGACGCTACACTCTGGTGTCCCGGGATTTAAATTGTTTACGTATCTCCTGGTACTGCACCGGTTCGTTCATTTTACGTTTGACTTCACATATGCATTCTCGGCTGCTTTTTTTAAATTCTCTTCTTTCTTCATCTTTTTTTGTTCCTTTGCTTCTATGAAGATGATTCGCCGAAGAATCGAAAATGCTAATGATACATATGGAACATTTATCGATTTCTTTGATTTTGACACAAAATAGATTATTAGAAAAATTGAAAAAAATATATAATCAACCAAAAGAATTCAAAGTTTGCTTCAATGGAAGAATGCTGCCTAAATACACACATGAACAAATGTGAAAGTTTTTTTCCAACTATCCTAACTATATTAACATCAAAACGGGTTATGCTCATTTAATTCTACGGTACAACATAAGATTTTGTAATACCGTGTATATAGTAATCTGAAAACACCCACAATCAGCTTTTTGTATGTTTAATTTACATATTTATTTTTTAAACAGCTTCTAATAAATTAATATTCGATAATATACATTTTTAATTTGCATTGTCACATGTTCTTGTACTCAATAATTTCGTCGATAGTAAAACATCGGATGTCGCTGGGGTGTTGAGAACAGATACTAAATCTTGATCTTCACAAAAGGCCAAGGAACCATAAAAAAATATTTTTTTATGACTAGGAACTTTTAAATGAATGAAAGAAAAAAACTGAATTAATCTCTTATTGTATTATCTAGTAATGGGGGTGGGTAGTGTAATATCGATTCTGCTGTCATAAGATCATTCTCCCATGAATTACCGCCACCTTTTTTATGGGGGTGAAGGTATTCCTCTCAGGTATTACGTCCTCCTTTGGGGTAGGGTTAATGTAATATCTTTTCTATTGTCATAGTACCATACTCACAGGCACCACCTTCTCTTTTTATGAGCGGGGGGGGGGAAGGACCTCTCAGGTATGACGTCTAATTTTATTTAGGGGGGGGGTAGTTTACTATCTATTGCGTTGTCATGATATCATCCTCTCAGTCATTACCTCCTCTTTTAAGGGGTCAGTGTTTTTTTTACATTAAAGGTCACCACTTATCAAGGCCCAAAGGCCACTCGAGGATAAGAGTTAAAGAGTTTGACTCAGGGATAAGGGTTAAATAGTTTGGTTGGTGGATGGTGAGACAGCATCGTGTTCACCGGCACGATGGTTGTAGCAGGGCAGACATTGATTATTTACGAGGACGGTTCAACCAGAACTTGTTTACATTGGACTTGAAGACGACCATATTGTAGTCGGCAGGGAAGCAGGCTCGCGACACTGTGTTCAACAAGCAGGCAGTTCTAGATAAGAAGCTCTGCCCATGGAAAGTTTCGTTTCGTCTTTGGCATGCAGAGGGAGAAAGGGAAATCATTGACAGTGGTTGTAGCTAGGCGGGTTCTTATTGTGAATGTTTTACAAAGGGGGGGGGACCATAGATTTGAGCTCAGTCGAGCACCTACCATAAAAATGACGGTAGAGCAAAGAAAGACTAGCAATATCTCTTCTGTGGGAGAGTGACTGTAGGGAAAAGAAGAGGACACCCCACTAGATTTCGAAGTCAGTTTTAGACTCTGTCAAAGCAAGAAAGGGTGATCTGAGCGGTACCTATCCATATGTGGCAGCAGTACCTCCCCATATGTGGTAGCAGTACCTCCCCATATGTGGTAGCAGTGACTCCCCATATGTGGTAGCAGTACCTCCCCATATGCGGTAGCAGTACCTCCCCATATGTTATAGCAGTACCTCCCCATATGTGGTAGCAGTACCTCCTCATATGTGGTAGCAGTACCTCCCCATATGTGGTAGCAGTACCTCCCCATATGTTATAGCAGTACCTCCCCATATGTGGTAGCAGTACCCTCCCATATGTGGTAGCAGTACCTCCCCATATGTGGTAGCAGTACCTCCCCATATGTGGTAGCAGTAACTCCCCATATGTGGTAGCGGTACCTCCCCATATGTTGTAGCAGTACCTCCCCATATGTGGTAGCAGTACCTCCCCATATGTGGTAGCGGTACCTCCCCATATGTGGTAGCAGTACCTCCCCATATGTGGTAGCAGTACCTCCCCATATGTGGTAGCAATACCTCCCCATATGTGGCAGCAGTACCTCCCCATATGTGGTAGCAGTACCTCCCCATATGTGGTAGCAGTACCTCCCCATATGTGGTAGCAGTACCTCCCCATGTGTGGTAGCAGTACCTCCCCATATGTGGAAGCAGTACCTCCCCATATGTGGTAGCAGTACCTCCCCATATGTGGTAGCAGTACCTCCCCATGTGTGGTAGCAGTACCTCCCCATATGTGGTAGCAGTACCTCCCCATATGTGGTAGCAGTACCTCCCCATATGTGGAAGCAGTACCTCCCCATATGTGGTAGCAGTACCTCCCCATATGTGGTAGCAGTACCTCCCCATGTGTGTTAGCAGTACCTCCCCATATGTGGTAGCAGTACCTCCCCATGTGTGGTAGCAGTACCTCCCCATATGTGGTAGCGGTACCTCCCCATATGTGGTAGCGGTACCTCCCCATATGTGGTAGCAGTACCTCCCCATATGTGGTAGCAGTACCTCCCCATATGTGGTAGCAGTACCACCCCATATGTGGTAGCAATACCTCCCTATATGTGGCAGCAGTACCTCCCCATATGTGGTAGCAGTACCTCCCCATATGTGGTAGCAGTACCTCCCCATATGTGGTAGCAGTACCTCCCCATGTGTGGTAGCAGTACCTCCCCATATGTGGAAGCAGTACCTCCCCATATGTGGTAGCAGTACCTCCCCATATGTGGTAGCAGTACCTCCCCATGTGCGGTAGCAGTACCTCCCCATATGTGGTAGCAGTACCTCCCCATATGTGGTAGCAGTAACTCCCCATATGTGGAAGCAGTACCTCCCCATATGTGGTAGCAGTACCTCCCCATATGTGGTAGCAGTACCTCCCCATGTGTGGTAGCAGTACCTCCCCATATGTGGTAGCAGTACCTCCCCATGTGTGGTAGCAGTACCTCCCCATATGTGGTAGCAGTGTAGTATATGTTTGTTCACCGTGATATTATCCTCTCTCCAGTCGCATATTTTTGCTTGGTAAGATGAATAAAATCTTGGTCTTTGGAATGTAGCAAATTGTTGTATATATATATATATATATATATATATATATATATATATATATATATATATATGAGAAATGAAAGAGGAAAAACCAAGAGATATTTTTTTATATATTCATCACTGTTTCGTCTTTATTGTAAGACTTCCTCAGGATGATAATTTTAAGAAAAATGTCATGCAAGTACATCGAAATATTGGGTTTACATGATGGGTTGATGTCAACCAAATATTTCGATGTACTTGCATGACATTTTTATTAAAATTATCATTCTGAGAAAGTCTTACAATAAAGACGAAACGTTGATTAATGCATAAAAAAAAATCTCTCTTGGTGTTTCCTCTTTCATTTCCCATTACGTCGGATTACTCTCATCCTTCCTTTCTCATATATATATATATATATATATATATATATATATGGTTATATTATGCTCTTTCACCAGGTGTCATATGATTCCTTTCCAAACTTGCGAAACTAATGCTAGACCAAAGTAATATATCCACCAATGGCATTAATAAAAGTCTGCAAACCTCGGCAAGGATGTCATTGTTCATTTGTTATAGGCTGCACTCTCCCGTCCTAACTTTTTTGTTTTTTGTTGTAGTTGCGATTTCTCCATTCTCAGTTGGCAAATGTGGCCGTCAATCCCATTACGCAAGGTTAATACACTTAAAGTCAAGAAAAAGTCAAGAAAGACCCTAACGGGGGAAAAAAGAAGGGTAATTGATACATGCGTCCATTTAATCTGCGCGGTTAGCGATGAAAATGCTATTTCAGCCTTAAGCTCATCAAACGGACGGACGGAAGCTCTTTTACAGATGTGTGGACACATCCAATAATGCTATATAACAATGTAGTGTGACAGACTAACGGACTGCCTGTCTGACGTGGAACTTTTCATTTATAACCTTATTTTTACACAGTTTATATTTACTCTATTTTTTTTTACCAATGAATAACCACTTATTAAGGCCAAAAGCAATTCGATAATTAGGGGTTATGAGATGGGTTGTCTGTATTTACTTAAGGGCGGAGATAGACACAAGCTCGGATTTTCAATGTGGGGATCATCCAGCTTCCCCGAAAAGAGGGACTCTGGATTGGGACAAAAATTAAAATTCCCTCAATCTAGAAGGATTTCTTCTTCACCGACCGAGGACATGATGAAGCCTAGTATCACAACAAATACTAAACTTTGCTCCCAACAAAAAGGTGAAGAGACGGATGAATAGTCAGTTGAATGATGAATAATATTATGAGAGGATTAAAAATGATGAATAATATTGTGAGAGGATTAAAAATGATGAATGAAATGAACACAATTTGATTGCTTGTGAGGACGGTTTATGACAAGTATTTCAAGACGACCATGTTGTAGCCCGCAGGGAAGAAATCCCGTTGTAATATGTTCCACAGATCAGAAGTTCTTGGAAAGAAACTCGGTTCATGGACATTTCGTTTGATGTTAGGCACAGAGAGGAATAAAGGAAAGTTCTTTGCAGTTGCGGTAATAAGACGAGTTCTTGCTGTGAATGTCTGGAAAACAGAAACCAGAGAAAATAAAGTTCTCTGAAGGTGTACAGGAGAAACCAGTCGAGCATCCTCCATAAAAATGACGATAGAGCAGAGAAAGACGTGCAACGTCTTCTCTGTGAGAAACGGGATGTATAGAACAGAAGAAGTCATACCCCCCCCCACTAGATTGCAAATTCGATTTTAAACTCTGTTAAAGTGAGAAATCTTTCTACATTTGCAGTTCTAGATAAAAATGAATAAAAATATTTAGAGGAGTTTGTCTATACCTGTGAGATATCCAGGCCGGGTAGACTGAAAAGGTCATTCGACATAAGTCGATGCACTTGACATGGACACTAGCCTGGCCGGAAAGAAAACTACATAACATGATTGATTGTCAAAAATAAAATAATCGTTGGTTGAATTGAGTCATCTGGCCGGGAAAAACAAATATGATAAATTGTCAAAAATAAAATAATTGTTGATTAAATGTTAGCGGCAGTAGTAAACACCCCATCGACGAATAAAACGCCATGGGGGGCGTTGCTACATTGATAGCGAAGTCTCAGAGTGTGTGTTTGCAGATGGAGGCGTAGAGTCACAAATTGTTATATAATAACAACCCGAAATTTATATCGATAGTTGGTTCGCGATGTGGGCCCGAGAAAAATCACCCGTCGAATTCCTGTTCGTGCGTCTCGCTTACTCACTAACCCCCACTCGTTCACCGCCACCGACAATAAAGATATATCATTAGATTTTCAGATATCAGTGTGTCGTTATTCTTTTGAGTACGACAGAAACACTACATACGGTGAACCAAATCTGTCTTGGTCATTCGAAAGTTACTTGAGTGGATCCCCCCCCCCCCGAGGCGTCTATATCGGGGAATTCCAACCATTCTGCTGGACAGTATTTATGCCATTTAAGCTGCCTTCGGGGGTCGGGGTCATACCAGCTGAGGAGCTGTCCTCTAAGCTCTCTTATGTCTATTTCTTTTTATTAAAGAGTCATCGCCTATAAAGGCCCTAAGGCCACTCGAGAACAAGGGTTAATGGTTTGTGTTAGATTGATGGTGAGACAAACGCCTAGAGGATTGCAGACCATGGTTGCAGACCAAAATTGATTACTGAATAGGACGGCTCAAAAAGAATTTGTTAACATTGAACTTTGAAAACAACCATGCTGTGGTAATTTGGGGAACAGCCCTGTGGTATCTCATTCGACAGACTAACAGTTCTTAGAAAGAAACTCATTTGAAGTTCCGTTGAGTTTTAAGTACACAGAAGAAGAAAGAAAAATTATTTTCAGTGGTTGTAGCTAGACGAGTTTTTGTTGTGAATGTTTTACTAAGGGTGGGGCAGAGATTAGAGATCAGGCGAGCACCTACCGCGAAAATAACGATAGAGCAGAGCATCTATGGTCCACTTTAGTCCTAGGAGGAACACCCTCCCAGAAATCACGTTCTCTCTTTGAGTAGGGGTTGGTTTATCGGATTATACTTGAGGATGCCGACGGTTATGTCCATGTGTACTTTAATAGCCAGAGTGCTTCATTTGGAGAACGGGTGCCCATGTACCTTCCGGCCTTGTGCCAAATCTTTTCTATCGGAAAGGAAGTAATTAAATAGCTGTTCTGCAGCTGTCATACTTGCCTTGGCAATAAACCTGAGAGACCAGGGGTTGCCACGGTGGCTAAAGGCCCTCTTTCGTCGGAATTAAGTATGGTACAGTTCAGTCCTAAACGGTGCCTCTTCTCTCTATGATGAGAGGTTGGATTAATTGCCGATCTCTTTATGAAATAGGGTTGGTTCACTGCCGATCGCCCGAGGCGTTCTTACCGGGGAATGTCGACGAATCAGTTCCGGAAGGCGCATCTTGTGTCTGTGAGGAGTGGTTTGTTCATCGTCGATCGCCCGAGGCTCTCATATCGGGGAATTTCAACAGGTTGCTCATATTTGTTTTTTGTTTTTTTAGAGTTAGAGTGCTGCTTCTGCCCCCCCCCCTACATTCCTTCCGGCCTTATGCCATACCTTCCTGTGGTGAGGAAAAGAACTGAAGCGCCAGTAACAATGACATTTACCAGATCTTCACCTGACGTTTTTATTGGGTCTGAAATCTCCAGTGATTGGAAATGTAGTCTTTGGAAAGGCGGGATTATGTCCGTTGTGTTAGAACGGAAAGGTCAAAAGGTTGAGCGAATATCCGGAAGGAAAGATTACTCTTGTGTGAAATCGAATCATCATCGAAGTTCAAAAAGTGATGGAATTATGTTTCATCTTCGGTAATTTCAGACCGGAAAGCGGAGAAACGGGCGAAAATAGAAAGATTGAATAACAAATGAGAAGTCGTTGTTAATGAGGTTATAACCAAAGGAGATGCCAATAACACTCTACCTATCATCTCTCACGAAGTATATATATATATATATATATATATATATATATATATATATATATATATATATATATATATATATATATATATATATATATATATATATATATATATATATATATATATATATATATATATATATATATATAGGGTATTGTCAACGGCCATTAGCTTTAAGGCAATGCTCATTATGTAAAACTGATTCGAGCTCCTGCAATTGCAATGTTTACATTTCTGTTACATTGAGATATTTCTTACATTCAGTCAGTGTCGCATGATGGCGTAGGGGTTAGCATCGCCGACTGTCAGCTCGACGGTTGCGTTTCGATCCCGGCTTGAGGCACTAAGTGGTCTAGCCGCACTGATGAGCTGTGAAACAGCGAAACAGTCTGTATGTGGATGACTATATATAAGTAAGATACTAATAGTAAACTTTTAGTAGAAAGAACCTATAGTGAAATGGTAAAAGCTCAATATACGAGATAGAGCAATTATAAAGATAGATGGACGAAGAGTGATAAACATGCACGAATGTCCAAATTTATTTCAAACTTCAAATGTTCAATGCAAGGTATATTCTGTAATAAAATTATGTTTATTGTTCTTTCCTTAAGCCAAGGCTTTTCAAAGATCGAGATCTTATAACCAGAGGAATTATACAGATAGATAAGTTGGTAATAGAAAAGCCAAAGTTCAACATTTGAAAAAATATTAAGAAAGAGATGGGTGAAAAAAAAGTTCGAATAAAAAGATATTGGGTTTGTCGAAGTGGTAATTATCCGCCGATAAGGTGTCTGATGGAAGAAGGTTTCAGTGGAGAGGAAAAAGTTTCGTAGAGGAAGGCGTTCAATAAGAAGTAAATCCAATGGTGAAACTTTAGTTCAAATCGTAGATAGAACGTACTTAAACAGAATTAAAATGAACATAACTGGCCATTTAGAAAAAGCTTCCTCGGTCGAGAAGAGAATCGTAAGTGA
>OY744544.1:62258533-62316033 GCA_963556195.1 Sepiola atlantica | reverse complement strand
TCAAATATTTTTTCGATGCGTCCTCGACTGTCGATGGGAGGCTTTGTCTGTCGGACGCTTCTGTTTCAAAAAGGCATTTTCATCACTAAACGCGTAAATTGAATACATGCATCTGAATAAGAGATTCTTATATCTTCGGTTGGCATGTTTCGCTTAAGTTTAAAATATCTTATTTTGTCTCGCTTAAATTTGAAATTGCATTTTCGATTGTCTTATTTGTACAGATTGGGGAAGCAAAATTTACAATGAACATTAAGTTGTTTTTTTCTCAGCCGGCACCAAATCAATTGTTTTGAAATCTAGCATATATTGTATATTGATGTCATAATTTTGTTAGCTCAGATTTCTATTTTGTTTAGACAATTTAACATTTAGTTTTTTTTTTTTTGTCTAGCCCCGTGGCTAGAAAAATACAAGATTTCTGCAAATCCGACATTAGCAATTTTGGGGAATCATGTTTATAGCCGCCTTTCAGTCCAGATGTATACCCTATGAACTATGCTATTTGAGGCGTTTTTGAATATGCTACCAATAGAACATCACATAGCAATATTGACTCTTAAATATATTATTAAAGGTTTCTTGTGAGTTTATATATCGTATGGGAAAACATTTTAATGTATAATTGAATTATTATAAAACCATGTAATAGATTTTAGTAAAAATTGGAATAAGGATTCTAGAAATAAGACATTTACTTAGAATCAAAGTCATGTAATGGATTTTGATCAAAATTGGAATGAGGATTCTAGACATAAGGGTTAGTAGTATCATATCTTGATTTTAAAAAGCAGTTCAAAATTGTTTTGTTCGAAGAATTAATTTTACTCGTCCTCGGACGGGTATTTTTCTAGTGTTATATGTGTAGAGATTATTTTTTTTCTAGTGTTATATGTGTAGAGATTATTTTTTTTCTAGTGTTATATGTGTAGAGATTATTTTTTTTCTAGTGTTATATGTGTAGAGATTATTTTTTTCTGGTGTTATATGTGTAGAGATTATTGTTTTTCTAGTGTTATATGTGTAGAGATTTTTTTTTCTAGTGTTATATGTGTAGAGATTATTGTTTTTCTAGTGTTATATGTGTAGAGATTATTTTTTCTAGTGTTATATGTGTAGAGATTATTTTTTTTCTAGTGTTATATGTGTAGAGATTATTGTTTTTCTAGTGTTATATGTGTAGAGATTTTTTTTTTCTAGTGTTATATGTGTAGAGATTTTTTTTTCTAGTGTTATATGTGTAGAGATTATTTTTTTCTAGTGTTATATGTGTAGAGATTATTTTTTTTCTAGTGTTATATGTGTAGAGATTATTTTTTTCTAGTGTTATATGTGTAGAGATTATTTTTTTTCTAGTGTTATATGTGTAGAGATTTTTTTTTTTCTAGTGTTATATGTGTAGTGATTATTTTTTTCTAGTGTTATACGTGTAGAGATTATTGTTTTTCTAGTGTTATATGTGTAGAGATTTTTTTTTTCTAGTGTTATATGTGTAGTGATTATTTTTTTCTAGTGTTATACGTGTAGAGATTATTGTTTTTCTAGTGTTATATGTGTAGAGATTTTTTTTTTCTAGTGTTATATGTGTAGAGATTATTTTTTTTCTAGTGTTATATGTGTAGAGATTATTTTTTTTCTAGTGTTATATGTGTAGAGATTATTTTTTTCTAGTGTTATATGTGTAGAGATTATTTTTTTTCTAGTGTTATATGTGTAGAGATTATTTTTTTCTAGTGTTATATGTGTAGAGATTATTTTTTTTCTAGTGTTATATGTGTAGAGATTATTTTTTTTCTAGTGTTATATGTGTAGTGATTATTTTTTTCTAGTGTTATACGTGTAGAGATTATTGTTTTTCTAGTGTTATATGTGTAGAGATTATTGTTTTTCTAGTGTTATATGTGTAGAGATTTTTTTTTTCTAGTGTTATATGTGTAGAGATTTTTTTTTTTCTAGTGTTATATGTGTAGTGATTATTTTTCTAGTGTTATATGTGTAGAGATTATTTTTCTAGTGTTATATGTGTAGAGATTTTTTTTTCTAGTGTTATATGTGTAGAGATTTTTTTTTTCTAGTGTTATATGTGTAGAGATTATTTTTTTTCTAGTGTTATATGTGTAGAGATTATTTTTTTTTGTCTCCGAATTAATGGCATTCCATACCTGTCGACACCTAGTCAACCATATTGAAGCGTGATGTCGACCCTGCATTTAGGACACCGTATTTATTTACTCCTGTCCAGGAGTTAGGCACAAGGCCAGTTTTTATCTTACTCCCACAAGTAAGATGTGGCCCAAGGTCGGGTCGGGAAAGTGGGTTTTGAAAAGTCAGCGCCCGAGAAAGTGAGCACTCTGGCCATTAAAAATTGCCTGGGCAGCCCCGTCGGCATTCCCCTGTAGGGGCGCCTCAGACAGTAAGCAATAAACTTACTCCTCCCCAAAGAGGGGAGGCGAAGCCTGGGAGGGTGGACCTCCTAGAACTGCACAGGACAGACCCATAGACCGGACCCGAAAAGCCAAGACAATACCAGTCTATGGGGTACAGTATCCATCGGAACAGATACTACACTTTGAAAAAACGTATATACGTCTTATTTATCTACCTCCCACAAGGTAAGATGTGACACAAGGTCGGGAAAGTGGGATTAGATAAGCCAGCGCTCGAGAGGTGAGCACTCTGGCTATTTAAAAATTGCCTGGGCAGCCCCGTCGGCATTCCCCGGTAGGGGCGCCTCAGGCAGTAAGCACTAAACTTACTCCTCCCCAAAGAGGGGAGGCAAAGCCTGGGAGGGTGCACCTCCTAGAACTGCACAGGACAGCGTGCAGTATCCATCGGAACAGATACTACACTTTGATCTTAGCCAAAAGGCCAAGAAAAAAACGTATATACGTACACCCCCCTTGTTCATTTATCTTTATTACTGCCACACGTACCTTGACGCTGAGAGAAACTCCATCTTGTCGAGATACTCGCCCTTCGATATTCTTCAAAACCGATCCATATGATGAAACCATTAGAACGTTAAATTGTCGACCTCCTGCGGCAATCGAAACATTAGATTTCGCATTGTCTTTCGCTTGGCTAGTCCCAGCAGTGGCCGAACTCGAAACACGGCAGTTAAATCGAACCCCGGGGAGCCGAATAAATTGACGTCAGGAGAACAACTTACCGGCGCACCTGGCCGGCGCCGGCGAGCCAGGTAAGATCGTGATCGATCGCTTGTAGCCGGTGACAGTTATTCGACTCTGACCCGGATAAGCTGCACAGTTTATCACCATGCCACATGACTATATAAGATCCCTCCCCCTTTCTCGGGTAGAGCACTGTCGTTAAATGATATTGTCTGCTGTTTAGCGTAGTGCAAAGCTTTTTGTTTGTAAATAAACAAATGGAGCACCGTCAAAGTGGTGGTCAACGTTTATATAAAGACACTGTAGATATGATTTACGAGCGTTGATCTCGTAGCTCAGTGATGACTATCAACAAGATGGTTGCAGGTTCGATTCCTGGCTTGGGATAGGTGTTAATTTAGCTGCACTGAAGAGCTGTGGCACATCGAAACGGTCTGTCTGTGGATGACTATATATATATATATATATATATATATATATATAATAATAATAATAATAATGGTAATAATCCAGGTGAAAAATATCCACAGGGTGGTAATCCAGAGAATTTTAACCGGGTTTATAAAAAGTGCTCAATATCAAAATAGAGCTTTATATATGATAATTTTATTTACACAGACATGTACAAAATCTGCGACACTGGCATGTCGATGTTATCGATCAACAGTTACTATAAACTGAGATCTCATCAGGCAAAGTTAGAATCCGATCTTAACCTCAGATCATATTTGGAGAGAACCGTCGGTTTCAAGCACAGCAGGACTTAGCCATCCGGCTCTCTTCTGCTTCTGTTGTCAACAGAAGCTGAAGAGAGCCGGATAGCTGTCCTTCTGTTCTTGAAACCGACGGTACTAATGTTGTACTAATTTTTCTCATATATATATATATATATATATATATATATATATATATATATATATATATATATATATATAAATTAAAGATGAAAAAATTGTTTCCTGTACAAAAGATGTGAATTGGAATAATAAACATCCACCAAGATCTTTAAATGAATATAAAATTTAAAAAATAAAAAAATAAAAAATTGAAGAAAAAGTAGGACTTTGGATTGATTTTTGCATGATCAGTGGAATGAATCAATAAAATATAATACATATTCTTTGATTTGGGATAAATATTTAAGTTGATGACGAACGATTTTTAAAAAACTAATAGCTAAACGCACATGGCGCGTGGATGCTGCGATTTGGAACTTTAGCAGCTCTATGAGTATCAAAAACTGATGATGAGTACGGACTGTAATCACAGCTTTACTTGCCTGATAATTTTCTTTTACTTTTTCTTTCTTTGTTCTTCGTTATTCTTTGTTTTTTCTTCGTTTATATACGAGCACTGAAGATAGCCACCCGGGAAATAACTGCATACGATACAGGAGCATTTTATAAATACATTGGTGGTAAGTCGAAACAATTGTATGCTGGAAATAAAAACAGTTTTATGTGAAATTGACGTGGTTTAAATTAAATAAAAATATGTTATACTATAGCACTATTGAGCTATTACAACTGCTTTATGTTATAACATTTATATTTTAAATATAAATACATATATATATATATATATATATACATACACATATAAATATATATATAATGTATTTTTATGTAATTATTATTATTAGTAATTGCAGCGTTCGTTGTTATTTTGCTTACTACTACTTCGCTTGTGATTAAGAAGTAATAGTATAGTAGAAGTAATAGTATAGTTTCGGCTTCAAACAGAAAGATACCAAATCTCTATTAGTAATAGAAGTAATAGTATAGTTTTGGCTTCAGACAGACAGATACCAAATCGCTATTAGTAATAGAAGTAATAGTATAGTTTTGGCTTCAGACAGAAAGGTACCAAATCGCTATTAGTAATAGAAGTAATAGTATAGTTTTGGCTTCAGACAGAAAGGTACCAAATCGCTATTAGTAATAGAAGTAATAGTATAGTTTTGGCTTCAGACAGACAGATACCAAATCTCTATTAGTAATACTAGCAACAATATGCTCCCTCTGATCGCATAGCTTTATTATTATATATACCGCACAAACATAAAGTTAAGGGTGACTAATAATGCAATTTTCTGCATCTTAATCACTTAGGGAGTGAGATAATATATATATATATATATATATATATATATATATATATATATATATATATGTGTGTGTGTGTGTGTGTGTGTGTATTTTTCGATGAAACTTCTTGATGTTTCAAGTAAAGGCTTTTTAAGATTGCATAAATTTCAAATAATCTGAGGTCATATATGTCTATATAATATGTATGACTATAAATGTATGGCTATATAAATATATATGTATGACTATAAATATATAGATTATTACTCCCTAAGTGATTAAGATGCAGAAAATTGCATTATTAGTCACCCTTAACTTTATAGGACGTATTTTTCGTTAATATATATATTTTTATTAATTTTATACGTACATAAAAGTAGTCCATGGACACGGCATCAGCATGGCTAACTTAGACAAGGATCGAACCTTCGATATTGATGTCTATAGTCCAGCGTTTTATCATCGGACTCAGACGCCCTGTCTAAGAATATGTACGATTTTTATCACCTAAATATTTGATGTATTTTTATGCAATTATTTTTATTGATAATTGCAGCGTTTGTTGTTCTTTTGCTTACTACTACTTATATATATATATATATATATATATATATATATATATATATATATATATATATATATATATATATATATATATATAAATATATATATACATATATAAATCGGCATTCCCCGGTAGGGGCGCCTCAGGCAGTAAGCAATAAACTTACTCCACCCCAAAGAGGGGATGCGAAGCCTGGGAGGGTGGACCCCCTAGAACTGCACAGGACAGACCATAGACCGGCGTAAATCAAGCCCCGAAGGCCAAGACGATACCAGTTTATGGGGTGCAGTATCCATCAGAACAGATACTACACTTTGATCTTAGCCAAAAGGCCAAATGTCGTAAAGTACATATATTATTTACTCCTCTCCAGGAGTTAGGCACAAGGCTAGTTTTATCCTACTCCCACAAGTAAGATGTGACCCAAGGTCGGGTCGGAAAGTGGGGGTTGAAAAGCCAGCGCCCGAGAGGTGAGCACTCTGTCCATCAAAAATTGCCTGGGCAGCCCCGTCGGCATTCCCCGGTAGGGGCGCCTCAAGCAGTAAGCAATTAACTTACTCCTCCCCAAAGAGGGGAGGCAAAGCCTGGGAGGGTGTACCTCCTAGAACTGCACAGGACAGACCCATAGACCGGCGTAAATCAAGCCCCGAAGGCCAAGACAATACCAGTCTATGGGGTGCAGTATCCATCGGAACAGATACTACACTTTGATCTTACCAAAACGATCACCTGACGTAGATTAGTACTTCGCCCGGTGTATCATATACAGCAGCTCTACTACGCGTGTTTATTCGTTAGCCGAAGACCCCATGATAAAAATGGACGACTTTCATTGATGGTCTTGCTTGCTTAAGTTCGACACGTTCCCGTACGTTCGGTAGTTACGCTATTATTTTTTTATGTTACGTGAACAGGTTGTTGTCATTCATAAAATTGAAACAACAGCAGCAGCAGCAGCAGCAGCAGCAATGATTACGACGACGACGACGGCCTCGGTCTCGAAGGTAATTGCTGACGTCAGACGCCTACGCTTCATTGACTTTTTTCTTTTTAAGAATGAAGCTTATTATTATTATTATTATTATTATTATTATTATTATTATTATTATTATTATTATTATTATTATTATTATTATTATTATTATTATTATGGTTACCTAATGACGTCATTCGTTGTTCAGGTTTCCTGGTAATAGTCACGTTCAGGCACAAACACGCGGGGAGATTTCAAAAAATAACGCCTACGCGAATAACAGTCTAGGTAAAACTTCCGGTAAAATACAAGCATTCGACCGTATCTAAGTCGTTATCGCTACTGACTGAGCTGCCCACTCTACATCCGGGCAATATGTTCGCGTTTTGTGCGTAGTTAGACGACGTTTATTAATTTACGCGTATTTAAATAAATACGACGGATATGATATGCTTATCATTCTACCGCTCCTGGCGCAACCCTCTACCTGTTTAAGAGTTCGATACGTCCTATGATAGAGTACTGTTGCCACATCTGGGGAGGCGGTTGACTTGCGAGAGTAGAACATCGACTTCGAAATCTAGTGGGGGAGGGGATGTCCTCTTCTGCTCTCTACAGCCTCTTTCTCACAGAAAAGACGTTGTTAGTCTTTTTCTAATGTATCGTTATTTTCATAATAGGTGCTTCAATGAGTTCCAATCTCTTCTTTCTCCTTTTAAGACATTCACAGCAAGAACCCGTCTAGTAACCACAACGAAAAAAAAGTTATTCACCCCTCTCGCTAATTTAGATTTTTTTTGGTCATAATTAAAAAAATTTTTTTTTGTCTAGGATGGATTACATACATTTAAAAATAAACGAAACTTCCTTAGTCAAAGTTTATTTTCAAGCACTCCATGTCTGTAGAACATAATACTACAGGACTGCTTCCCAGCTGACTACAACATGATCGTTTTCATTCCAGTGTTAACAAGTTCTTGTCGAGCCGTTCTCTTATCAATTAAATTCTGCGCAGTTTCACCCATCGCCCCCAATCTTCAAGGTGCTGTCTCACCGTCTACCAGACAAACTCATTGACCCTTATCCTCGAGTGGCTTTCGAACCTTGATAAGCGGGGACTCGTTAGTACAAACAAATCGAAACAATTCCATTAAACCAATAAAGATACTTCCAGTTAGAAATTTAAATAAAAAATATGATTAATAAAAATATAATGAAAATATTTAATTAATAATTATTATAATTATTTAGACCGGGGAGGGGGGCTTTAGCTTTGCGCAAAGGTTAGGCTGTTCATGCCTGTCGAGAATAGGTCATCGACAATCATTATGACATAGATTGTGCTATTTCGGTAGCCTTTTTATCTGACGGTCTTCGATGTTAGTTCTGGGTAATCCTAGGAAGGAGTTAGTTAATTTTCTAACTGCCTGAGGCGGTCCCACCGGAGAATGCCGACGGGCTACCCAGGCAATTTTTAAGAGGCTAGAGTGCCCCAATTGTAGTGCACTGGCTTTTTCCCCGACCTTCCGGCCTCGTACCGCATCTTCCTGCGATGGGAATGAAAGTACATACCGAGTCAGGGCAATTATTGAAACTAGGTGGCCTTTCTTCTGTCAGGCTAAGTTATAGTTCTGCACCGTTCAAGAAGGTCAACCCTCCCAAGCTTTACCTTCTCGTACTTTGAGAAGGAGTAAGTGTATTGCTAATCGCCTGAGGTATCCCCACCGATGAATGCCAATGGGGCTGCTCGGGTATTTTTTGTCGTCCAGAGTGCTCTTCCTTTCGAGCGCTGACTTTTCGATACTAACCTTCCGACCTTCAGTGGGGAAGGGGTGCGGGAATATGAGCTTTAGATTGTCCTTAATAGAAGTTATCTAAACATTATCTGAATTTATTGTAAATTATAAAGTTGCAATTATTTATTTTAATCAAAACGAAAATTTCGAAATACAAAATACATATAGACGTGAAAAGCAAAAAAATAACCGTTTCATGAATGCTTAGATTTAAAAACAGGGTTCATGAACGCTTATTAAAAAAACAGGGTTCATGAACGCTTAGATAAAAAAACAGGGTTCATGAACGCTTAGATAAAAAACAGGGTTCATGAACGCTTAGATAAAAAACAGGGTTCATGAACGCTTAGATAAAAAAAAAACAGGGTTCATGAACGCTTAGATAAAAAAAACAGGGTTCATGAACGCTTAGATAAAAAAAACAGGGTTCATGAACGCTTAGATTAAAAAACAGGGTTCATGAACGCTTAGATTAAAAAACAGGGTTCATGAACGCTTAGATTAAAAAAACAGGGCTCATGAACGCTTAGATAAAAAAAACAGGGTTCATGAACGCTTAGATAAAAAAGCAGGGTTCATGAACGCTTAGATAAAAAACAGGGTTCATGAACCTTTAGATTAAAAAACAGGGTTCATGAACGCTTAGATAAAAAAACAGGGTTCATGAACGCTTAGATTAAATAAAACAGGGTTCATGAACGCTTAGATAAAAAACAGGGTTCATGAACGCTTAGATAAAAATACAGGGTTCATGAACGCTTAGATTAAAAAACAGGGTTCATGAACGCTTAGATTAAAAAACAGGGTTCATGAACGCTTAGATAAAAAAACAGGGTTCATGAACGCTTAGATAAAAAAAACAGGGTTCATGAACGCTTAGATAAAAAACAGGGTTTATGAACGCTTAAGATAAAAAAAACAGGGTTCATGAACGCTTAGATAAAAAAAACAGGGTTCATTCACGCTTAGATAAAAAACAGGGTTCATGAACGCTTAGATTAAAAAACAGGGTTCATGAACGCTTAGATAAAAAACAGGGTTTATGAACGCTTAAGATAAAAAAAAACAGGGTTCATGAACGCTTAGATAAAAAAACAGGGTTCATTCACGCTTAGATAAAAAACAGGGTTCATGAACGCTTAGATAAAAAAAACAGGGTTCATCAACCCTTAGATAAAAAAAGCAACCGTTCCTAGAACTAAAGGAAAAATATTTACAATGGTTGTAGCTAGACGAGTTTTTGTTGTGAACGGTTTACAGGGGTAACCAGAGATTGGAGCTCAGTCGAGCACCTAGCAACAGAACGATTGAGTAGATAAAGACTAGCAACGTCTCTTCTGTGAGAAATATTTAAAAAAATAGTAATATACTTGGACAACTTTTGTTGTCCGCCATTGTAAATGTCACCTTGTGAAATCTTACAAATTCAGGATAATGGCGTTTTTGTGAAGAGTTTGATATTTCATATATTTGTCGAACGATTGCCTTCGTCTTCGCTATTAAATCAACATGTTTGGCAGAAGCATTTTTGCGGGGTTTTTTTACGTCTGATATTGTATCTGGGCTGGAAGGGCAAAGAAGAAACAAACGACGTGAATGGATACACGCATGCGCATGCCGTCCGTTGCTATTCTCAGCCAATCAAAAAGAGGGCTTGAATGATTGACGTCATTTTATGAATGGGGAAAACATTTTCAAGGAGTGATTTACTCGTTCATTCATGAATTCTAGGATTTGGGGAAGACGGAAAGAAAGAAGGTAAGAGAGAAAAAGAAAAAAGTGGAGACTTGGAAATGGACCAGAAAAGTAAAGTTCGTTAAGAATGGAGAGGGAACCATTTGTTTAATAAATATGGAAAGTATGGAAGGATAGAATGACAAAAATAAATGAGTGGAAATTTTAAAAAGTTTTCTTTTATTTTTATAGGAGTGGAAAAAATGGAATGTGAAAATAAACTATGAAATTGATTTAAAGAAATACAAATTAAAATTAAACAAATAAATAAGAAGGCAAACAATGGAGAAAGAAAGTAAAAATTGAAAGAAAGAAAGAAGAAATGAGAGAGAAAAGGAAAGAGAAGAGAAAAGTAAAGTTTGTTAAGAAACGAGATGAAACCTTTCTTTAATAAATATGGAAAGTATGGAAGGAGAGAATGACAAAAATAGATAAGTGGAAATTTATTAAAGTTGGGTTTTTTTCGCTAGAAGTGGGAAAATGGAATGTAAAAATGGCATTGATTAAAAGAAGTGAGGATAAAAATAAAAAGGGAAATAAATAAAATATCAACGGTTTGAAATGAAAAGAAATAGAGAAAGAAAGAAAAAAACGAATAAAGTTAACAAAGAAAGAAAGAAAGAAAGAAGAAAATAAAGAAAAAAAAATAAACTAAATAAAAAAATAATAAAAGTTGGAAGGATAGAAAAAAAAGAAGAAGAAAAAAGAAACGACCGATCGATCGGGAATGAAACAGAAACGTTTCTGTGTAGTGAACTTAGCCTGGTGATTTCCCTTAGGGATGAAACACAAACGTTTTTGTGAAGCTAACTTGCCATAAGTATATATTATACTCTATTTCTCTCTCTCTCTCTTTATATATATATATATATATATATATATATATATATATATATATATATATATATATATATATATATATATATATATATATGAGGCCTGTCTAAAAAGTACTCGACCTTAGCCCAGAAAAAATATTTCAAATACGGCAGTGGATGGATCGGTGGGCTAATTGTATGCAAGCACAAGGGGCCTACTTTGAAGGGGATTAGGGTCCCAACCCCGTCACGTATTTGAAATATTTTTTTCTGGCCTAAGGTCGGATACTTTTTAGACAAACCTCGTATATATATAAAAAAAAATGTTGAACTACTAATATCCTAAAACACCAGCATGCCCGATGCGTCTCCGTTCAACCAAAGAACCGCGAAGTTACAACTGACGCGGACAATACGTCAAATAACACACAAGGATGTCTTATCGATAAACAAAACTAAAAAAAAAAAGTTTGTTTATTTTTATAACAAAAGAGAACTAGAATATCTGAAGATATGGTTTATCTCCGAAATTAATAAGATACATGTAAAAAAAATAAATAAATATATCTTACATTAAAAAGGGCTTTTATTCTCAATTTAATACTTATTCTTCGATGCTTATATAAAAAAATGTTGAACAACCAATATCCTATTATTTTATTTATTTATTTATTTATTTATTTATTTATTTATTTTTTTTTTTCATTTTAAAAAAAAAAATTTTTTTTTCATTTAAAAAAAAAAAATTTTTTTTATTTTTTTTATTTTTTTTTATTTTTAACTGGTGCCGGCCTAGGCTGACACCAGACAACATATTTGTAAAAGGTCGAGGAGGATGAGAAGACCGAGGAGGCACAGCACAAACCAGACCTCCATTGGAAAAGTGCAGAGAATGCTGGGATGTTGGATAGGCTTATTGTCACCCAACTCCCAGAGAAAACAAATTGTCCTTACCAACGAGAAATCAATGGTAAGAGACTGTTGCGATACCGCATCGTTATCGAAAAGAGGTGAAGAATACTGGAAATCTGGGGAGACTTGTTGTCACTCAGACTCCAAGAAATACCACTGGTTGTTGTTGGTGAGCAATCACTGACGATGATCTGTGTGAGAACTCCTAGTGAGTACAAATAATAATAATAATAATAATAATAATAATAATAATAATAATAATAATAATAATAATATTGAAATTCAGTGTTATAGGAGAAATAACAAGAGTGCTCAATTACTTGCGAAAGAGCATATATATATATTTAATGGACATTATACATATTATGATTATCCATCGGTACCTTAACATTTGATATTTTTAACCCTGAGGGTTGAGTTTCAAGTGTTCCGTGAAATCGAAGGTACCGATGGATGATCATAATAATGTATAGTGTGAATTATCTATCTATCTATCTATCTACCTACCCCTCTCTCTCTCTCTCTCTCTCTCTCTCTATATATATATATATATACATATATATATATATATATATATATATATATATAGAGAGAGAGAGAGAGAGAGAGAGAGAGAGGTTGGGATTTTGAAAAGAATGAATTATAGAGTCAGTGTTTCATACAAGAATAAGTTGGAGAGGGGGAGAGGGAGTGTGTGAAAATATATGTAAATTTGAAGTTTAAAACGCTGCAAAACAAAGGACCGGGAATTTAATTGGACACGTGGCTTAGACGCGTGCTCCAAAGACAGAGGAGAAGACTCGGTCCGAAAGCGACGTTCCCGCCACTTTCTGGCATCTCACGTTTTCTGGGAGGTGAGCTGTGCAAGACGCCATTGTTGCACGTCCCCCTTTCCACTCGCCATGGCAACAACGCCGTTATTATTGCAATCTCATTGAGAACTCGAAATAAAGACTTCACTGCTCGCCGAAAAACAAGACTAGGAGACAATTTCTATTATTAACCGCTACTGTACCTGTTGTAAGTTTATTTATCTCTTTTGAAGAAGGTTAGACACAACGTCAGGTAGAGTTTCTGCCACTGTTCCTGTAGTAAGTTTATCTGTCTTCCTTTGAAGAAGGTTAGACACAAGGTCAGGAGGAGTTTCTGACACTGTTTCCGTAGTAAGTTTATCTGTTTTCCTTTGAAGAAGGTTAGACACAAGGTCAGGAGGAGTTTCTGACACTGTTTCCGTAGTAAGTTTCTCTATCTTCCTTTGGAGAAGGTTAGACACAAGGTCAGGAGGAGTTTCTGTCACTGTTCCCGTAGTAAGTTTATCTATTTTCCTTTGGATAAGGTTAGACACAAGGTCAGGAGGAGTTTCTGCCACTGTTCCTGTAGTAAGTTTATCTATTTTCCTTTGGATAAGGTTAGACACAAGGTCAGGAAGAGTTTCTGTCACTGTTCCTGTAGTAAGTTTATCTAATTTCCCTTGGGAGAAGGTTAGACACAAGGTCAGGATGAGTTTCTGCCACTGTTCCCGTAGTAAGTTTATCTATCTTCCGCTGGAGAAGGTTAGACACAAGGTCAAGAGGTGTTTTTGCTACTGTTACTGTAGTAAGTTTATCTATCTTCCTTTGATGAATGGAAGACACAAGGTCAGGAGGAGTTTCTACCACTGTTCCTGTAGTAAGTTTATCTATCTCCCTTTGGAGAAGGTCAGACACAAGGTCAGGAGGAGTTTCTGCCACTGTTCCCGTAGTAAGTTTATCTGTCTTTCTTTAGAAGAAGGCTAGACACAAGGTCAGGAAGAGTTTCTGTCACTGTTCCTGTAGTAAGTTTATCTGTTTTCCTTTGAAGAAGGCTAGACACAAGGTCAGGAAGAGTTTCTGTCACTGTTCCTGTAGTAAGTTTATCTGTTTTCCTTTGAAGAAGGCTAGACACAAGGTCAGGAAGAGTTTCTGTCACTGTTCCTGTAGTAAGTTTATCTGTTTTCCTTTGAAGAAGGTTAGACACAAGGTCAGGAGGAGTTTCTGTCACTGTTCCTGTAGTAAGTTTATCTATCTTCCTTTGAAGAAGGTTAGACACAAGGTCAGGAGGAGTTTCTGTCACTGTTCCTGTAGTAAGTTTATCTGTTTTCCTTTGAAGAAGGTTAGACACAAGGTCAGGAGGAGTTTCTGCCACTGTTCCTGTAGTAAGTTTATCTGTTTTCCTTTGAAGAAGGCTAGACACAAGGTCAGGAAGAGTTTCTGTCACTGTTCCTGTAGTAAGTTTATCTGTCTTCCTTTGAAGAAGGTTAGACACAAGGTCAGGAGGAGTTTCTGTCACTGTTCCTGTAGTAAGTTTATCTATCTTCCTTTGAAGAAGGTTAGACACAAGGTCAGGAGGAGTTTCTGTCACTGTTCCTGTAGTAAGTTTATCTGTTTTCCTTTGAAGAAGGTTAGACACAAGGTCAGGAGGAGTTTCTGTCACTGTTCCTGTAGTAAGTTTATCTGTTTTCCTTTGAAGAAGGTTAGACACAAGGTCAGGAGGAGTTTCTGTCACTGTTCCTGTAGTAAGTTTATCTGTTTTCCTTTGAAGAAGGTTAGACACAAGGTCAGGAGGAGTTTCTGTCACTGTTCCTGTAGTAAGTTTATCTATCTTCCTTTGAAGAAGGTTAGACACAAGGTCAGGAGGAGTTTCTGTCACTGTTCCTGTAGTAAGTTTATCTGTTTTCCTTTGGAGAAGGCTAGACACAAGGTCAGGAAGAGTTTCTGTCACTGTTCCCGTAGTAAGTTTATCTGTTTTCCTTTGAAGAAGGTTAGACACAAGGTCAGGAGGAGTTTCTGTCACTGTTCCTGTAGTAAGTTTATCTATCTTCCTTTGAAGAAGGTTAGACACAAGGTCAGGAGGAGTTTCTGTCACTGTTCCTGTAGTAAGTTTATCTGTTTTCCTTTGAAGAAGGTTAGACACAAGGTCAGGAGGAGTTTCTGCCACTGTTCCTGTAGTAAGTTTATCTGTTTTCCTTTGAAGAAGGCTAGACACAAGGTCAGGAAGAGTTTCTGTCACTGTTCCTGTAGTAAGTTTATCTGTCTTCCTTTGAAGAAGGTTAGACACAAGGTCAGGAGGAGTTTCTGTCACTGTTCCTGTAGTAAGTTTATCTATCTTCCTTTGAAGAAGGTTAGACACAAGGTCAGGAGGAGTTTCTGTCACTGTTCCTGTAGTAAGTTTATCTGTTTTCCTTTGAAGAAGGTTAGACACAAGGTCAGGAGGAGTTTCTGTCACTGTTCCTGTAGTAAGTTTATCTGTTTTCCTTTGAAGAAGGTTAGACACAAGGTCAGGAGGAGTTTCTGTCACTGTTCCTGTAGTAAGTTTATCTGTTTTCCTTTGAAGAAGGTTAGACACAAGGTCAGGAGGAGTTTCTGTCACTGTTCCTGTAGTAAGTTTATCTATCTTCCTTTGAAGAAGGTTAGACACAAGGTCAGGAGGAGTTTCTGTCACTGTTCCTGTAGTAAGTTTATCTGTTTTCCTTTGAAGAAGGTTAGACACAAGGTCAGGAGGAGTTTCTGCCACTGTTCCTGTAGTAAGTTTATCTGTTTTCCTTTGAAGAAGGCTAGACACAAGGTCAGGAAGAGTTTCTGTCACTGTTCCTGTAGTAAGTTTATCTGTTTTCCTTTGAAGAAGGTTAGACACAAGGTCAGGAGGAGTTTCTGTCACTGTTCCTGTAGTAAGTTTATCTGTTTTCCTTTGAAGAAGGTTAGACACAAGGTCAGGAGGAGTTTCTGTCACTGTTCCTGTAGTAAGTTTATCTGTTTTCCTTTGAAGAAGGTTAGACACAAGGTCAGGAGGAGTTTCTGTCACTGTTCCTGTAGTAAGTTTATCTATCTTCCTTTGAAGAAGGTTAGACACAAGGTCAGGAAGAGTTTCTGTCACTGTTCCTGTAGTAAGTTTATCTGTTTTCCTTTGAAGAAGGTTAGACACAAGGTCAGGAGGAGTTTCTGCCACTGTTCCTGTAGTAAGTTTATCTGTTTTCCTTTGAAGAAGGCTAGACACAAGGTCAGGAAGAGTTTCTGTCACTGTTCCTGTAGTAAGTTTATCTGTCTTCCTTTGAAGAAGGTTAGACACAAGGTCAGGAGGAGTTTCTGTCACTGTTCCTGTAGTAAGTTTATCTATCTTCCTTTGAAGAAGGTTAGACACAAGGTCAGGAGGAGTTTCTGTCACTGTTCCTGTAGTAAGTTTATCTGTTTTCCTTTGAAGAAGGTTAGACACAAGGTCAGGAGGAGTTTCTGTCACTGTTCCTGTAGTAAGTTTATCTGTTTTCCTTTGAAGAAGGTTAGACACAAGGTCAGGAGGAGTTTCTGTCACTGTTCCTGTAGTAAGTTTATCTGTTTTCCTTTGAAGAAGGTTAGACACAAGGTCAGGAGGAGTTTCTGTCACTGTTCCTGTAGTAAGTTTATCTATCTTCCTTTGAAGAAGGTTAGACACAAGGTCAGGAGGAGTTTCTGTCACTGTTCCTGTAGTAAGTTTATCTGTTTTCCTTTGGAGAAGGCTAGACACAAGGTCAAAAAGAGTTTCTGTCACTGTTCCCGTAGTAAGTTTATCTGTTTTCCTTTGAAGAAGGTTAGACACAAGGTCAGGAGGAGTTTCTGTCACTGTTCCTGTAGTAAGTTTATCTATCTTCCTTTGAAGAAGGTTAGACACAAGGTCAGGAGGAGTTTCTGTCACTGTTCCTGTAGTAAGTTTATCTGTTTTCCTTTGAAGAAGGTTAGACACAAGGTCAGGAGGAGTTTCTGCCACTGCTCCTGTAGTAAGTTTATCTGTTTTCCTTTGAAGAAGGCTAGACACAAGGTCAGGAAGAGTTTCTGTCACTGTTCCTGTAGTAAGTTTATCTGTTTTCCTTTGAAGAAGGTTAGACACAAGGTCAGGAGGAGTTTCTGTCACTGTTCCTGTAGTAAGTTTATCTATCTTCCTTTGAAGAAGGTTAGACAAAAGGTCAGGAGGAGTTTCTGTAACTGTTCCTGTAGTAAGTTTATCTGTTTTCCTTTGAAGAAGGTTAGACACAAGGTCAGGAGGAGTTTCTGTCACTGTTCCTGTAGTAAGTTTATCTGTTTTCCTTTGAAGAAGGTTAGACACAAGGTCAGGAGGAGTTTCTGTCACTGTTCCTGTAGTAAGTTTATCTGTTTTCCTTTGAAGAAGGTTAGACACAAGGTCAGGAGGAGTTTCTGTCACTGTTCCTGTAGTAAGTTTATCTATCTTCCTTTGAAGAAGGTTAGACACAAGGTCAGGAGGAGTTTCTGTCACTGTTCCTGTAGTAAGTTTATCTGTTTTCCTTTGAAGAAGGTTAGACACAAGGTCAGGAGGAGTTTCTGCCACTGTTCCTGTAGTAAGTTTATCTGTTTTTCTTTGAAGAAGGCTAGACACAAGGTCAGGAAGAGTTTCTGTCACTGTTCCTGTAGTAAGTTAATCTGTTTTCCTTTGAAGAAGGTTAGACACAAGGTCAGGAGGAGTTTCTGTCACTGTTCCTGTAGTAAGTTTATCTGTTTTCCTTTGAAGAAGGTTAGACACAAGGTCAGGAGGAGTTTCTGTCACTGTTCCTGTAGTAAGTTTATCTGTTTTCCTTTGAAGAAGGTTAGACACAAGGTCAGGAGGAGTTTCTGTCACTGTTCCTGTAGTAAGTTTATCTGTTTTCCTTTGAAGAAGGTTAGACACAAGGTCAGGAGGAGTTTTTGTCACTGTTCCTGTAGTAAGTTTATCTGTTTTCCTTTGAAGAAGGTTAGACACAAGGTCAGGAGGAGTTTCTGCCACTGTTCCTGTAGTAAGTTTATCTGTTTTCCTTTGAAGAAGGCTAGACACAAGGTCAGGAAGAGTTTCTGTCACTGTTCCTGTAGTAAGTTTATCTGTCTTCCTTTGAAGAAGGTTAGACACAAGGTCAGCAGGAGTTTCTGTCACTGTTCCTGTAGTAAGTTTATCTATCTTCCTTTGAAGAAGGTTAGACACAAGGTCAGGAGGAGTTTCTGTCACTGTTCCTGTAGTAAGTTTATCTGTTTTCCTTTGAAGAAGGTTAGACACAAGGTCAGGAGGAGTTTCTGTCACTGTTCCTGTAGTAAGTTTATCTGTTTTCCTTTGAAGAAGGTTAGACACAAGGTCAGGAAGAGTTTCTGTCACTGTTCCTGTAGTAAGTTTATCTGTTTTCCTTTGAAGAAGGCTAGACACAAGGTCAGGAAGAGTTTCTGTCACTGTTCCTGTAGTAAGTTTATCTGTTTTCCTTTGAAGAAGGTTAGACACAAGGTCAGGAGGAGTTTCTGTCACTGTTCCTGTAGTAAGTTTATCTATCTTCCTTTGAAGAAGGTTAGACACAAGGTCAGGAGGAGTTTCTGTCACTGTTCCTGTAGTAAGTTTATCTGTTTTCCTTTGAAGAAGGTTAGACACAAGGTCAGGAGGAGTTTCTGTCACTGTTCCTGTAGTAAGTTTATCTGTTTTCCTTTGAAGAAGGTTAGACACAAGGTCAGGAGGAGTTTCTGTCACTGTTCCTGTAGTAAGTTTATCTATCTTCCTTTGAAGAAGGTTAGACACAAGGTCAGGAGGAGTTTCTGTCACTGTTCCTGTATTAAGTTTATCTGTTTTTCTTTGAAGAAGGTTAGACACAAGGTCAGGAGGAGTTTCTGCCACTGTTCCTGTAGTAAGTTTATCTGTTTTCCTTTGAAGAAGGCTAGACACAAGGTCAGGAAGAGTTTCTGTCACTGTTCCTGTAGTAAGTTTATCTGTCTTCCTTTGAAGAAGGTTAGACACAAGGTCAGGAGGAGTTTCTGTCACTGTTCCTGTAGTAAGTTTATCTATCTTCCTTTGAAGAAGGTTAGACACAAGGTCAGGAGGAGTTTCTGTCACTGTTCCTGTAGTAAGTTTATCTGTTTTCCTTTGAAGAAGGTTAGACACAAGGTCAGGAGGAGTTTCTGTCACTGTTCCTGTAGTAAGTTTATCTGTTTTCCTTTGAAGAAGGTTAGACACAAGGTCAGGAGGAGTTTCTGTCACTGTTCCTGTAGTAAGTTTATCTGTTTTCCTTTGAAGAAGGTTAGACACAAGGTCAGGAGGAGTTTCTGTCACTGTTCCTGTAGTAAGTTTATCTATCTTCCTTTGAAGAAGGTTAGACACAAGGTCAGGAGGAGTTTCTGTCACTGTTCCTGTAGTAAGTTTATCTGTTTTCCTTTGGAGAAGGCTAGACACAAGGTCAAAAAGAGTTTCTGTCACTGTTCCCGTAGTAAGTTTATCTGTTTTCCTTTGAAGAAGGTTAGACACAAGGTCAGGAGGAGTTTCTGTCACTGTTCCTGTAGTAAGTTTATCTATCTTCCTTTGAAGAAGGTTAGACACAAGGTCAGGAGGAGTTTCTGTCACTGTTCCTGTAGTAAGTTTATCTGTTTTCCTTTGAAGAAGGTTAGACACAAGGTCAGGAGGAGTTTCTGCCACTGCTCCTGTAGTAAGTTTATCTGTTTTCCTTTGAAGAAGGCTAGACACAAGGTCAGGAAGAGTTTCTGTCACTTTTCCTGTAGTAAGTTTATCTGTTTTCCTTTGAAGAAGGTTAGACACAAGGTCAGGAGGAGTTTCTGTCACTGTTCCTGTAGTAAGTTTATCTATCTTCCTTTGAAGAAGGTTAGACAAAAGGTCAGGAGGAGTTTCTGTCACTGTTCCTGTAGTAAGTTTATCTGTTTTCCTTTGAAGAAGGTTAGACACAAGGTCAGGAGGAGTTTCTGTCACTGTTCCTGTAGTAAGTTTATCTGTTTTCCTTTGAAGAAGGTTAGACACAAGGTCAGGAGGAGTTTCTGTCACTGTTCCTGTAGTAAGTTTATCTGTTTTCCTTTGAAGAAGGTTAGACACAAGGTCAGGAGGAGTTTCTGTCACTGTTCCTGTAGTAAGTTTATCTATCTTCCTTTGAAGAAGGTTAGACACAAGGTCAGGAGGAGTTTCTGTCACTGTTCCTGTAGTAAGTTTATCTGTTTTCCTTTGAAGAAGGTTAGACACAAGGTCAGGAGGAGTTTCTGCCACTGTTCCTGTAGTAAGTTTATCTGTTTTCCTTTGAAGAAGGCTAGACACAAGGTCAGGAAGAGTTTCTGTCACTGTTCCTGTAGTAAGTTAATCTGTTTTCCTTTGAAGAAGGTTAGACACAAGGTCAGGAGGAGTTTCTGTCACTGTTCCTGTAGTAAGTTTATCTGTTTTCCTTTGAAGAAGGTTAGACACAAGGTCAGGAGGAGTTTCTGTCACTGTTCCTGTAGTAAGTTTATCTGTTTTCCTTTGAAGAAGGTTAGACACAAGGTCAGGAGGAGTTTCTGTCACTGTTCCTGTAGTAAGTTTATCTGTTTTCCTTTGAAGAAGGTTAGACACAAGGTCAGGAGGAGTTTTTGTCACTGTTCCTGTAGTAAGTTTATCTGTTTTCCTTTGAAGAAGGTTAGACACAAGGTCAGGAGGAGTTTCTGCCACTGTTCCTGTAGTAAGTTTATCTGTTTTCCTTTGAAGAAAGCCAGACACAAGGTCAGGAAGAGTTTCTGTCACTGTTCCTGTAGTAAGTTTATCTGTCTTCCTTTGAAGAAGGTTAGACACAAGGTCAGGAGGAGTTTCTGTCACTGTTCCTGTAGTAAGTTTATCTATCTTCCTTTGAAGAAGGTTAGACACAAGGTCAGGAGGAGTTTCTGTCACTGTTCCTGTAGTAAGTTTATCTGTTTTCCTTTGAAGAAGGTTAGACACAAGGTCAGGAGGAGTTTCTGTCACTGTTCCTGTAGTAAGTTTATCTGTTTTCCTTTGAAGAAGGTTAGACACAAGGTCAGGAAGAGTTTCTGTCACTGTTCCTGTAGTAAGTTTATCTGTTTTCCTTTGAAGAAGGCTAGACACAAGGTCAGGAAGAGTTTCTGTCACTGTTCCTGTAGTAAGTTTATCTGTTTTCCTTTGAAGAAGGTTAGACACAAGGTCAGGAGGAGTTTCTGTCACTGTTCCTGTAGTAAGTTTATCTATCTTCCTTTGAAGAAGGTTAGACACAAGGTCAGGAGGAGTTTCTGTCACTGTTCCTGTAGTAAGTTTATCTGTTTTCCTTTGAAGAAGGTTAGACACAAGGTCAGGAGGAGTTTCTGTCACTGTTCCTGTAGTAAGTTTATCTGTTTTCCTTTGAAGAAGGTTAGACACAAGGTCAGGAGGAGTTTCTGTCACTGTTCCTGTAGTAAGTTTATCTATCTTCCTTTGAAGAAGGTTAGACACAAGGTCAGGAGGAGTTTCTGTCACTGTTCCTGTAGTAAGTTTATCTGTTTTTCTTTGAAGAAGGTTAGACACAAGGTCAGGAGGAGTTTCTGCCACTGTTCCTGTAGTAAGTTTATCTGTTTTCCTTTGAAGAAGGCTAGACACAAGGTCAGGAAGAGTTTCTGTCACTGTTCCTGTAGTAAGTTTATCTGTCTTCCTTTGAAGAAGGTTAGACACAAGGTCAGGAGGAGTTTCTGTCACTGTTCCTGTAGTAAGTTTATCTATCTTCCTTTGAAGAAGGTTAGACACAAGGTCAGGAGGAGTTTCTGTCACTGTTCCTGTAGTAAGTTTATCTGTTTTCCTTTGAAGAAGGTTAGACACAAGGTCAGGAGGAGTTTCTGCCACTGTTCCTGTAGTAAGTTTATCTGTTTTCCTTTGAAGAAGGCTAGACACAAGGTCAGGAAGAGTTTCTGTCACTGTTCCTGTAGTAAGTTTATCTGTCTTCCTTTGAAGAAGGTTAGACACAAGGTCAGGAGGAGTTTCTGTCACTGTTCCTGTAGTAAGTTTATCTATCTTCCTTTGAAGAAGGTTAGACACAAGGTCAGGAGGAGTTTCTGTCACTGTTCCTGTAGTAAGTTTATCTGTTTTCCTTTGAAGAAGGTTAGACACAAGGTCAGGAGGAGTTTCTGCCACTGTTCCTGTAGTAAGTTTATCTGTTTTCCTTTGAAGAAGGCTAGACACAAGGTCAGGAAGAGTTTCTGTCACTGTTCCTGTAGTAAGTTTATCTATCTTCCTTTGAAGAAGGTTAGACACAAGGTCAGGAGGAGTTTCTGTCACTGTTCCTGTAGTAAGTTTATCTGTTTTCCTTTGAAGAAGGTTAGACACAAGGTCAGGAGGAGTTTCTGCCACTGTTCCTGTAGTAAGTTTATCTGTTTTCCTTTGAAGAAGGCTAGACACAAGGTCAGGAGGAGTTTCTGTCACTGTTCCTGTAGTAAGTTTATCTGTTTTCCTTTGAAGAAGGCTAGACACAAGGTCAGGAAGAGTTTCTGTCACTGTTCCTGTAGTAAGTTTATCTGTTTTCCTTTGAAGTAGGCTAGACACAAGGTCAGGAAGAGTTTCTGTCACTGTTCCTGTAGTAAGTTTATCTGTTTTCCTTTGAAGAAGGCTAGACACAAGGTCAGGAGGAGTTTCTGTCACTGTTCCTGTAGTAAGTTTATCTGTTTTCCTTTGAAGAAGGCTAGACACAAGGTCAGGAAGAGTTTCTGTCACTGTTCCTGTAGTAAGTTTATCTGTTTTCCTTTGAAGAAGGCTAGACACAAGGTCAGGAAGAGTTTCTGTCACTGTTCCTTTAGTAAGTTTATCTGTTTTCCTTTGAAGAAGGCTAGACACAAGGTCAGGAGGAGTTTCTGTCACTGTTCCTGTAGTAAGTTTATCTGTTTTCCTTTGAAGAAGGCTAGACACAAGGTCAGGAAGAGTTTCTGTCACTGTTCCTGTAGTAAGTTTATCTGTTTTCCTTTGAAGAAGGCTAGACACAAGGTCAGGAGGAGTTTCTGTCACTGTTTCTGTAGTAAGTTTATCTGTTTTCCTTTGAAGAAGGCTAGACACAAGGTCAGGAAGAGTTTCTGTCACTGTTCCTGTAGTAAGTTTATCTGTTTTCCTTTGAAGAAGGCTAGACACAAGGTCAGGAAGAGTTTCTGTCACTGTTCCTGTAGTAAGTTTATCTGTTTTCCTTTGAAGAATGTTAGACACAAGGTCAGGAAGAGTTTCTGCCACTGTTCCTGTAGTAAGTTTATCTGTTTTCCTTTGAAGAAGGCTAGACACAAGGTCAGGAAGAGTTTCTGTCACTGTTCTTGTAGTAAGTTTATCTGTTTTCCTTTGAAGAAGGTTAGACACAAGGTCAGGAAGAGTTTCTGTCACTGTTCCTGTAGTAAGTTTATCTGTTTTCCTTTGAAGAAGGTTAGACACAAGGTCAGGAAGAGTTTCTGCCACTGTTCCTGTAGTAAGTTTATCTGTTTTCCTTTGAAGAAGGCTAGACACAAGGTCAGGAAGAGTTTCTGTCACTGTTCCTGTAGTAAGTTTATCTGTTTTCCTTTGAAGAAGGCTAGACACAAGGTCAGGAAGAGTTTCTGTCACTGTTCCTGTAGTAAGTTTATCTGTTTTCCTTTGAAGAAGGTTAGACACAAGGTCAGGAGGAGTTTCTGTCACTGTTCCTGTAGTAAGTTTATCTGTTTTCCTTTGAAGAAGGCTAGACACAAGGTCAGGAAGAGTTTCTGTCACTGTTCCTGTAGTAAGTTTATCTGTTTTCCTTTGAAGAAGGTTAGACACAAGGTCAGGAGGAGTTTCTGTCACTGTTCCTGTAGTAAGTTTATCTGTTTTCCTTTGAAGAAGGTTAGACACAAGGTCAGGAAGAGTTTCTGCCACTGTTCCTGTAGTAAGTTTATCTGTTTTCCTTTGAAGAAGGCTAGACACAAGGTCAGGAAGAGTTTCTGCCACTGTTCCTGTAGTAAGTTTATCTGTTTTCCTTTGAAGAAGGTTAGACACAAGGTCAGGAAGAGTTTCTGCCACTGTTCCTGTAGTAAGTTTATCTGTTTTCCTTTGAAGAAGGCTAGACACAAGGTCAAGAAGAGTTTCTGTCACTGTTCCTGTAGTAAGTTTATCTGTTTTCCTTTGAAGAAGGCTAGACACAAGGTCAGGAAGAGTTTCTGCCACTGTTCCTGTAGTAAGTTTATCTGTTTTCCTTTGAAGAAGGTTAGACACAAGGTCAGGAAGAGTTTCTGCCACTGTTCCTGTAGTAAGTTTATCTGTTTTCCTTTGAAGAAGGTTAGACACAAGGTCAGGAAGAGTTTCTGTCACTGTTCCTGTAGTAAGTTTATCTGTCTTTCTTTAGAAGAAGGCTAGACACAAGGTCAGGAAGAGTTACTGTCACTGTTCCTGTAGTAAGTTTATCTGTTTTCCTTTGAAGAAGGCTAGACACAAGGTCAGGAAGAGTTTCTGCCACTGTTCTAGTAGTAAGTTTATCTGTTTTCCTTTGAAGAAGGTTAGACACAAGGTCAGGAAGAGTTTCTGCCACTGTTCCTGTAGTAAGTTTATCTGTCTTTCTTTAGAAGAAGGCTAGACACAAGGTCAGGAAGAGTTTCTGTCACTGTTCCTGTAGTAAGTTTATCTGTTTTCCTTTGAAGAAGGTTAGACACAAGGTCAGGAAGAGTTTCTGTCACTGTTCCTGTAGTAAGTTTATCTGTCTTTCTTTGAAGAAGGTTAGACACAAGGTCAGGAAGAGTTTCTGCCACTGTTCCTGTAGTAAGTTTATCTGTTTTCCTTTGAAGAAGGCTAGACACAAGGTCAGGAAGAGTTTCTGTCACTGTTCCCGTAGTAAGTTTATCTGTCTTCCTTTGGAGAAGGTTAGACACACGGTCAGGAAGAGTTTCTGTCACTGTTCCCGTAGTAAGTTTCTCTATCTTCCTTTGGATAAGGTTAGACACAAGGTCAGGAAGAGTTTCTGTCACTGTTCCTGTAGTAAGTTTATCTGTTTTCCTTTGAAGAAGGCTAGACACAAGGTCAGGAAGAGTTTCTGTCACTGTTCCTGTAGTAAGTTTATCTGTTTTCCTTTGAAGAAGGTTAGACACAATGTTAAGAAGGAGTTTCTGTCACTGTTCCTGTAGTAAGTTTATCTGTTTTCCTTTGAAGAAGGTTAGACACAAGGTCAGGAGGAGTTTCTGTCACTGTTCCTGTAGTAAGTTTATCTGTTTTCCTTTGAAGAAGGTTAGACACAAAGTCAGGAGGAGTTTCTGTCACTGTTCCTGTAGTAAGTTTATCTATCTTCCTTTGAAGAAGGTTAGACACAAGGTCAGGAGGAGTTTCTGTCACTGTTCCTGTAGTAAGTTTATCTGTTTTCCTTTGAAGAAGGTTAGACACAAGGTCAGGAGGAGTTTCTGCCACTGTTCCTGTAGTAAGTTTATCTGTTTTCCTTTGAAGAAGGCTAGACACAAGGTCAGGAAGAGTTTCTGTCACTGTTCCTGTAGTAAGTGTATCTGTCTTCCTTTGAAGAAGGTTAGACACAAGGTCAGGAGGAGTTTCTGTCACTGTTCCTGTAGTAAGTTTATCTATCTTCCTTTGAAGAAGGTTAGACACAAGGTCAGGAGGAGTTTCTGTCACTGTTCCTGTAGTAAGTTTATCTGTTTTCCTTTGAAGAAGGTTAGACACAAGGTCAGGAGGAGTTTCTGTCACTGTTCCTGTAGTAAGTTTATCTGTTTTCATTTGAAGAAGGTTAGACACAAGGTCAGGAAGAGTTGCTGTCACTGTTCCTGTAGTAAGTTTATCTGTTTTCTTTTGAAGAAGGCTAGACACAAGGTCAGGAAGAGTTTCTGTCACTGTTCCTGTAGTAAGTTTATCTGTTTTCCTTTGAAGAAGGTTAGACACAAGGTCAGGAGGAGTTTCTGTCACTGTTCCTGTAGTAAGTTTATCTATCTTCCTTTGAAGAAGGTTAGACACAAGGTCAGGAGGAGTTTCTGTCACTGTTCCTGTAGTATGTTTATCTGTTTTTCTTTTGAAGAAGGTTAGACACAAGGTCAGGAGGAGTTTCTGTCACTGTTCCTGTAGTAAGTTTATCTGTTTTCCTTTGAAGAAGGTTAGACACAAGGTCAGGAGGAGTTTCTGTCACTGTTCCTGTAGTAAGTTTATCTATCTTCCTTTGAAGAAGGTTAGACACAAGGTCAGGAGGAGTTTCTGTCACTGTTCCCGTAGTAAGTTTATCTGTTTTCCTTTGAAGAAGGTTAGACACAAGGTCAGGAGGAGTTTCTGTCACTGTTCCTGTAGTAAGTTTATCTATCTTCCTTTGAAGAAGGTTAGACACAAGGTCAGGAGGAGTTTCTGTCACTGTTCCTGTAGTAAGTTTATCTGTTTTCCTTTGGAGAAGGTTAGACACAATGTCAGGAGGAGTTTCTGCCACTGTTCCTGTAGTAAGTTTATCTGTTTTCCTTTGAAGAAGGCTAGACACAAGGTCAGGAAGAGTTTCTGTCACTGTTCCTGTAGTAAGTTTATCTGTCTTCCTTTGAAGAAGGTTAGACACAAGGTCAGGAGGAGTTTCTGTCACTGTTCCTGTAGTAAGTTTATCTGTTTTCCTTTGAAGAAGGTTAGACACAAGGTCAGGAGGAGTTTCTGCCACTGTTCCTGTAGTAAGTTTATCTGTTTTCCTTTGAAGAAGGCTAGACACAAGGTCAGGAAGAGTTTCTGTCACTGTTCCTGTAGTAAGTTTATCTGTCTTCCTTTGAAGAAGGTTAGACACAAGGTCAGGAGGAGTTTCTGTCACTGTTCCTGTAGTAAGTTTATCTATCTTCCTTTGAAGAAGGTTAGACACAAGGTCAGGAGGAGTTTCTGTCACTGTTCCTGTAGTAAGTTTATCTGTTTTCCTTTGAAGAAGGTTAGACACAATGTCAGGAGGAGTTTCTGCCACTGTTCCTGTAGTAAGTTTATCTGTTTTCCTTTGAAGAAGGCTAGACACAAGGTCAGGAAGAGTTTCTGTCACTGTTCCTGTAGTAAGTTTATCTGTCTTCCTTTGAAGAAGGTTAGACACAAGGTCAAGAGGAGTTTCTGTCACTGTTCCTGTAGTAAGTTTATCTATCTTCCTTTGAAGAAGGTTAGACACAAGGTCAGGAGGAGTTTCTGTCACTGTTCCTGTAGTAAGTTTATCTGTTTTCCTTTGAAGAAGGTTAGACACAAGGTCAGGAGGAGTTTCTGCCACTGTTCCTGTAGTAAGTTTATCTGTTTTCCTTTGAAGAAGGCTAGACACAAGGTCAGGAGGAGTTTCTGTCACTGTTCCTGTAGTAAGTTTATCTATCTTCCTTTGAAGAAGGTTAGACACAAGGTCAGGAGGAGTTTCTGTCACTGTTCCTGTAGTAAGTTTATCTGTTTTCCTTTGAAGAAGGTTAGACACAAGGTCAGCAGGAGTTTCTGCCACTGTTCCTGTAGTAAGTTTATCTGTTTTCCTTTGAAGAAGGCTAGACACAAGGTCAGGAGGAGTTTCTGTCACTGTTCCTGTAGTAAGTTTATCTGTTTTCCTTTGAAGAAGGCTAGACACAAAGTCAGGAAGAGTTTCTGTCACTGTTCCTGTAGTAAGTTTATCTGTTTTCCTTTGAAGAAGGCTAGACACAAGGTCAGGAGGAGTTTCTGCCACTGTTCCTGTAGTAAGTTTATCTGTTTTCCTTTGAAGAAGGCTAGACACAAGGTCAGGAAGAGTTTCTGTCACTGTTCCTGTAGTAAGTTTATCTGTTTTCCTTTGAAGAAGGCTAGACACAAGGTCAGGAGGAGTTTCTGTCACTGTTCCTGTAGTAAGTTTATCTGTTTTCCTTTGAAGAAGGCTAGACACAAGGTCAGGAAGAGTTTCTGTCACTGTTCCTGTAGTAAGTTTATCTGTTTTCCTTTGAAGAAGGCTAGACACAAGGTCAGGAGGAGTTTCTGTCACTGTTCCTGTAGTTAGTTTATCTGTTTTCCTTTGAAGAAGGCTAGACACAAGGTCAGGAAGAGTTTCTGTCACTGTTCCTGTAGTAAGTTTATCTGTTTTCCTTTGAAGAAGGCTAGACACAAGGTCAGGAAGAGTTTCTGTCACTGTTCCTGTAGTAAGTTTATCTGTTTTCCTTTGAAGAAGGCTAGACACAAGGTCAGGAAGAGTTTCTGTCACTGTTCCTGTAGTAAGTTTATCTGTTTTCCTTTGAAGAAGGCTAGACACAAGGTCAGGAAGAGTTTCTGTCACTGTTCCTGTAGTAAGTTTATCTGTTTTCCTTTGAAGAAGGCTAGACACAAGGTCAGGAAGAGTTTCTGTCACTGTTCCTGTAGTAAGTTTATCTGTTTTCCTTTGAAGAAGGCTAGACACAAGGTCAAGAAGAGTTTCTGTCACTGTTCCTGTAGTAAGTTTATCTGTTTTCCTTTGAAGAAGGCTAGACACAAGGTCAGGAAGAGTTTCTGTCACTGTTCCTGTAGTAAGTTTATCTGTTTTGCTTTGAAGAAGGCTAGACACAAGGTCAGGAAGAGTTTCTGTCACTGTTCCTGTAGTAAGTTTATCTGTTTTCCTTTGAAGAAGGCTAGACACAAGGTCAGGAAGAGTTTCTGTCACTGTTCCTGTAGTAAGTTTATCTGTTTTCCTTTGAAGAAGGCTAGACACAAGGTCAGGAAGAGTTTCTGTCACTGTTCCTGTAGTAAGTTTATCTGTTTTCCTTTGAAGAAGGCTAGACACAAGGTCAGGAGGAGTTTCTGTCACTGTTCCTGTAGTAAGTTTATCTGTTTTCCTTTGAAGAAGGCTAGACACAAGGTCAGGAAGAGTTTCTGTCACTGTTCCTGTAGTAAGTTTATCTGTTTTCCTTTGAAGAAGGCTAGACACAAGGTCAGGAAGAGTTTCTGTCACTGTTCCTGTAGTAAGTTTATCTGTTTTCCTTTGAAGAAGGCTAGACACAAGGTCAGGAAGAGTTTCTGTCACTGTTCCTGTAGTAAGTTTATCTGTTTTCCTTTGAAGAAGGCTAGACACAAGGTCAGGAAGAGTTTCTGTCACTGTTCCTGTAGTAAGTTTATCTGTTTTCCTTTGAAGAAGGCTAGACACAAGGTCAGGAGGAGTTTCTGTCACTGTTCCTGTAGTAAGTTTATCTGTTTTCCTTTGAAGAAGGCTAGACACAAGGTCAGGAAGAGTTTCTGTCACTGTTCCTGTAGTAAGTTTATCTGTTTTCCTTTGAAGAAGGCTAGACACAAGGTCAGGAGGAGTTTCTGTCACTGTTCCTGTAGTAAGTTTATCTGTTTTCCTTTGAAGAAGGCTAGACACAAGGTCAGGAGGAGTGTCTGTCACTGTTCCTGTAGTAAGTTTATCTGTTTTCCTTTGAAGAAGGCTAGACACAAGGTCAGGAAGAGTTTCTGTCACTGTTCCTGTAGTAAGTTTATCTGTTTTCCTTTGAAGAAGGCTAGACACAAGGTCAGGAAGAGTTTCTGTCACTGTTCCTGTAGTAAGTTTATCTGTTTTCCTTTGAAGAAGGCTAGACACAAGGTCAGGAGGAGTTTCTGTCACTGTTCCTGTAGTAAGTTTATCTGTTTTCCTTTGAAGAAGGCTAGACACAAGGTCAGGAAGAGTTTCTGTCACTGTTCATGTAGTAAGTTTATCTGTTTTCCTTTGAAGAAGGCTAGACACAAGGTCAGGAGGAGTTTCTGTCACTGTTCCTGTAGTATGTTTATCTGTTTTCCTTTGAAGAAGGCTAGACACAAGGTCAGGAGGAGTTTCTGTCACTGTTCCTGTAGTAAGTTTATCTGTTTTCCTTTGAAGAAGGCTAGACACAAGGTCAGGAGGAGTTTCTGTCACTGTTCCTGTAGTAAGTTTATCTGTTTTCCTTTGAAGAAGGCTAGACACAAGGTCAGGAAGAGTTTCTGTCACTGTTCCTGTAGTAAGTTTATCTGTTTTCCTTTGAAGAAGGCTAGACACAAGGTCAGGAAGAGTTTCTGTCACTGTTCCTGTAGTAAGTTTATCTGTTTTCCTTTGAAGAAGGCTAGACACAAGGTCAGGAAGAGTTTCTGTCACTGTTCCTGTAGTAAGTTTATCTGTTTTCCTTTGAAGAAGGCTAGACACAAGGTCAGGAAGAGTTTCTGTCACTGTTCCTGTAGTAAGTTTATCTGTTTTCCTTTGAAGAAGGCTAGACACAAGGTCAGGAGGAGTTTCTGTCACTGTTCCTGTAGTAAGTTTATCTGTTTTCCTTTGAAGAAGGCTAGACACAAGGTCAGGAAGAGTTTCTGTCACTGTTCCTGTAGTAAGTTTATCTGTTTTCCTTTGAAGAAGGCTAGACACAAGGTCAGGAGGAGTTTCTGTCACTGTTCCTGTAGTAAGTTTATCTGTTTTCCTTTGAAGAAGGCTAGACACAAGGTCAGGAGGAGTGTCTGTCACTGTTCCTGTAGTAAGTTTATCTGTTTTCCTTTGAAGAAGGCTAGACACAAGGTCAGGAAGAGTTTCTGTCACTGTTCCTGTAGTAAGTTTATCTGTTTTCCTTTGAAGAAGGCTAGACACAAGGTCAGGAAGAGTTTCTGTCACTGTTCCTGTAGTAAGTTTATCTGTTTTCCTTTGAAGAAGGCTAGACACAAGGTCAGGAAGAGTTTCTGTCACTGTTCCTGTAGTAAGTTTATCTGTTTTCCTTTGAAGAAGGCTAGACACAAGGTCAGGAAGAGTTTCTGTCACTGTTCCTGTAGTAAGTTTATCTGTTTTCCTTTGAAGAAGGCTAGACACAAGGTCAGGAGGAGTTTCTGTCACTGTTCCTGTAGTAAGTTTATCTGTTTTCCTTTGAAGAAGGCTAGACACAAGGTCAGGAAGAGTTTCTGTCACTGTTCATGTAGTAAGTTTATCTGTTTTCCTTTGAAGAAGGCTAGACACAAGGTCAGGAGGAGTTTCTGTCACTGTTCCTGTAGTATGTTTATCTGTTTTCCTTTGAAGAAGGCTAGACACAAGGTCAGGAGGAGTTTCTGTCACTGTTCCTGTAGTAAGTTTATCTGTTTTCCTTTGAAGAAGGCTAGACACAAGGTCAGGAAGAGTTTCTGTCACTGTTCCTGTAGTAAGTTTATCTGTTTTCCTTTGAAGAAGGCTAGACACAAGGTCAGGAAGAGTTTCTGTCACTGTTCCTGTAGTAAGTTTATCTGTTTTCCTTTGAAGAAGGTTAGACACAAGGTCAGGAAGAGTTTCTGCCACTGTTCCTGTAGTAAGTTTATCTGTTTTCCTTTGAAGAAGGCTAGACACAATGTCAGGAAGAGTTTCTGCCACTGTTCCTGTAGTAAGTTTATCTGTTTTCCTTTGAAGAAGGTTAGACACAAGGTCAGGAAGAGTTTCTGTCACTGTTCCTGTAGTAAGTTTATCTGTTTTCCTTTGAAGAAGGTTAGACACAAGGTCAGGAAGAGTTTCTGCCACTGTTCCTGTAGTAAGTTTATCTGTTTTCCTTTGAAGAAGGCTAGACACAAGGTCAGGAAGAGTTTCTGTCACTGTTCCTGTAGTAAGTTTATCTGTTTTCCTTTGAAGAAGGCTAGACACAAGGTCAGGAAGAGTTTCTGTCACTGTTCCTGTAGTAAGTTTATCTGTTTTCCTTTAAAGAAGGCTAGACACAAGGTCAGGAAGAGTTTCTGTCACTGTTCCTGTAGTAAGTTTATCTGTTTTCCTTTGAAGAAGGTTAGACACAAGGTCAGGAGGAGTTTCTGTCACTGTTCCTGTAGTAAGTTTATCTGCTTTCCTTTGAAGAAGGTTAGACACAAGGTCAGGAAGAGTTTCCGCCACTGTTCCTGTAGTAAGTTTATCTGTTTTCCTTTGAAGAAGGCTAGACACAAGGTCAGGAAGAGTTTCTGTCACTGTTCCTGTAGTAAGTTTATCTGTTTTCCTTTGAAGAAGGCTAGACACAAGGTCAGGAAGAGTTTCTGCCACTGTTCCTGTAGTAAGTTTATCTGTTTTCCTTTGAAGAAGGCTAGACACAAGGTCAGGAAGAGTTTCTGTCACTGTTCCTGTAGTAAGTTTATCTGTTTTCCTTTGAAGAAGGTTAGACACAAGGTCAGGAAGAGTTTCTGCCACTGTTCCTGTAGTAAGTTTATCTGTCTTTCTTTAGAAGAAGGCTAGACACAAGGTCAGGAAGAGTTTCTGTCACTGTTCCTGTAGTAAGTTTATCTGTTTTCCTTTGAAGAAGGTTAGACACAAGGTCAGGAAGAGTTTCTGCCACTGTTCCTGTAGTAAGTTTATCTGTCTTTCTTTAGAAGAAGGCTAGACACAAGGTCAGGAAGAGTTACTGTCACTGTTCCTGTAGTAAGTTTATCTGTTTTCCTTTGAAGAAGGTTAGACACAAGGTCAGGAAGAGTTTCTGCCACTGTTCCTGTAGTAAGTTTATCTGTCTTTCTTTAGAAGAAGGCTAGACACAAGGTCAGGAAGAGTTTCTGCCACTGTTCCTGTAGTAAGTTTATCTATCTTCCTTTGAAGAAGGTTAGACACAAGGTCAGGAAGAGTTTCTGCCACTGTTCCTGTAGTAAGTTTATCTGTTTTCCTTTGAAGAAGGTTAGACACAAGGTCAGGAAGAGTTTCTGTCACTGTTCCTGTAGTAAGTTTATCTATTTTCCTTTGAAGAAGGCTAGACACAAGGTCAGGAAGAGTTTCTGCCACTGTTCCTGTAGTAAGTTTATCTGTTTTCCTTTGAAGAAGGTTAGACACAAGGTCAGGAAGAGTTTCTGCCACTGTTCCTGTAGTAAGTTTATCTGTTTTCCTTTGAAGAACGTTAGACACAAGGTCAGGAAGAGTTTCTGTCACTGTTCCTGTAGTAAGTTTATCTGTTTTCCTTTGAAGAAGGTTAGACACAAGGTCAGGAAGAGTTTCTGTCACTGTTCCTGTAGTAAGTTTATCTGTCTTTCTTTAGAAGGCGGCTAGACACAAGGTCAGGAAGAGTTACTGTCACTGTTCCTGTAGTAAGTTTATCTGTTTTCCTTTGAAGAAGGCTAGACACAAGGTCAGGAAGAGTTTCTGCCACTGTTCCTGTAGTAAGTTTATCTGTTTTCCTTTGAAGAAGGTTAGACACAAGGTCAGGAAGAGTTTCTGCCACTGTTCCTGTAGTAAGTTTATCTGTCTTTCTTTAGAAGAAGGCTAGACACAAGGTCAGGAAGAGTTTCTGCCACTGTTCCTGTAGTAAGTTTATCTGTTTTCCTTTGAAGAAGGTTAGACACAAGGTCAGGAAGAGTTTCTGCCACTGTTCCTGTAGTAAGTTTATCTGTCTTTCTTTAGAAGAAGGCTAGACACAAGGTCAGGAAGAGTTTCTGTCACTGTTCCTGTAGTAAGTTTATCTGTTTTCCTTTGAAGAAGGTTAGACACAAGGTCAGGAAGAGTTTCTGCCACTGTTCCTGTAGTAAGTTTATCTGTCTTTCTTTAGAAGAAGGCTAGACACAAGGTCAGGAAGAGTTTCTGTCACTGTTCCTGTAGTAAGTTTATCTGTTTTCCTTTGAAGAAGGTTAGACACAAGGTCAGGAAGAGTTTCTGCCACTGTTCCTGTAGTAAGTTTATCTGTCTTTCTTTAGAAGAAGGCTAGACACAAGGTCAGGAAGAGTTTCTGTCACTGTTCCTGTAGTAAGTTTATCTATCTTCCTTTGAAGAAGGTTAGACACAAGGTCAGGAAGAGTTTCTGCCACTGTTCCTGTAGTAAGTTTATCTGTCTTTCTTTAGAAGAAGGCTAGACACAAGGTCAGGAAGAGTTTCTGCCACTGTTCCTGTAGTAAGTTTATCTGTTTTCCTTTGAAGAAGGCTAGACACAAGGTCAGGAAGAGTTTCTGCCACTGTTCCTGTAGTAAGTTTATCTGTTTTCCTTTGAAGAAGGCTAGACACAAGGTCAGGAAGAGTTTCTGCCACTGTTCCTGTAGTAAGTTTATCTGTTTTCCTTTGAAGAAGGTTAGACACAAGGTCAGGAGGAGTTTCTGTCACTGTTCCTGTAGTAAGTTTATCTGTTTTCCTTTGAAGAAGGTTAGACACAAGGTCAGGAGGAGTTTCTGCCACTGTTCCTGTAGTAAGTTTATCTGTTTTCCTTTGAAGAAGGTTAGACACAAGGTCAGGAGGAGTTTCTGTCACTGTTCCTGTAGTAAGTTTATCTGTTTTCCTTTGAAGAAGGTTAGACACAAGGTCAGGAGGAGTTTCTGTCACTGTTCCTGTAGTAAGTTTATCTGTTTTCCTTTGAAGAAGGCTAGACACAAGGTCAGGAGGAGTTTCTGTCACTGTTCCTGTAGTAAGTTTATCTACGACAAGAGTGAGCATATATTTGCTAGTATACATAATATCGACACACATATTAGTCATGTTTGTGCTATATTGAGCTGTCCTCACCGGCGTTGCTCGGGATGTAGTGAATTCATTTTTGATTTTGATTTTTCTTTTTCACATTTTAAAACTGAAACTTAACAGTTAACACGTTGCTGATTTTTATTTTTAGGTGATTATTCAAAAGATTTCATATTAGCAGTCGTCTGGGCTCGATTAAGTACTTTTTTAACCAAATATAGCTAAGTACGTTATTATATTAGTAACAGGAAAATAAGTCAGCCGTGATACCGCATATCTCCGCTTGACAACGTAAGGATGAGCAAACATTTTATATGGGCCATACTTTTTCATATTTTAAGTAATATTCCCGAAGTTATATCACAGAAATGTTGATATCTCAAAAACTATTTATGTGATCAGGGTTAAATTTTGTATGGTAGTGACTGTTATCTAAGAGCATCAGATCCATACATTCGAACTTATAAATGTCACGGTCATATAAGATGCGGGATTGCATTGGCTATAATATGGACCAAGTAGTGAGTCTCTGTGATGAACAGAACCTCAGTTATCGCCAAAACTCCTTCAAACTCCTTGGCCTAACCTTCGCAGGTAACATGAATTGGAACACATACATTGAAGACATTGCCAAGGCTGCCGCAAAGAAGGTTGGCTCCCTCTACCGTGCTAGTAAACTCCTTACACCTGACATTATCCTGTATCTCTACAAAGCCACCATTCGCCCATGCATGGAGTATTGTTGCCACATCTGGGCTGGTGCATCATCTACTAGTCTCTCCCTCCTTGACAAAGTCCAAAAAAGAGTAGTCAACCTAATAGGTCCCTCACTGTCAGCTAAGCTCCAGCCCCTGTCCCATCGCCGCAATGTAGCATCCTTGTGTTTGTTTTACAAGTGCTTCAATGGATTATGCTCCGATGAGTGTGCTGCTCTGGTGCCCCCTCGACGTAAATTCACTAGACTAACTCGACATTCTACTAAATCTCATTCATTCACTGTGGAGGTCCCCAGATGCCGGAGAGCATTCTACTCAGGTGGCTTCTTTCCTCGTGCTGCTGGCCTCTGGAGCTCCCTCCCTGCCCCCTTTTTCCCCGACGGTGCTGACATGCAGAAATTTAAAACTAATGTAAACGGACATCTCGCTGCTCAGATCCCAATTTAAGCTGAACCACCAATCCTTCCCCCCCCCTTTTCCTTTTTTCTCAGTAGCCCCTTACGTTTACAGTGGCGTCCTGCCTTGTTTGGGGTGAACCATGTAAAAAAAAAAAAAGAAAAAAGTGTGACTTTCATCTTTTGTGTGACCTTGACTTTTGACCTTGACTTTTGACCTTGACTTTTGACCTTGACTTTTGACCTTGATATCCAAAATTTGAATCCGTTCTAGGTTTGACAATGATTGATATTTTGACCAAGTTTGGTGACTATTTGTCAAGCGATGTTGACGCTTGGCTGATCAAACATAAATTGTGAAAAACAAACAAGTTCGACCGAAAACATAACCTCCGTTGGTGGAAATACTAACATGGTACAACAATAAAACATGCAAATTCGCTAGCCAGAAGCAAAGGTTTATTTGTCAATTTATTTGCTATTTGGGTCTGACTTTGAAAATCTGAGAAGATAACTTTATATTTTAAATAACATGGTACAACGATAACGAATGAAAATTTGCTAGTCAGAAACAAGTTTGATTTATTATCTTAAATGCTATTTGGGTCTGATTTTGAAAATCTGAGAAGATAACTTTATATGCTAAATAACATACTACAAAAATAAAAAAATTGGCTAGTCAGAAAGAAAAGGTTTGATTTGTTAGTTTAAATGCTATTTGGGTGTGACTTACAAAATCTGAGAAGATGACTGTATATGTTAAATAACATGGTACAACAATAACAAATGAAAATTTGCTAGTCAGAAGCAAAGTTTAGTTTGTCAGTTTAAATGCTATTTGGGTCTGACTTAAAAATCTGAGAAGATGACTTTATATGTTAAATAACATGGTACAACAATAACAAATGAAAATTTGCTAGTCAGAAGCAAAGTTTAGTTTGTCAGTTTAAATGCTATTTGGGTCTGACTTAAAAATCTGAGAAGATGACTTTATATGTTAAATAACATGGTACAGTAATAACAAATGAAAATTGGCTAGTCAGAAGCAAAGTTTGATTTGTCAGTTTAAATGCTATTTGGGTCTGACTTAAAAATCTGAGAAGATGACTTTATATGTCCAATAACATGGTACAACAATAACAAATGAAAATTTGCTAGTCAGAAGCAAAGTTTGATTTGTCCGTTTAAATGCTATTTTGGTTTTGATTTTCAAAATCCGAAAAGATAACTTGATATGGTAGTTTCTGCTTTTTTTGTCAGTAAACTTGATAATATTGTTGCATACCGTCCCGGGAATGCACCGCGGCAGTTCTCGTTTTGTATATTCGTCCCGGAACGGGCCGTGGCAGTTCTCGTCATTTTTTTAACACCAAAAATCATACTGTTTGCATACCTTTAAATTTCTCGCACCCTCATTCTTTCCTCGCCGCGTGGAGGGGTGCGTCGTCCAGTGGTTGAATTCTTTCTTCTTTCTTTCTGCCGTGAACCACGCCGCTGCAACAAAAAGCTTCACGACCAACTCAATTGACAAACAATCTTTTAAACTTTCAATTCTTTTTAGTACAGGCGTAAGTTATCCATCGGCTTGGAGATATCCACTAACGTCGAGAGAGAGAGAGAGAGAGAGAGAGAGCAAATTACTGTTTTCGTAATTACTTATCAATTAAGTCCTTAATCATTCGTGGAGGGGGTGAAGAGATCTCACGTCTGTATTTTCTTAGAGAATTAATTCCCCTAATATGTTTCCGACTACATCGTGAATCACATCTTATAGGCTCGCCTCCAAAACCTAGACTAGCAAAAACTCCGCTTCCCACGCAAAAGCCCGTGACGTCACAGAACCTCTATGCGCAGGTGCACATTGACCCTTGATCTGAGGTCTCGTCAACGCGATGACCCTGTCACGTCTGTGAGCTCCGACTGTGAGAACAGCCATATTCTGCACCGACTGTAAGTGCCCACCCGTACTAAATCGCGCAAGTCAAACCAACGATTTCCAACAGATACGCCCACCTCAAGATGCGTCCGTTCTCACAGGGACATTATCCAACAATATTTCGTTATGCCATATGGATTATATAAACATGTTCAGAAAGAAAAGCCGTGTGTCACATTTTCCCAACATTCACTTCTATTAAGACTTGTGAACGAAAAGGAGCGAAAGAGAAATATCCCTTTTGTGTTCTATGTATTTTCATTTTCAATTTTAAAATTGAAAATTGAAAATTGAAAATTAAAATACATTTTTTTCTTCTTCTATTGTTGATTCAATATCGACAAATCCGTGTGTTTGGAAAGCAATTAAACTGATTGAAGCGTAATTAGTCAGGCGTTATCTTTTATGCGACGACTAGCATGGCTACTTGGTGCCGCCCAGGATACTGGAAAGTAAAATAAAATAGTTTAAACATTTCTCTTTCTCCCCCTCTCTCTCTCTTTGTTATATTACTTTTTGAACACCTCTCTCTCTCTCTCTCTCTCTCTCTCTCTCTCTCTTTCTCTCTCTCTGCGCATAAATTAAGAGAGAAGAAGTCTGGGGAGAGATGTGTTCATAAAGTAACATATAAAAGAAAGAGATATATAGATAAAGAGAGAGAGAGACACACAAAGAGAGAGAAAGATACGAACATATATACATATATATATATATAATTTATTTTATACGTACATAAAAGCAATACATGGACATGTGTTTGTGGCTCACAGCCGTCATCAGCATGACTAACTTAGGATCGAACCTTCGATATTGATGTCTATAGTCCAGCGTCTTTACCATTGGACCAAGACGCCCTGTCTAGAAATATGTACGATTTTTATCACCTAAATATTTTATGTATTTTTATGTAATTATTTTTTATTGGTGATCGCAGCGTTGGTTGTTTTGTTTTTTTTTTGCTTGCTACTATTTCGATTGTTTCACTTCCTAAGTGATTAAGATGACGAAAATTGCATTATTAGTCGCCCTTAACTTTTATAGGACGTATTTTTCGTTAATATATATATATTTATTTTATACGTACATAATATATATATATATATATATATATATATATATATATATATATATATATATATATATATATATATATATATATATATATATAAAGAGAGAGAGAGAGAGAGAGAGGGCGAGAGATAAGGCGTGCGAGAGAGAAGTTTTAAAAGATAAATGTTTTGTACTATTCTATTTTCATTTCGACGATCCCGGCCAACGCTGGCTAGTCATGCTAGTCGTTAAATAAAATAAAACACATCGCCAACCACGCTTGAATCAGTTTAATTGCTTTCCAAACACACGGATGTTCGATGTTAAACCACTAATTCAAAAAGAAAAAAAAAATGAATTTTCAATTAAAAAAAAAAAAAGAAGGAATATTTCTGTTTCTCTCCAGAGAGCAAAGAGTAGATCATTAAGGCAGGACGGAGTTGATTCTTGAAATATCTGCCCATCAACAACTACATTTATTGACCTATCAGAGAGAAAGGATTTGATGGTTGAGTGGTCAGTGCTGTAGTATTTATGGCTTCCCGTAACGTTGCTTTTCGCTGACATTTTACACCCATCGGCATAAACCTCTCGGTTGATGATAGCCACGTAGTTTTCAATCGGCTTTAAATCGGGAGTAGATGGCAGCCCGCTCCTTAAATTTTAACCTCGGATGCCCAAACTGGTTAAGAATTCTTAGGTAGCACGGGCAGGGTAGGAAGAGGACGTTGTCATACACAAACACATAAAGTACAGGTTTCTATTACCGAAAACAAGGTTTTGGCCTTTTGGCTAAGATCAAAGTGTAGTATCTGTTCCGATGGATACTGCACGCCTGTCCTGTGCAGTTCTAGGAGGTCCACCCTCCCAGGCCTTGCCTCCCCTCTTTGGGGAGGAGTAAGTTTATTGCTTACTGTCTGAGACGCCCCTACCGGGGAATGCCGACGGAGCTGCCCAGGCAATTTTTAAATGGCCAGAGTGCTCACCTCTCGAGCGCTGGCTTTTCAAACCCCACTTTCTCGACCCGATCTTGGGTCACATCTTACTTGTGGGAGTAAGATAAAACTGGCCTTGTGCCTAATTCCTGGAGAGGAGTAAATAAAACCAGAAACTGGTTCACAGCCGATTTCAATTGAACCGAAGGGGTACCACTTTCTCAATCAGGAACCCCAGCATCTGGAGAGAGTTCAACTCCTTTGCCTTTTGGCTAAGATCAAAGTGTAGTATCTGTTCCGATGGATACTGCACCCCATACTGGTGTTGTCTTGGCCTTCGGGTCTTGATTTACGCCGGTCAATGGGTCTGTCCTGTGCAGTTCTGGGAGGTCCCCCTTCCCAGGTTTTGCCTCCCCTCTTTGGGGAGGAGTAAGTTTATTGCTTACTGTCTGAGGCGCCCCTACCGGGGAAGGCCGACGGGGCTGCCCAGGCAATTTTTAAATGGCCAGAGTGCTCACCTCTCGAGCGCTGGCTGTTCAAACCCCACTTTCTCGACCCGATCTTGGGTCACATCTTACTTGTGGGAGTAAGATAAAACTGGCCTTGTGCCTAACTCCTGGAGAGGAGTAAATAAAACCAGAAACTGGTTCACAACCGATTTCAATTGAACCGAAGGGGGACCACTTTCTCAATCAGGAACCCCAGCATCTGGAGAGAGTTCAAAAACAGACTACACGAATGGTGCGGGACTATAGAATCTGCCCTACGAAAGCCGACTCTAAGAGCTTAACATTTTCTCCTTTGAGCGCTCACGATTACGCGCTGATCGCATTTTGGTTTACAATTTCCTCAATGGCCATTACGATCTCACTCGGGACCTATTATTCACTCATGCACCAGAAAGAGGTCTACGCTGGCATTATCAGAAACTGGTTCACGGCCGATTTTGTTTGAACCAGAGGAGAGCTGGTTTCTCAATCATGAACATTAGCATCTGGAGAGAGTTCAACTCCTTTGCCTTTTGGCTAAGATCAAAGTGTAGTATCTGTTCCGATGGATACTGCACCCCATACTGGTGTTGTCTTGGCCTTCGGGTCTTGATTTACGCCGGTCAATGGGTCTGTCCTGTGCAGTTCTGGGAGGTCCCCCTTCCCAGGTTTTTCCTCCCCTCTTTGGGGAGGAGTAAGTTTATTGCTTACTGCCTGAGGCGCCCCTACCGGGGAAGGCCGACGGGGCTGCCCAGGCAAGTTTTAAACCCCACTTTCCCGACCCGACCTTGGGTCACATCTTACTTGTGGGAGTAAGATAAAAACTGGCCTTGTGCCTAACTCCTGGAGAGGAGTAAATCAATACTCAAATGGTGCGGGGACTATCGGATCTGCCCTACGAAAGCCGACTCAAGAAGCTATCAGTTTTTGGGCTACAATCTCTTCAATGGCTAATACGATTTCCTTCAGGACCCATTATTCACTCCTGCACCAGAAAGAAGTCTACACAGACATCATCAGAAACTCGTTCACCGTCGATTTCGATTGAACCAGGGAGGAGCGGTTTCTCAATCAGAATCACTTGACCTTGGAATGGTCTTCTTTAAATTGTAGTAAATGCGCCAATGCCGCAGTAATTCAAGGCAAAATTGGACAGGTGCTGGGCCACTGTATCCTTTTTGTGTCAATTTCTACCACCATTTCCCTACATGGTAACTGAAGCATGCTTGTTTAATTGTTTGCCAAATTTATTGAATTGAATTGAATGTCATTTAACCAAGGCATCAACGATTATTGCAATAGGTAGATGATATCACGTTTACTGTTTCGATTACCCTGATCGGACTAACAAGTCCATCTTCGATTACGCTTATCCATATAATGCCTCCTCCAACCGATTATTGATGCCTGAACCGATGGTGACACTAATCTCTGAAATACGCTCCAAAATTTACCTAGTCGTCAGATCCATCAAGGGTCACCCGGGTCACATCAGTGAAAAGAACACGACTCCTATCCATCTTCAAATATTGTTTTGCCAATTCCACCCTCAAACTTTTGTGTATTTGCGTAACTTTCGAATGCCAAAACTGGTTAAGCACTTTTATGGAAGCTATGATTCCAAGTATGCAATTCTTGTTGAATTTCAGGACGTTACGACGACCAGTTGCGGTAAAAATAGACTTGCTTTATTACCAAAGTCTTCTACGGAACTGATGAATAATAATTCCTTAAATTCCAGTTGCTTCTTTCAAAGAATTGCAGTCTTGTGGACGTCTCTTCCTGCTGACTGTTTTCCTTCTACCTAAGGCTTTGGTATTTTTTTTAGATTAAGGTAAATAGGCATCTCTTGTCTATCGTTTTTTTAGCTCCTGACATCAAGTGGCTTCATACCTTGTCTGGAGCGATTCCCATTGTTACTTATCCAGAGTGGTTAATTCTGGGATAAATCAAACTCGCCAGTAGGTCATTCAAACTTTCCAGTTGATAATTCAAACTTACCTCCAAAACAAACTATATATATATATATATATATATATATATATATATATATATATATATATATATATATATATATATATATATATATGAACTTTATTTACTTATATATGCTCTGTTGTTACTAGTTTACAATTATCGAGCTAACATTGGAAGGGGCTTGTAAACATATATTTTCTCTTTCTCTTCCTCTCACACACACACACACACACACACACATATATATATATATATATATATATATATGTGTGTGTGTGTGTGTGTGTGTGTGTGAGAGAGAGAGAGAGAGAGAGAGAGGGAGAGGGAGAGAAAATATATGTTTACAAGCCCCTTCCAATGTTAGCTCGATAATTGTCAACTAGTAACAACAGAGCATATATAAGTAAATAAAGTTCATTTTCATTCCAAAAGGCAAGATTTTCTTTTATCTTACGAAAACATTTTCAAAACAAATACCCTTTAGTGCAATTATTTTACGAATTTTGAATTATCTATCTATCTATCTATCTATCTATCTATCTATCTATCTATCTCTCTCTCTCTCTATATATATATATATAATCTCGCTAGGTGCAGCCATGCAAAGTAGCCGCAAACAGCGAAACACGTCTCCATGGATAATTCAATTTATATATATATATATATATATATATATATATATATATATATATATATATATACCGCTTCCCATCTGAAGGTATCACATTGTTTTTTAGGGACAGTTATTCCCAACTAGCATTAAGGTAAAATGCTTTTCCGCATAAATAATTGAATTTGTTCAAAAGTATCGAAAACAAATAAATGACATATTTAAGAATGTTTAACAGTATTTTCAAACTCACTTTATCTTGATTCAAACGCTTTAACCCGAGTTCAATGTCTGATTAAACGGGTCACATTTTCTTTTCTAACAATAGAGTAAACTATTCTTGGTCAACTGTTAGTTGGATTGACTTATATTTGAGTCTCGCGTCATTAGAATGCACTTCAAGTCTCATTTTTGAAGTGCAGCGCCATGTTTGCAGCGAGCACCTGGCGGAGAGACGGAACCGATTTCGAAAAGTCGGCTCTTTTGAACTGGCGGCCATTGCTATTTTTATGAATGGTTCCTCGCGTCAGAGTAACACACGATTTGCCGATAAGGACGCGTGGTACGACGTCGTCGTTGAAAACCAAAAATAAACGAACGACAGACAGAAATAATTTATCAATGAAGAGGAGAAGAAATAGAATGGACTTCAACTGTATCAATATTAATGATAAGTAGGAGGAGGAGGTAACAAATAGCACGGAGGTGGGAGGGGAGAAATAACGGGAGTTCGTTCGTTTTACGTCACTCATGCGTCATCACATACGTCATAAGATTGTCGTCAGATTTATTTTTCGATTTCCTTTTGCAATCAGTGTTTACGGAAAACTATTTTTGTGTTTAATGAATACGGCATTCGTATCGCTATAGTAATAACACTGTGTGACCACTTCTCGTGTGCATGTGTGTGGTTTTCGTCTCTACGTGACGTATGCATTATTTTTAGTCGATTATTTATTGAAATAAAACTGCGATGGTGCTCTTTCAATTTGTGATCTACCGAATGTTAACTAACCCAGCTAACCCTAACCCTAACCCTAACCCTAACCCTAACCCTAACCCTAAACCTAAACCTAACCCGAACCCTAACCCTAACCCTAACACTAACCCTAACACTAACCGAAACTCTAACTCTAAAACGGACTTTTTAAAATTCCCATTTAATAAAAAAAAATTGATTACGAAATCATCTCTTACCAGAATGCATTTCGGTTTCTTCGTAAACAAGTCAACCATTTTAACCTTTTTAATTGTTGAAAAATAGAAAGATATAATGACTTACTTAGTCACCCATCGAAATTTGAATAGAATTTCGAAGCATTTAAACTGTCGAACAGAATTCTTAGCAAATCTCCGTGTATTAAAAGATTGAAAGTTTTGGAAGCTATTTATATTTTATTATTTTATAAATAGAGATTAAAACATTACCTTAAACAACTGTATTTTTCTTAGAAGAACACAATTTATTCCCAAATACTACCTCTATTTGATTTCCTCCTATTTAAGTGCCACTCCCATTTAGAGATTGTCCTGCATTTTTTTTTCGGTAGAAGAAAAAAGTAAGAGGTTTATTCCTAAAAACGGTTGCGAGGGTCTTACTAACCTGCCCCTGATTTTATTTAGTTTTTGTTGTTGTTTTCTTTACTTTGGGATATTTTTTGTTGTTGTTTTCTTTACTTTTGGGATATTTTTTTGTGTGTTCCACTCCTCATCTTTTTTTTCTAATAAAATTGTAAATAGCTTTTCACGGCTTGTGTAGGTGTTCGTACACGTCAGAGATACGTCCTCGACAATCGATTCGACGCTGACACTTTTGCTGTCGGGCTGAGGTATAGTTCTGCTCAGTCTTATGAGGTTCACCTTCCCAGGCTTTGCCTTATCTCTGAGAAGGGGTAAGTTAATAGCTAATTGATTGAGGCTTTCATACCGGGGAATGCCGACGGGGCTGCTCAGGATTTTTTTGCAGGCCAGAGTGCTCTTATTCTAGTGCGCTATCTTTTCAAAACCACACCCGACCTTGTGTGTAACCTTCTGGAGAGAAAGTAAATAATATATTTTGTAAATATTATTGATTTCAAACCATTGAAGATATTTTTAATAAAGTAGTCCATAGAGTAAATGCGGTATTGTGGTGACTGCTGAAGTGAAAGTGGTGAGCAAATGGTGCAAATATGCTTGTATGCAGGGATCAGAGCGCCAAGTTAATAGCACGATTGATAGAGGATAACCACAGAACCTCATTCCCTATATTTTTAATAGGCTGTGCCTAATCAGCTGTCCTGAACATCAACCTCTTCTTTGCCGGGATAAAGTATGGTCTGGCTTGGTACACTCTCCGGGCATTACCTTGGGATAGGGATTATTTTTTTGGCTCGGCTCGGTGCACTCTTCAGAATATTATCACGTAATTCGGAATGGGGATAATTTAGTTACGGAATTGTTACTCTATAAAGAAAACCTCACGATGTAAGGTTGCGGCAGTGATTGTAGATCTGAGTGTGAGAGTGAAAATACCTCCGACTTCATGTATAGATGTCTATGTAAGGAGAAGCTGATGTGTCGGAAGAAATGTAAAAAATATTGAATGCGAATGTAACAAACGCATATTTTCCGAAAACACGCATCAAGAATTGACGTAAATGGCTGCCGAAATAGATTTGCACCTGGAGCTTTTGTTTATAGAGATATACCGGTTAATGAAGTAGAGTAAATAACTTTACTTTATATATATAAGATTAGCAGTATGACCCGAAGTTACTCGGGATTTAATGGGGATCATTACCATATACTTTTTCACTATGTTCATAACACAATATGACTTCATTTGTTTTTACTGCAACCCACCTCCCGTTTAGCCTCCTAGAATAGCCGGAAGAAGTTGAAATGCTGAGAAACTCCCTGATTTTTTTTTTCATAAAAATCGGATATACCTATTAGAAGTTTTAAGAGGGTTCTGTCATCATTGATGTTAATTGTTGTGGGTGACCTACCTACCCTTTAATAATAACTAAATGGTAGCAACAGGCTACCATAAATACCGGTTTTGCCGGGAGAACATTGGGTAGGCACATTTAGGCACTAGCACTGCCAACACTGACTTGTGTATAATTTCTCTGTTCACTACAATTCGTTATTATTATCTCTAAACCTGTTGTTCTTTTATTTCATTGTTGGTACCCCTAAACGGGTCCACAACAATAGGTCACTTAGAACTTAAAATTGTGGGAACGTAGCTATTCGGTACATAGAGGGTAACATAGAAATTCGGGATCACTTCCATTGTCTTCCCCGGAGAATTATATATATATGTGATAAAAATATCATACAAAATAGGATATATTTGAAGTTTTGAAAACGGTTCGACCCTCATACCTGCCTTGGGGTTAGGAGGGCATTTAGATATCACTTCCATGTGTTCTTCAGAAATTTTTATACATATGATTTAAATTTCATAAAAATAAAATATATTTAACATTTTTAGGGAGTATGCCCTCATAGCCCTCTTAGGGGTGCACTTAGTGATTCGGAGACACTTCCATTGTCTTTCCTGGTAAATTTTACATAAGAATACACTTTTAGATTTTATGTAGATTCTCTAACCTTTCTTTCTATAGGGAATGCACAAACATCACACTAAAACACATACACACATACGCACATATATTTAATTATATATATATGGTAGCATGGCTACCCGGCGTTGCCCGGAGCAAAAATGTAAGTTATTTCTATTAAAACCTTTATCTTTCTAACTCTCTCTATCTGTTTCTCTATCTGTCTCTCTTTCCCCTTCCACGTTTTCCCCTTCCATCTCCCCAAACTCCCTCATTTCCTCTCCGTCCAGCCTATTCTTCTCTAGCTTGACATACACACAGACGCAGCTGTCAAACCTGACATTGTCATATGGAACAAGAGAGAGAGAGAGAGAGAAAGAGAGAGAGAGAGAGTAGCAACTTTGGTTGAGGTCAGTGTCCTTAATGATGGAGTCCTAAACAGAGCTGAAAGGGAAAAAATAACAAATGAAGAAACTAGAACCTCAAAGAGATCTTCATCATTCCAGTTATCATTGGACTTATGAAGAAGAACTTGAAAAAGTATTTAGCAAGTATACCTGGTGAACCAAGTGCAAGAGAAATCCAAAAAACTGCACTCAAGGGAACAGCCAGAATCCTGAAAAAAGCTCTCGGTTGGAGTCTGTAAATAGCGAGTGATCGTATGGCATTTGGAAGAATGCACCGTCCCCAGCAAATGAATGAAAATAAAAATTAAAAAAGAGAGAAACAAACAACTCTCCTTCATATAATTGATTTATCGAGGAATGAGTTGGCATTTTCTTTCCAAATTAGTACATGATAAAATTAAAAATGTCTGAAAAACTGTACCCCCCTGTGGAAACCTGGTCCAGTTTACCGCCAAAGAATGAAAAATTTCTTTCAAATTTTAGATGTTATTATCCAGTCAAGAATAACAGCATCATTGGATTACCAAACGTATCTACCCGGCGTTGCAGTTAGGAAAGTAGAAATCAAAACCGCAGCCTCGTAACTCTCGTTTTTCTTATTTTATCCTTTAGTACTCACATTCTATGAGCGATGTTTTTGACAAAGGGGAAATAATTGCTGTTTTTTGGGTCGGATTATATCCATCTAACATTGAGTGTTGACTAGTTTTTGATCTTGAAGTAGTATATATTTTAATCTCCTTACATCAAGTGGCTTCATGCCTTGTCTGGAGCGATTCCCATTGGTGCTTATCCAGAGTGGCTAATTCTGGGGAGAGCTCTATTTCCCTGATCTTGTGTCTCGGCCAGTTGTCATCAAGGTTTTGCTTGGTATCATTTTGGCAACTCAGAAGCTGTCCTGAAACATCAGCTCTTTCTTTTTCGGAATAAGGTATAGCCAGGCTTGGTACACTCTCCCATGAATTACCTTGGAAAAGTGATTATTTTTGTGGGTCGCCTGATGCGTCCTACCGCGGAATGCCGACTGGTCCCTTCTCAGCTATTTTTCCCCTTCTAGTCTCCTCACAGACGAGCTGGATCCCAGCTTAAACTGACTTCATGTCTAACCTTAAGTGAGTTAAAAAAAAAAAAAATTTTTTTATCTACGTACCATGAATCTACTTTGGTATGATATCTACACTTACTTTGCAATCTACGTCTCATGAATCTACTTTGATGCGATCTGCACCTTATTTTGCAATCAACGCGGTACATGATTTATTTACTCCTCCCCAGGAGTTAGGCACAAGGCCAGTTTTATCTTACTCCCACAAGGTAAGATGTGACCCAAGATAGGGGCGAGAAAGTGGGGCTTGAAAAGCCAGCGCCCGAGAAGTGAGCACTCTGGCCATTAAAAATTGCCTGGGCAGCCTCGTCGGCATTCCCCGGTAGGGGCGCCTCAGGCAGTAAGCAATAAACTAGCAAAGAGGGGAGGCAAAGCCTGGGAGGGTGGACTTCCTAGAACTGCACAGGACAAACCCACAGACAGGTGGAATCAAGCCCCGAAGGACAAGACGACACCGGTCTATAGGGTGCAGTATCCATCGGAACAGATACTACACTTACTTCCTAGCCAAAATGATCAACGCGGTACACGAGCAAGGAAAACACTTATCTTCACTGGTTTTGAAAGAATGCGGGGTTAGAGAGCCTAGAACCGTTACTTCAAATTTTAAAGAAGAAACCGTGAAACACTTTAGCCAATCATTCAACGAGAAGTCGCTTACGGCTCAGTAATCTATTTATTTGTAAACATCAAGCCAAATTAGCACTGGAGACAAACTCCTCTAACTTATCGCATTTAGCTATGTCATAGACGTCTTGTCCAGTCTTCATCACTATTATACTTTCAGATCTGGCTTCAGAGGAACGCTCACCAACTCATTTAGACTTGAAGAAAAAATAATTCAAATAAAAGAGTGCTGAAGTATTGTACGCAGCGTGTAGAAAGTTTAGGATATCAAAAGCCATGACAATGCTATATAACGGTTGAAGATGCAGTGAGAGTTGAAATAAAATTAGATGAAGTAATGGCAGACAAATGAGTTGTCTGTCATCCCAACATGAAACATATGACCTGTAAAATTATGGGATCTACACCTTGTATTGCAATGAACACAATACAAAAGCAAGGAAAAACTTCCCCAAATTGGTACCGAAATAATATGTGGTTAGAGAGCCTGGAACGCAACCCTAATTTCGTCAAAAATGCAGTGAAGTTATTTGAGTTAGTAATTTTTATCTATTTTAACATGTTTAAACTGTAAAGTAGACAGCGCGTATTACAGTGTGCACTGTTAATTATAAGTTATCCCCCTTGCTGATTTGTATTTTGCTGATTTGTATTTTTTACGTGGTTATTTAAAAATGTTTAATATTATCAATTGTCTGGGACAGAGTAAGCATTTTTTTAAATATAAATTCTATCGAAGTACGTGGTCCCATGGCGGACAAAATTGAGCGCCGTTTTGGTTTGCTATTTACGTTTCTACTTTGGTATGATATCTACAATCACATTGCAATCTACGTTGCATCAATCTACTTTGTCATGCGATCTACACCTCATATGGCAATCAGCACGGTACAAGGGCAAGGAAAACACTTATCCGAAGTGTTTCTTTATATTGTTAGATGCTATATAAGGTACTCTTAGAAAGAACGACCCGCGTTTTTGTGACTTTGCGTCGTCAGCGTCCGGGAAGGTCTCAGAAACGCCCGAGAGTTGACGAAACTATAAACCAATCAGGTTGCAGCAAGCAGACGATAACTTTTGGAAGAAATTAATTTCTTCGATCTCTAGCGCTAAAAAAAAATGAAATTCTACGATTTGTGTCAGCGCGTTGAATCTTCCGAAGGACTCATTGAGTTCTGTCAGCAACGGTCACTTTAAGCGAAAGACTACCCTAAACCTTAACCCTCTAACCCTAAATCCAGAACCAGAAAATGTTTCAAAGGAAAAAACATTAAAAGAAAAAGAAATTGGTTAAAAACAGTTATTTCGTTATTTGTTATTAAAAAAAATCATTTTTTTAAAACTTTCCGTTGCACAAAAAAAATTTAATTTAAAAACATTTGCTTAAGAATGGTTATTTTGACAAAAAAGCAACATTAAATTAATAACAGTTGTTTAGCTATGGTTTGTTTGTTCTTTATTTTTATATATGTATTTTACTTTTATTTTCTTCGTCTAACTTTTTTTTAATGGCAACTTTTCTATAATTTATCGTCTGCCAGTCTTCAATTTATCGTCGGTAGTCTTCGCCTCGTAAACTCTCAGGCGCTTCCGAGACCTGCCCAAACGTTGACGACGCGAAGTCACGGAAACTAGGATCGTGTTCTATAAGAGTACCCTACATAAGTATATAACATGTATCGGAAGTTAGTAGAAAGAAACATCAAAGTACTTGATCGCGGGTTTTACCAGAGCTAATATTAATTACTTTATTTTTTTAGGGATACCCAGGTTTCATCTATCTAGTCATCATAGATTTAGAAGAATATACAGCTGATTTTCATCGGTCCTGTTGCTCGTTGATCCTTAATTAAACCTCGTTATTGGAGCGATTAACGTCCAATGGGACCGATTAATCTTTCTGGAAAAGAAACAAGCCGGATTCAAATCAGAAACAGTAATTTATATTATTTAATTAAAATAATATATATATATATATATATATATATATATATATATATATATATATATATATATATATATATATATATATATATAATTTATTTAGATACTGTATATTACATATTTCAGCAATGTACCGCGGTTTCATCCAAAAGGGCAGGTTTAGACATCTCTGCTGAAATATGTAATATACAGTATCTAAATAAATTATATTAGCTCTCTTATATGATCGAGCACTTTACTTGATTTCTTTTCATATACAATCTGACACACTATATATATATATATATATATATATATATATATATATATATAAACATTATTTTAATTTTTATAAAACTCTATTTTGTATTGAGCACTTTTGAAAAACAAAATTGGTTCTAAGTTGATTTTATCAATATATTTGAACTTTATATATATATATATATAATATTTATTACTAAATATTAAATTATTAATACCTACGAAAAGGAATTACAAAAATTGGATAAATGACAATATTTAGTCATTTATCCAATGTTATTTTCATCATTCATTTTCTTATATTATTTATCTATCCAATATACCAAGCATTCTCTTGTCATGATAGAATCTAAGATAACGATTTATTATTAATATTTGTAGTTTCATTTAAATGAAAATGATTCCAATATATATATGAATTAAATTGAAATAAACAAAATTATGACATATTATTTATATCAGTTCAAGCAATACAACACAACATATATTTGTCATACGACCGTTTTTAAAGCAGTAATATTTTTTATTTATTAAATTCTCATCAATAATTTCTCATTTTAGGTAATATACTACCTAGGCCTCTGTATTTGACTTATCTCTCTTCATACACACACACACACACACACACACACACACACACACACACACACACACATATATATATATATATATATATATATATATGTATGTATTATAACTGTCCTGTTTTTAAATCTCGGAAACAGTTACATGGTAAACAGCTGATGATCCCCGTGTTAATATTAGACGCTTAAGGTCTCCTGTTTTTGTTTCAATCTTAGATAATTACCCCCCCCCCCTTTTTTTTTTTTTTTTTTTTTTTTTTTTACTTATATTTTTTCATTTATTAATTTTCCAACGAATGTTCAGTCTGCAATATCTTGGATTTAGTTAGTTTGTCTGGGGATTTAAACTGCATTTTACTTTTTTTTTTTTTTTTTTTTTCTAATGACTCAAAGCTTTTTTAGACTATATATTGGGTATTTAGATCTGTATGGCTAGGTTTCCTTCCTCTTATCTAATTACTTTTCTGGTACCAAAGGTACTTAAGCTTTATTTTTTATTTATTTTTTAATGCAACTTTAATTTCTATATAATTTTATTGCTAGCTACCATATTGCAGATTGGTTCTTGGATGTAGTGTTTAGATAGTATTATTATTTTTATTTTTATATTTTTTTATTATTGTATTAATCAATGTTATTTGATATGCAAATTACTATATCATACGGTAGTCTTAAGGGTAATATATTATTATTATTATTATTATTATTATTTTATCATTATTATTATTTATTTATATATATTAGTGATATTTTAAGCTGAATTATTTCGACACTTGATTATTGGGGAAATGGTCGTATAATCAGTACCATTGGAGAGCCATGAATATTATAACTGTCCTGTTTTTAAATCTTGGAAACAGTTACATGGTAAACAGCTGATGATCCCCGTGTTAATATTAGACGCTTAAGGTCTCCTGTTTTTGTTTCAATCTTAGATAATTAACCCCCCCTTTTTTTTTTCACTTATATTTTTTTTTACTGATATTTTTTCATTTATTAATTTTCCAACGAATGTTAAGACTGCAATATCTTGGATTTAGTTAGTTTGTCTGAGGATTTAAACTGCATTTTACTTCTTTTTTTTTTTTTTTTTCTAATGACTCAAAGCTTTTTTAGACTATATATATATATATATATATATATATATATATATATATATATATATATATATACTTTATGGTGTCATTCTAATGACCACAGGAAAAATCAATCCAAAATCATAATTTTTGTATTCACTTGAACTTTCTGTATTTCTGGAAAACAACCCCATTTTTATTATTAAATGTTTTTCTACTTATTTTATTTATTTCAAAATTTAAACATTTTCTTACGCGCGTTTCACAGCAAGGTCAAGAAAGATATATAGATGTCAGTGCGACTTTGCTGATAATCATCATATGCTCTGAATCTTGTAATGCAATTTCGGAAATTATAAGGAGTATATGCCTAAATATATAGCTTTTATAAAAACTTACAATATATATATATATATATGTATTTACAACTTGCATATATATATATATATATATATATATATATATATATATATATATATATATATATATATATATATATATAGGAGAGAGACACAGAGATAGAGAGTTGTTTTTCCCGCTGGGGAGGCAGGTAAACAAATGAGTTATTGCCAATGATTCATTATATAATATTAATTGAAAACAAGATACACGTCACTGTGGGGATTGCATGTTCATACATGTCCTACCAATTTTAATACGTAAATACCTATATTTAGTATGCATAACATGCATCATTAGGCACACAGCCAATATATGGGAGATGGTCGTTCGTTAACCTATCCTAATTTTAGCTACCCACCTTTATTGACACAAGCCATGCACATTTACAATTTCGATCAGTAAACGTGTGTATGTCCGTCTGTTGTGCTGGGATGAAATGGGTGCTCGGTTCAGATTCAGACACCAGTCGCAGTGTCAAATGTGTGATATCAGTCGGCGCGGCAACAGAACGATTCTCTAGCCAAACCAAATTACAACTCTAGCTGAACACAAGTAACAACGTTTCATTTTTTATGTTACAACGATACGTTTTTTTCTACTGAATAACAAACGCTTAACTTGACTGAATAAAAACAGCGAACCGAACGTAGTCCCCATCGTAAGGCTCAAAGGCCCATCTATCTGCGAGACGCACAGAAAACCAACTGACCTCTCCTGCACCTTTGTGGGAACCATATATATATATATATATATATATATATATATATATATATATATATATATATATATATAGGGTGGCGCAAAAGTCACGCATTAGTTTAAATCAGTAACAACTTTAACATTTAATCAAATTTTCTCCTTATTCTTCAGAATATTACAGATATAAACATTGATAATTTATCATGGAAAAATATAGCACCGAACAACGAACCAAAATTATTGAACTTTATTTCGGAAACCATCGTTCAATAACCTTAACCCAAAGAGTCAGACCACAATTGATCGTCTTGTGGCCCGGTTTCAGCAGCAGGGTTCAGTCAGTGATCTTCCACGATCTGGCAGACCACGTTCAGTACGGACAGCGGAAAATGTGGCACTCGTTGAGGATAGCATTGCTGAAAATCCAGACACCTCAACTCGAAGACGAGACACCCAGATTGGAATGTCCAGAAGATCACTTCAAAGAACTAGAGCCAGTTATTCTAAGGAGTGTAATGGAAAATGCCCTAGTTAGAGCCCGTCTTTGTGAGACCGAAAATGGTGGCCATTTCAAGGATATTATTTTAAAACACTACTGCAACAAAAGTACCAAGTAAATGTATTATTTAACAGAAAAGCCTAGTAAATTACTGTAAATGTTGTAGTTTCTATCACCTAAACAAACTAATGCGCGACTTTTGCGCCGCCCTGTATATAGTGTGTGTCAGGTTGTATATGAAAAGAAATCAAATAAAGTGCTCGATCATATAAGAGAGCTAATATAATTTATTTAGATACTGTATATTTGAACTTTGGTTTTTTCGAAAGGCAACTTATCCATCTGTATTTCTCCTCTGATGATAAGATCTCGATCTTTGAAAAGCCTTGGCTTAAGGAAAGAATAATAAACACTATTTATTACTGAATACACCTTGCATTGAACAATTGAAATTTGAAATAAATTTGGACAATCGTCGCATATTTATCACTCTTTTTTCTGCTCTCTCTCTCTCTCTCTCTCTCTCTCTCTCTCTCTATATATATATATATATATATATATATATATATATATATATATATATATATATATATATATAGTGTGTGTCAGGTTGTATATGAAAAGAAAAGAAATCAAATAAAGTGCTCGATCATATAAGAGAGCTAATATAATTTATTTAGATACTGTATATTAGATATTTCAGCAATGTACCGCGGTTTCATCCAAAAAGGCAGATTTACTAAAGGGCAGATTTACTAAAGATTTACTAAAGATGTCTAAATCTGCCCTTTTGGATGAAACCGCGGTACATTGCTGAATTATGTAATATACAGTATCTAAATAAATTATATATATATATATATATATATATATATATATATATATATATATATATATATATATATATATATATATATATATATTACTATTCCATGTATCCACATAAAATTTTATAAGGAGATATAATTTTTTATGTATCAATTTTCAATATTTACTTCAACAGTGCTCGATACGTAAGTAGAGTTAGGTAGTAAGCTATGAAAATATATTTATGGCAATTAAGCTACACAGAGGCTCCCGCATTTCATCCCCGGGGGCATCTTCAGGCTAAAATGTATGGAGTTATTTTTGACACAACAAAGGAACAAGACGTAGACCAATTTATAGAAAACAGAACAATAGAACATGATATAGAAAGTAACAATAACCAGACCTTTGTTCGTGGGACGTCCAACGATTGGCTGAGAGAACAACAAAGAATCTGATTGGTTAAGTAGCTAGCTGTATATATAAAAACACGCGGCAAAAATAACTCATTCATTTTAGCCTGAAGATTCCACCGGGGATGAAACGCAGGAGCCTCTGTGTAGCGTTATTGCCATAAATATATTTTCATAGCTTACTATATATATATATATATATATATATATATATATATATATATATATATATATATTTGGAATGAATTAAGTGGAGAAGGAGAGTGGAAACGAAGTGCAAATTTGGGATTGGAGGGTCACGTGGTCAAATTTGGGATTGGAGGGTCACGTGGTCAAATTTGGGATTGGAGGGTCACGTGGTCAAATTTGGGATTGGAGGGTCACGGTGTCAAATTTGGAACGGTCGAGGGTTGGAAATAAACATTTGTGAACTCACGTTAAAAATAAAATAAAAGGGATCGATTACTCGTGGCATTTTTAACGAGTTCACAAATATTTATTTCCAATTTTTGACCGTTTTAAATCTGACCACGTGACCATCCAATCTTAAATTTTGACTTTCGTTTTTATATTTTCTTTTTCAACTTCATTCTTTCCAAATATGATATGAGGGAAGGACTATATTTCCTTTCCATTTAATGAGATCTCAGTTTCTAACAGTTGTTGATCGATGACTCTGACATACCAGTGTCGCGGCGTATGTACATGTCTGTATAAATAATATATATATATATATATATATATATATATATATATATATATATTACTTGGACCATCCCAGATAATCAGCTGGCAATCTATGGACATAAGAAACTGAATAACCAGGAAGCCCACCGTCTGGTGTGAACATTAATTTTGAAAACGTCCAGTGGTTCATAACTCTAGAAGGAAACCTCGTATCTTAAAGAAAATTACTTTTTCAATGACACACACACACACGTTTTCCCATTGGAGAAATCAAATTTCGGGTGGTCTCTCTTAGTTAAATATATCTCACTCACAGGCCTGCCGTCCATAGTAGGCATCTATTCATCCACTAAATATACCGGCTTGCGCTTGTTCACACATTGACTATTTATTCGTCCAACTCAAAATTAGCAGACAACATTCTAATGCATTTAGTCTTTGAGCTTTAAATTCCAATTTTTTTGTTAAGCTAGTCCTTCGTTATAACCATTGTTTTCTTCTTATACTAAGCCATCAGTAATTTGTCTACTTTTTGCATGTAAAATATGTTGTGTTGTGGGGTACAACTCACCTATTGGAGAACTGATGGTATCAACCAGTTATAATAAATACCACTGGTTGCAGAGACTCAGATACCATTAAATAACGACCTTCATACCATGTTTTACCGCATGTTATGAACCCGTTCATCTCCTACCACATTAGTGGCGTTCTGTATTGCTTTATGATAAATACATTGTTATATTTTAACCCTGTCACTATTTGTGGTTTATTTCTTTGTGACTCATAGCACGGGTCTACAACATTTTGTTATACCTACATATAGTAAAAATTAGTATTTCTTTTAATTTAAATTTTAATAACAGCACAAATCAATTTAAACATTTTAAATAATCGATTCAGTGAACGTGCATTTGTTTACAACGACAAAAACGACACATTATAATAAGTTTGTCATTGATATGTCCCGTCCAACAAAATCAATATTCTATATCAGATAACCATTTCTGTATTTACCGTTCGTTTTAATCCCTTTTAGAAAATACTTTATCCGACTAGGAATAATTTTAAGATGGACGTCATCTTTGTTATCAGCAGCAAAGTGCAAATTTTATAACAATAAATATTGCTAATAATACGGTATTAATACGTAAATGACTTTAGCAAAGTGTAGTATCTGTTCTAAAACTACACTTAATCCTTTCTGTTCTCGATCAGTGAAGGAGAAGAGTCCTTGTAGACTGAGGATTTTTTGTTCAATCCAGAGTGCCCCTTTTTGGGGATCTACATTTTCCCCCACAGTAAAAACCGGCCTTGTGTCTAACCTTTTTCTCGTGATAGGGCAAGTAAATAGGGATCAAATGTATTATGCATAAAATACCTAGTACGGTACAAGGCCAATAGATGGCACATAAATTGAAATCTAATTTTAGCTATACACCTTCATTGACCCCTGTACGCTTAAAATCGTAACTATTTATTAATATCACTCACAATTATGAAACGCCACAATACCGCATCTACTCTTTAAACGTTAAATGTCATTGTTTTATGCTAAGCTAGCTCATGGCATAAAAACGACGTCATCTTTAACTACAGTAAAAATAATTATTGTTTTATTTGAATTTTAACGACAGCAAAAAATAATTCAAAACATTAAATAATCGATTTAGTTTCCGTGTATTTGTTTACTACAATGAAACCGGTACATTAATTTTTGTCGATAAAAAATCAGCATTATTATATTATATACTAGCGGTTCCGTGTCCCGGCATTGCCCGGGAAAGTAAAGTAACTCAAGAAATTCACAGCCCCAAGCTTGAAGTATTGAAATATTTTAGTACTTATGGTTGTCCGGCGTGGAAGCAGACCCCACTAAATTTATGTAAAACAGGAACTGGAAAAGTTTTTAAAAAAATAAAAAATAAGTATGAAATTTTCAAGTTGCAGGCTTAGTGTTTTTGTAGGAAAAATAATAAAAAAGATGAAATTTATATAAAATACAGGGAAGTAAACAAATTACTGATGACTCAGCATAAAAAGAAGAAATAGTGTTACCACTAACTCGATAGGTAGGATCGAAATCACGACCCGTTAGTCGACAGCGCTCTCTGCTGACAACAGAATCATAGAAAATAGTATATTTATGCGTGCGACAGGGAGACACAGTAAGTGTAAAAGACTGCATTCGGATTAGCCAATCAAAACGCTTCAAACCAAAGAACGTCTCGGTTAAGCGAGCGTTCCATTTTATTGCGAAATGTAGAGAAGATAACAGATAATTACTGAATGGAAAGTGATGTTTTTTGGTTTTAATTTTCTTATCTTTTTGTTTTTTCTGGGGATGGGGCATCCTACCGGATGCA
>OY744544.1:62233533-62248533 GCA_963556195.1 Sepiola atlantica | reverse complement strand
ATATATATATGAATATATATATGCATATATATATGCATATATATGCATATATATGCATACATATATATATATGCATATATATATGCATACATATATATATGCATATATATGCATACATATATATATGCATATATATATGCATACATATATGCATATATATATGCATACATATATATATGCATATATATATATGCATACATATATACATATATATATGCATACATATATGCCTATATATGCATACATATATACATATATATATATATATATATGCATACATATATGCATATATATATGCATACATATATGCATATATATATATATGCATACATATATATATACATACATATATGCATAGATATTTATATGCATACATATATATATATGAATACATACATATATACATATATATATGTATACATAAAAATATATGCATATATATATATATAAATGTTCATACATACATATATATACAGACATATATGCATATATATATATATATATACATAGTTATTCAGGGAACAACATTCTATACGTCCTCAATAAACACTTCTATTTGCAAACGATTTTTTTTCTGCCAGTCTGAAGACAAATATTATTCTGTTGTACAAAATATCTCCGATATTTTTGTAGGGGATTCATCATTACTGCATCAACATTTCACGAATCCGTCTGTAAAAAAGATGAAATTCATCCACTTTTCATTTACCATTTACATCCTTTCTTTTTCTTCACAATTCTTCAAAGGAAATATACTCATTGAACCCCAGTTTTTCATACGAATGTAAGAACGCATGTCATCTACGTTCTGCTATTTTTACCGTGTTTATATTCCACCGATAAGGATCGATAGAAACTTACTTCAAACGTTAACATGTGTTCCTATTTACTTGCCTTCCCACGAGGGCTATGTTAGACACAAGGACATTATTTAATGTGAGGAAAATCCAGCTCCCCCAAAAAGGGGCACTCTGGATTGGAACTAAAATAAAATAAAAATAGCTTCAGTCTAGAAGAACCGCCATTTCACCGACCGAGGACAGAATACACTAATTGAAGCATCAGAACAGATACTACACTTTAAAGATATATATATATATATATATATATAATTATTTAATGATTCATTTTTAATAATTATATGTACACGTTTCATTTTTGCGGAATCATCAGTGTAGAGATAGCTGTTCAAACCAGTCGAACGATTCGAACCCGGAACAAGAGTAACCTTTAACTCTAACAGCAAAAAATGTATCATATTACGCAAAATATAAACGTTATATAGAGGAAAAATCACCTATATATTTGATCTCACGGTGAGAACAAGTTTATAAAGGCTGTAAAGTTTGGTAGAGCAATTGGCCAAAGTTTGGTAGAGCAATTGGCCAAAGTTTGGTAGAGTAATTGGCCAAAATTTGGTAGAGCAATTGGCCAAAGTTTGGTAGAGAAATTGGCCAAAGTTTGGTAGAGCAATTGGCCAAATAAGCTAAAGTAAAGAACCTAATTAAAAACTATTCCTAATAGATTAAAAGTGGTAGAAAAAAATGATAATTACTGCTGGTCGAAGGATTTGATCCCAGTCACAAAGTCACCACTGACTCTGCAGCCCGGAATCTTTCCCCATTATATATATATATATATATATATATATATATATATATATATATATATATATATATATATATATATATATATATATATATATATATATATATATATATATATATATATATATATATATATATATATATATATATAGTTCTTATATATATATATATATATATATATATATATATATAAGATAAGAACTATATATATATATATATATATATATATATATATAGTTCTTATCTTTAGTAATACATATATAAATAAATATTACGCTCTTATCTTTGAATTTTTCTTAATAATTGAGCACTCTCTTGGGGTTTTCTCCAACTAAAAATGAATATAAAAATTTAACTAGGGAATAATTATTCTATCGTAATAAGTAAAAGTATCCCAAAATACGCCCTCTCCCGGCCCCGGAAAAACGCAGACCCCAATGGTCCAAGTTTAAAAGCGAACTACTTCAGAGTTAATAGTAAGAAGCTTAAATCAGCTTCAACCGGTTTTTAAAAATTTAGCAAAAATTCTAAAAAAGATCTAAATCAATTTTAGGAATATCAGATCGATTTATTGTCCTCACTATTATAGTCTAGCGGTTAAAATTCGAAAAGGACTTTCAAATATATAACTGTAAGTATGTAGGGAAGACATGTTTTATCGTTTATGATTAAAATGGCAAAAAGTCCAGCCGACCGATTTCGCCCTCATTTTACAGAGCTAGATCGAGGGATTAGAAAGAAACTGTATACATTTCAAATAAAAAAGCGTCATGCTATATATACAATGGTTGATGAGTCTTAGAGACTAATCACGCTTAATCCTGCCAAACAATCCTCCTGTTTATAGAGGAAGGGTTTTTGTTTCAAACGAACATAGATCGAGTGGTGGAATATCGAGGAAGCACGACTCAATATGCTAAATAGGTCAATGCTGAAATACATGAATGAATGACGTTTTAATTGTTCACTGACAATAGCAAGTGGTGTTCCCTGAAGTCTAAGTGACAACAAGTTTCCTCAGATTTCCAGCACTCTCCGCCTCTTTCGATAACCATTGCAAATCATTTTGTGTTATCACAACAGCCATTTACCATTGATTTTTCACTTGCATCGACCGCTGGTCTTCTCAGGAATTTGTATGTTTTGTTTGTGTTTTTAGAGGATGGAGTCCGTTTATGGGATTTTTTTTCATCACCACCACCACCACCACCACCACCATCATCATCATCATCATCATCATCATCATCATCATCATCATCATCATCATCATCATCATCATCATCATCATCATCATCATCATCATCATCAAGAAGTAAGGACCTATTATTTTGCCAGGTTCGAGTGAAATGTTGCACATGTTTTTCTTTCTATTGAAGAAAGAAGCGAGAAAAGATTCCGGTAAAAAGAAGAGGGGATATTTGGCATTCGGAATCGCCAAAATCAGGGCAGGGCTAAAAGAGGAATGTGTTAGTTACTGACAATTTTGCGCGTCGTATCCGGGTGTACTTTTTTTTATGGAAATTGCTCCAGACAATGCATGAAGCCCCTTGATGTAAGGAGCTCAAAAGAACAAAAGATGATTAACGCAAAGACAGGAAATGCCTAGTGACCTTAGTTTTGAAAAGACCAAGGCTATAGGTATAGGGGAAAATAGTCACACAGAGAGAGAGAGAGAGAGAGAGAGAGAGAGAGAGAGAGAGAGAGAGATGGGGCAAGCGAGCGAGAGAGAGAGAGAGAGAGAGAGAGCACAAGCCTTTAGTTCTTAGAAATAAGCTACTGGAATAGGAAGATGTATTATAACGAGGTATCTGAACACCGAATTGATGAAGACCACTAGACCAACGGGTCAAACGAGCTGGAACAAAGGAAGCAGGATATAAATCAGACAATTCTGAAGAACGCATGCCATAATAGTACTATTATATGAAGACCACTAGACCAACAGGTCAAACGAGCTGGAACAATGGAAGCAGGGAATAAATCAGACAATTCTGAAGAACGCATGCCATAATTGTACTATTTAATGAAGACCACTAGACCAACGGGTCAAACGAGCTGGAACAAAGGAAGCAAATAATAAGTTAGACAATTCTGAAGAACACATGCCACAATATTACTTATACCTACCATTGAATGGCGATGAAATAAAGACTGTTGGACATTCATGAATGGAACTTGGTGAACAAGTCAGACATAGATTGAAGTTTATTTGTAGCAAATATGTTTGGATTGCAGAAATGACTGAATTTTATTAACGGTTTCATGAAAAGTCAATGTGTATTTTACATGGCCACATGGTGTAATAGGTAATAGCGTTGATTAATAATCATTTCTAAGTTACAGTCGTCTTGAGGTTGAAGGTTCAATCCTCACTGCAGGCGATAATAACTAAGAGTAACATAAAACATTTACACATCTACCCTGTCATAACTGACGGAACAAGAACAATCTACCGCCGTGGATTAAATCAAATGTTCAGTTCGGAATTCCGTACAGGTTCCCCAAGTTCGACAAGAACGTTCCGAAGTTCGACAAGAACGTTCCGAAGTTCGACAAGAACGTTCTGAAGTTCGACAAGAACGTTCCGAAGTTCGACAAGAACGTTCTGAAGTTCGACAAGAACGTTCCGAAGTTCGACAAGAACGTTCCCAAGTTCGACAAGAACGTTTCGAAGTTCGCCAAGAACGTTCCGAAGTTCGACAAGAACGTTCCGAAGTTCGAAAAGATATACCTGAAGAAGGTCGGAGGTTACATAATCTTTGAGATAAAAATCTGGGAGGCTTAAGTCTCGTTAAGTATGAAGCTCATTCAAGATCACGTCTTCTACTGATAAGATGCGACCATCACCAAAGTGTCTCCTCATATCATTGGACGGTGACTGGAGCTTATGCAGTTTACGAACAGGGACATTTTTTAGATAAGATTTTCAAGTTAAATTTAATTTTACGGTAGACTTTTGTTTATTAAATTGTTAGGTGAAAGAACAGAATAATTAATAAAGTTGCCCTCCCTATGTTAAGAATAGCTTTCTAAATAAACGTATTATTTCAGCCCGGTCCGTAAACTGCATTGATGAAACAAAGACTATTGGACTTCATGATTGAAACTTGGTGGACAAGTCAGTCACTTTTTGGGTTTACTCTGTATTTTTAATGTTATACTCACGACATATTTCATTTCGTAGATTAAAAACACAGATTATTCAGAGAAATAATGGGTTGCGTAATTTCTCGTTTCATCTTTCCTTCTTTGAGCGCAATTCACGACTGTCAATTCCAATTAATTTCCTCCTTTATTAATTACCTCCCTTATTAATTTCATCCCTTATTAATTACCTCCCTTATTAATTACCTCCCTTATTAATTTCCTCCCTTATTAATTACCTCCCTTATTTATTACCTCCCTTATTAATTTCCTCCCTTATTAATTTCTTCCCTTATTAATTTCCTCCCTTATTAATTACCTCCCTTATTAATTACCTCCCTTATTAATTTCCTCCCTTATTAATTTCTTCCCTTATTAATTACCTCCCTTATTAATTTCTTCCCTTATTAATTTCCTCCCTTATTAATTTCTTCCCTTATTAATTTCTTCCCTTATTAATTTCCTCCCTTATCAATTACCTCCCTTATTAATTACCTCCCTTATTAATTTCCTCCCTTATTAATTTCCTCCCTTATTAATTTCTTCCCTTATTAATTACCTCCCTTATTAATTTCCTCCCTTATTAATTTCCTCCCTTATTAATTTCCTCCCTTATTAATTACTTCCCTTATTAATTACTTCCCTTATTAATTACCTCCCTTATAAATGTCCTTCCTTATTAATTACCTCCCTTATTAATTTACTCCCTTATTAATTACCTCCCTTATTAATTTCCTCCCTTATTAATTTCCTCCCTTATTAATTTCCTCCCTTATTAATTACTTCCCTTATTAATTACCTCCTTTATTAATTACCTCCCTTATTAATTACCTCCCTTATTTATTTCCTCACTTATTAATTTCATCCCTTATTAATTACTTCCCTTATTAATTTCCTTACTTATTAATTACCTCCCTTATTAATTTACTCCCTTATTAATTACCTCCCTTATTAATTTCTTCCCTTATTAATTACCTCCCTTATTAATTTCCTCCCTTATTAATTTCCTCCCTTATTAATTACCTCCCTTATTAATTACCTCCCTTATTAATTTCCTCCCTTATTAATTACCTCCCTTATTAATTACCTCCCTTATTTATTTCCTCACTTATTAATTACTTCCCTTATTAATTTCCTCCCTTATTAATTACTTCCCTTATTAATTACTTCCCTTATTAATTACCTCCCTTATTAATTTCCTTCCTTATTAATTACCTCCCTTATTAATTTACTCCCTTATTAATTACCTCCCTTATTAATTTCCTTCCTTATTAATTACTTCCCTTATTAATTACTTCCCTTATCAATTACCTCCCTTATTAATTTCCTTCCTTATTAATTACCTCCCTTATTAATTTACTCCCTTATTAATTATCTCCCTTATTAATTTACTCCCTTATTAATTACCTCCCTTATTAATTACCTCCCTTATCTCCTTGCAATGGATGTAATTTACGCTAAAACTGGGAAAGCAAACATTATAAAACAATATACATAAGTTTCATATTTTCTTTTTATAATTTTGTTGCAAGCTTTTCCAGCGCACCATTTTCCTTCAACACTTATTTTTAAAAAATTTAAAAAAACATTTTTTTAATTTTTTAATTTGTTAATTTTTTAAATTTTTAAGTTTTTAATTTTTAATTTTTAATTTTTTTTATTATTTATTTATTTATTTTTTTTTTTTATTTTATTTATTTATTTTTTTTTATTTTGTTATTTTTTTTTTGTTATTTTTTATTTTTTTTTTTTTATATTTTTATTTTTTATTTTTTATTAAGCAAACCACTTATCTACGTCGCCAATCTCAATTAAAAAGTTAATTTATCAAGAGCTGTACAGTAAATGTTTTATAGCGAGAACCGATCGGTCAGAGGAAGGAATGGTATAAAAAACTGCTGAACAGGCGAGGAGAAGGGGTTTATTAACCTCTTCTCCTCGCATGTTCAGCATGTGCCGTAAAAAGACAGACAAAACTATACATACGCTTCTGCACAAATGCGACACAATGGGGTGTGTAAATATCTCCACTGGGCCATATGTAAAAGAAATGAACATTCAGTGTAGCACCAAGTTCTGGTGTTAGATAATGACCCTATGGGAATGGACGTATCTGTTGGGAATCGTTGATTTGACTTGCGCAGTCGAGTGCAGAGCAGGGCTTGTTCTCACAGTCAGAGCTGGCAGACGTGACATGGTTACCGTGTGACGAGACCCCAGATCAAGGGTCAGTCTACACCTGCGAGAGGCTCTGTGACTTCACGGGCCTTGCATGGGAAACAAAGGGATCTGTGACGTCACTCGTTCTTGTGAGAAACGAGTTTTTAGTCAGTCTGATTCGGAAAGCGAACTGAGAGGACGTGCGATTCACAATGTAAAGATAAGGAATATTTCCCTTCGGGGAAGACAAGCGCGAGAATCCTTTCCCCCTCTCTATGAATAGTTAAGAAAACATTAATAACTAACTACGATAAAGTAGTGATTATTCTCTCTCTCTCTCTCTCTCTCTCTCTCGGTGTAGCCCCAGTTGAAATAACAACGCTTGTAATAAATGAATTAAATTCAAAAGAAGAGTTTGTCTTCAGAGTGTAGAACATGGCTTTTATTGCAGACAACAGACGGCGGCAGAGAAGAAAGAATTCATCCACTGGACGACACGACCAACCCTCAAGCACGACGAGTACACGAAACGCGTACTGCCGCGGTCCAAGCAGGAGTAGCTATGTAACACTGGGAACATACACAAAAATGACCTGTTGGACATTTCATACACCATCCACTATGACTACGCAACCACTACTGCTACATACCTGGAAAACGGAGCTGTTAAATGTGACAGTGATATGGAACAAGAGAGATAGAGAGAAAGGGAGAGAGAGGGAGAGAGAGAGTAGCAACCCTAGTTGAAGTCAGTTCCCCCAATGATGCTGGCTTGAACAGATCTGATAGGGAAAATATAACTAAATATCAAAGTCTTATGTACGACATGAAAAGAAACTGGAATCTTAAGAAGATGTCCATCATCATTCCAGTAATCATAGGAGCAATCGGGCTTATGAAAACAGAATTTTAAAAACTACCTGGCGAATATACCCGGTGAACCAAGTGTTAGAGAGATACAAACAACTGCACTTGAAGAGACGGTTAGAATCCTAAAAAGATCTCTCGGTTGGAGTGTCTGAAATAGTAGGTTAATGTCTGGTATCCGGTAAGATGACCCATCCTCGACAAAAACAAAAGAGTAAGAAAACATTAAAAAAAAGAAACAGGAAGAGAGTTTGGTACTACTCCAGATGAAGCGCCTAATTTCCGTGACTGCTCGGCGGCAACGATCGGGCAGGTCGCGGAAGCGGCCGACAGCTTCCGAGACGAAAACGAGGCTGAAGCAGAGCTGACCAATCAGGTTGCTGCCAATTCATCTGCGCTCAGCACAACAAAACAAGCGGTAGGAAGACCTTTCGAACCGGCCACAAACGAATCCGTAAACCTTGGACCTCGACGAGAAAATATATGAAATCCCCCCCCCCCCCAAAAAAAATATACCAAGAAAACTTGCCTAAATATTCTAAGAAAAATAACATACTTCTTTGCTTCATGTAAAAAAAAAATGACGAAAAAAAAGTTGCCTAAATATTGTAAAAGAAATAGCATTTACTTCTTTGATTTATGTAAAAAGAAGACAAAAAAAATTTAAATGGTTCATTTGGCCACGGAAAAAAATTTAAAAATAAAGTTTATTTATAGTTCTTCAGCTATGGTTTGTTCATATTTTTTTTTCATTTTTTTTCAAATATATGTATTTTTTTCTTTTGTATTCTTCGTCTTATATTGTCGTCTGCCACTCTTCCATTTTTACGACTTTCAGTTTTGCTTCAGCCTCGTTTTCGTCTCGGCAGCTCTCGGGCGCTTCCGCAACCTGCCCGATCATTACCGCCGAGCAGTCACGGAAATTAGGCGCTTCATCCGAGAGTTTGAATACCTACTTCACACTCTCTTCGAGTATCGTTGGTCTTTCTGTACTAGGGTTTGCCAGGACAACACGACATGAGGATACTTCACCCTACAAGTAAACCCTAACCAAATATTTAATTAACATAATATTCGAAGCTCAAATAAGATCCCCTCAACACGGCTATGCAATTGCTCATACAAAGAATGGTGCACCTTTTAGTGATGTTATCTCTAGTAACAGAACTTAGATGGATACTCCACCAGACCAGATGAATTCTTGTTCTAGAATCCATCAGGACAAAGAAAAGATAGCAATGAAAATAAACTATACCATAGTTGCATGGTCAATTGTTGAGAGGAAAATTAGTTTTCTTCACTGATTGCCTAACTCAACGTGTAGAGGGGAATATTATTTAAACACTCGGATATCTATGTAACTCATATAGAAATCAAGTTTTAGACCCAGAAATGGGTCCTCTTGATTTCGAAGAGCTAACTGAAATAATGGTCACCATCCGCGAATGCATGGAGTACTGTTGTAACATCTGGTGTCGGCCGTTTCGCCGCGACCATGAAAAGATGGGGGCTCAGGGACTCGGCTGTCTGCAACTGTGGTCACTCTGAACAGACAGTAGACCAGATCATCGAGTCATGCCTTAAATATCGACCACCCAACGCCGAAGCCGGCATAGCTGCGCTAGACAACAAAACATTAGCATGGCGTTTCTCAACCGAGCTGGTGATCTAACAGTGAGATACTGTGAAGCAAACAAAAGTAGAAGATCTGAGCTGGTGTATCAACCACTAGTCTCTCCCTCTTAGACAAGGTGTTACACCGGCCGTTCTTACACAGGAGAAACTACGCCGGTTGTCACTATAAATAGTGCGAGTCACCAGAGACACAGGAAGACAAAGCACAGTCTTGTAACTGTCTAGCCAAGTGCTAGTCACTTTCTTACTTTGTTAATACACTTGTTAAACCAACACTCGACTTGACTTCCTTTATTTATTATTTACTGTTGGACAACTTCACAACACAAGGTATGGGGCAAACTAAAGTATAACTGTCTTCATTTAACGACGGGCAAACAGCTGTAAATCACAAAACCGCCCGTAATTCAAACGCATACCATACAAAATCAAAGCAAAAATCTATAACGCATATGTTCTTCCTGTAGTCTTATACGGACTTGAATGGGTCAACTGAACTGTAAAATTATGTCAGAAAGTAGAAACTTCCAAAACCACATAATGCACTTCATTACTGATCATAAACTAGCTGATCGCATCAGTATCGCAGAGTTGCGAAAATCCATTCGCATCCCATCAATATCCTCTGTCATCAAATGTAAAGTCTTGAGATTGTTTCATCACGTTAAGCGTTCCAGTATAGGGCTATGCAAAATATGCTTGAAGGCATAATACAAGGAATCCGGTCGAAAGGTAGACAAAAGAAAAGATGGATAGACAACGGTTGTGAACATGATTGAGTTTTGCAAAGGAAAAAAAAAATAAAACAGCAATGTTTGGTGCACTTTGAATCGGGAAGCCAATAACTTCAGACAGCCTCATTTGGTAGCGCCAGTAGGTTCTATTTGACCCATAGATGTGGCCCTTACAGGTACTACCACTCGAGGCCAGAGTGAACCTGGAAGCAATGGCAACTAAGGGGCAACTCCACATTCCCCTACAGCTCCCAAATGGAGACCTCACCACTAGATGTCTTAGGGTCATACCCAAGACCATACAAAATCAAAGTGAAAATCTATAACACATATGTCCTTCCTGTAGTTTTATATGGACTTGACTGTATCAACTGGACTGTAAAATTATGTCAAAAAGTAGAAACTTTCCCAAGGCACATCATGCGCTTCATTACTGATCATAAACTAGCTGATCACATTAGTATCGCAAAGTTGCGAAAACTCACTGGAATTCCATCAATACCCTCCGTCATCAAATGTGAAGTCTTGGGATTGTTTGGTCACGTTCAGCGTTCCAGTGTGCGGCTATTCAAACAATGCGTTAAAGGTACAATACAAGGAAGCCGGTCAACAGATATATAAATAGACGGATCAATATACTGCCTACCTAAAAAATTGCAACATTTTGTTTGTTGGTGGTTTTATGTTAGGCTGGGTCTAGTCTACAGCATACTAAAAGTTGGACAAGATCCGAGTATGGCAAAGTTTCAAATTCGAATATGACTTGTTTTAATTTACAAGTCATTTTCCATTTACATGTGAAGCACTAACTCGGTCAGTTTTCTTGATAAATCAATGCATCTTAGATTTTTACCTAATTTTTCAGGCTCAATCTTTCATATGAAAGGGTTACCAGTGATGCCAAATAAACCCTTATACAATATCAATGAGTACCCCTACACCCATTATCCTAGTTGTATCCACCCTGATTAACTTACATCACAGTGCTTTTTCAAAACTTTTAACTCCTCCTCATCTTCCACTGAATCATTTTTCATATTGTCACAATTTCCGTTTTGGCAATGTCCACATGCACTTGTACATTCTAGTCCATGCCTCCTGCAGGTACACCTTAGGTTATTGCATCCTTCTGAACAGTTGCAATGAATTATCTGAATCAGTGCATCTGGAGCAGGGCTTTGTCCGCCATCACTGGAACAATAGATAGATAGATAGATTTGGGCGATTCAAAAAATTGTTCAAATAATGTTCTAAATAAAGAGCTTACACCAAGGTATTATGGTTGCTTACTGCTGTTTCAAGGCAGTGTTTATATTAAACAATACAATGATTTATATAATTTTTATGATTCATTGTATGCCGTCAAATAAATGCTGCATCGAAACATATATAAACAATATATGTATATATCTAACCCTAACCCTAACCCTAACTCTAACTATAACCCTAACCCTAACTCTAACCCTAACCCTAACCCTAACCCTAACTCTAACCCTAAACAATATATGTATATCGCTTTATTTTGATCTTGATTTCCAAATGCTTTAAATCGACTAAATCTCTCTCTCTCGATATATATATATATATATATATATATATATATATATATATATATATGAGCAAACATTTAAAAAAATAACATAATTATTCTGTTTAATTATACCTGTTTTATTTTTTCAATTTTTCTGATGGTCTTTTTTGTATTAAAATTTAAAAAAATAATAATAAATGTTCCATAGGTTTCACGAACGTTTTCGATATTTCGTCGAATCATCCTCAGGTGTCAAAAGCAAATGAACAAAAAAAGCTGGAGGAAGAAGAGAATTTTAAAAAGACGGCAGAGAAACGCGCAGAGAACGTTTATCGCATTGTTCCATATATATTTGTTTCATTTTACTTCAGTCGAAGTTTTCAGAAAACAAGCTAACACTTGATTTCTATATCAAAAAATATATCAAATATTCCATTAAAGATCGCCTTTACCTTAAACTTTGAGTGTGTAGTAGTAAATAACAATGTTTTTCATCTCCCCAACTGACCAGTTAACTATTTTATAGGATATCTTTCTTTTGGTCTCTTGGTCTAACCGGATTGCAGGACAAAAATTTCATCTGATCTGGTTGCAGTATCCAGCTAAGTGCTGTTACTTGAGGTAGCATCACAAGGAGAAGGTGCACCATTCCTCGTTTGAGCCAGTTCATAGCCATATCGAGGGGATCTTTCTTATAGGCTTCGAATATTTGGTCAGGGTTTACTTGATGGGTAAAGTATCCTCATGTCAGATTGTCCTGATAGACCATTGTAAAAAGAGACTGAAAACACTCGAGGATGGTGTCTAGTAGGTAATTCAAACTCCCCAGTTGGTAATTCAAACTTTCCCATATATCAGGTTGGAAAGAAAGTAATGTCGTTTTTGTCCAACACATTTATTTCATCTGAAACATTCGCATTAGCTCATTCTTAATCTTTACAAAAATTTCCCTTACCTTCTATGTGCCGAGCATCTACGTGTCCCAATCCCTAAGTAACCCATGGGAACGGAAACCCTTTAAAACTTCTAATACGTATTTCCGATTTTAACATTTAAATGCTTTTTTTATATTGATTTGAAAAAGTTTTATGAAAGGAAAAACGTTTTATAGGGGTAATATAAAGTAGTATAAATGGAAAAAATATATTTATTGAACAAAAATAAATGATGTTGCAAATGTGCAACAAATGTGCAACAGATGGCATCAAGCATTTTAGAATTAGGCAGATGACACACCGATGAAACTCAACGTAACATCGAAGATACTGATTACCTATTTAGCGGGTTTGCGAATGCAACATCATACTAATACTTACTCACACTTGCAAACAGGCTCGTTGCAGATTTGAAACAAGTCGCAGCTTTTCACATTTTCGTCGAAGACTATCTTAAATGGTCATTTAGTTGAAATGTGTCATATTTGAAACAAAATGCATTTACGGGTGAATGGAATTTAAACGACATGTATAAGACACTAAATCAATGAGTTTTCCAGCATGTCAGCTTTTTTGCAACTATATTAGGCGATGAAAAATGATTCAGGGGGGCAGTAAAAACAAAAAATGTAACATGGTGTTATGAGTATAGTGAAAAAGTACAGTGATCCTAATTCAATTCCGAGCAACGTCAGGTCGGGTGTGCTAGTGTGTATATATATATATTACGTTTTATAAATGAGAGCTCGTCAATCAGTTGACATGATGTGAATCTGGTTATGATAAACGAGCAAATAATGAGATAAACGGAAAAACACTGTTTACGTAATTAAGTCTGTTTGTTTTTAAAAAATAACACGGTATTTCGACTATATAATAACACAGGTCCACTCTTTCTATGCGATCAGCGATGAACACCGCCACCCTCTCTCATTCTCTCTCTCTCTCGCTCTCTCTCTCTGTCTCTCTCTCTCTCTCTGTCTGTCTCTCTTGCTATATATATATTTATATATATAGAGAGAGAGACATATATATATATAGAGAGAGAGACATATATATATATATATATAAATATATATATATATATAAATATATATATATATATATGTATATATATACTATTTCTACTACTTTTCTATTACTACTACTTTTATACATGAATATCTCTCTCTCTCTCTCTCTCTCTCTCTCTATATATATATATATATATATATATATATATATATATATATATATATATATATACCCATTGCTTCAGAGTTTTCGTGCCGCCTTCCACAGTGAAGTTTTTCATTCCATTTGCTTTGAACTTTTTCTACAATTTTTCTAAAGTAAATTTTTCATACTTGTATTGACATTTTTTCAAAACATGACTTTTAGTATTGTTTATGTGGATGTGTTTTCTTTCATTATATATATATATATATATATATATATATATATATATATATATATATATATATATATATAAACAATATGGGTTGGTCGTTCATTGCTAGATTTGTTAATTAAATTGAAAATATAAGCCATTAACAATGCGAGATTAATTTATTATTAATCATTATTTATTTATTTTTACTTTAATCTTATTAATTTCGGAATAAAATTCCATCATCAGAGGTGACCAGTATTGAGTCATTTTTTTTTCATCAAAAAACAAGAATAAACAAACTTATTTCTTTTGTTACTTGATAAACATCTTTGGTGTGATGTCTCCGCGCTGGTGATGTTGGCGGTTATGGGTTCAAATTCTGGTGTCGAACGTAGAAGAGCGCTGGCTCGCTCATGTTGATAAAAACAATATGTGTTGGTCGTTTATTTAAAAGGATTTGGATTTTATTCCGAAATTAATAAGATTAAAGTAAAAAAAAAAAATTAATTAATCTTGCATCGTTAATGGCTTATATTTTCAATTTTATTATATATATATATATATATATATATATATATATATATATATAAAATATGGGTTGGTCGTTAAATTTCAAAGTATTGCAGGGTTAGTTAATAAAATTGAAATATAAGCCATTAGCAATACAAGATTAATTTATTATTATTATTTTTTTTACATTAATCGTATTAATTTCGGAATAAAATTCCATCATCAGGGGTGACCAGTATTGAGTCATTTTTTTTTCCTCAAAAATTTTTTGTTCGACACCGGAATTTGAATCATAACCGCCAACAACAACAGAGCGGAGATATCGCACAAAAGACGTTTATCAAATAACAAAAGAAATAAGTTTGTTTATTCTTGTTTTTTGATGAAAAAAAAATGACTCAATACTGGTCACCCCTGATGATGGAATTTTATTCCGAAATTAATAGGATTAATGTAAAAAGACAAAATAATAATAAATTAATCTTGTATTGCTAATGGCTTATAT
>OY744544.1:62173533-62228533 GCA_963556195.1 Sepiola atlantica | reverse complement strand
ATGAAGATTCTCAAGTTCGACATGAAGATTCTCAAGTTCGACTAGAAGGTTCCCAATTTCGAAAAGATTCACCTGAAACAAAAATCTGGGATTACATCGGCCGAAACGTTTTGAATATAAAAAAGATGAGAATAGTAGTCCGAATAATTCAAATAATACAAATTATCAATCCTTATCTAAAAAAAATTCCGAAATATGATTTTGAATCATTTAAAAGCGTAAATTCGAAAGTAATTTCTATTTTAAAGTTTATAGACCACAGTCGAGTATTACGATTCATTTGTGCTACTAACGATTAAGGGTATTTCTCGGAGGCGTCACCACTCTAGAAAATAATCATTATTTGTATATTTTTGTTTTGTTTTGTTACAACTTTAATTCGTTGTTATTGGATTTTTAGAAGTAAGAATATCGATGGCGATTTTCCATAGCAACAATAACGTGATTTGTAACGAGATCAACGCGAGATGTCGGCCAGACGAGATATTGTTAAAACCTTGTTCCAATCGCTAAAGATATCAGTTCATATTTTCCCAAGGCGGTTGTCCAATATTTTCTTTTCTTTTGTTATCTCTCCCCCTCTCTCTCCACCTCACTCTTTATCCCTCTCTTTTCCTCTCTTTATCATTCTCCCTCCTTCCCCCTCTTTCTCCTCTCTCCCTCCGTATCTCTCTAAATCTCTCTTCCTCTCTTTCCCTTTTTCCCTCCCTCTCTTGCTTCCTATTTCTCTGACTTTCTCCCGCTCTCTCACTTTTTCTCCACCCTCCTTCTTTATCTGTCTCTCTTCTTATCTTTTCTTCTCTCTCCCCACTCACACTCTCTATCTCCAACCCCGTCTTTCTCCTTCTCTCTCTCTCTCTCTCTCTCCCACTTTCCGCCTTTCGTCCACTCTCTTTCCTTCTCTCTGCATCTTTCACTTTGTCGCTAGCTCTCTTTCTCCATCGCTCGCCCTCTCTTCATCTTTCTCTTTCTCCCTCTTTCTCCATCTCCCTACATTTATCTATATCTTTCCTTCCACCCTTTTTCTCTCCCTCTCTTCAGTGTTCACCTCTCTCTCTCTCTCTCTCTCTTTATCTCTCTCTCTCTCTTACTCTTTTTCTCTTTCTGCCCCCGCCCCACATAGTCGTAAAGATCAGAGCTTAAAATATAATCCTAAGAATAGTTTTCTTGCAGAAAAAAGAATAAGCTTTGGTTCGTAGATAAAACGTTAAACTCGGTGAAACGTGATTTGAAAACAAGTATAAAAAAACAAAAAAACAGCCCCCCCCCCAAAAAAAAGGCAATAAAACATTCAAACAAAGAATCAATAACAAACTTTGTGAGGTTTTGACCAACAGTAATGGATGCCTAACTCATGTTTTACCAATTCATATTGTTTAAATATATTTCGATATATATGTCTAAACATCTGTATAAATTAGTAAATATTACTGAACATTAAGATATAAATAAGATTTGTGTTTATTTATTAATTTATGTTTTTAAATCAGCTAGGTCCCTGATGTGAATTACCGAGTCGAGGTTGACACAAAGATACATACACGTGTGAATTTGACACAAAGATACATACACGTATGAATTTGACACGAAGATACATACACTTGTGAATTTGACACTAAGATACATACACGTGTGAATTTGACACAAAGATACATACACGTGTGAATTTGACACAAAGATACATACACGTGGGAATTTGGCACAAAGATACATACACGTGTGAATTTGGCACAAATATACATACACGTGTGAATTGACACAAAGATACATACACGTATGAATTTGACACAAAGATACATACACGTGTGAATTGGACACAAAGATACATACACGTATGAATTTGGCACAAAGATATATACACGTGTGAATTTGACACAAAGATACATACACGTATGAATTTGGCACAAAGATACATACACGTGTGAATTGACACAAAGATACATACACGTATGAATTTGACATAAAGATACATACACTTGTAAATTGGACACAAAGATACATACACGTGTGAATTTGACACAAAGAAACATACACGTGTGAATTTGACACGAAGATACATACCCGTGTAGATTCCGGTCGAAATGTAACACATAAGGAAGACATATCTTTCAAACACACACACATACACACAGTTTGAAGTACCTACTAGAAACCATCCTCGAGTGTCTTTGGTCTCTCCGTGCAAGGGTTTGTCGGGACAACACTACAAGTAAATCCTGACCAAATATTTAAAATAACATAGTATTCTAAACCCAACTAAGATCCCCTCAACACGGCTATACACTGCCTCATGCGAGCAATGGTGAAGCTTATCCTAGTTATGTTACCTTAAGTAACAGCACTTAGCTAGATACTCCACCAGACCAGATGAACTCTTGTCCTGGAATCCGGTAGCACCAAGAGACGAAAAGAAATATATACTATAACAATATTCACTAGTCATTTACGGAGATAAAAATGAATGTTCTCCATGATACGATTTTTAGTTTGTTTGCAAGCAACTACAGACCAATAACCTGTTTACCAATGTTACGATTTTTAGATAACATTTTGTTTGGTGAGCGCCGTCCAAGTCTGCCTTATTTCTGCGGTTCCTAATTGCTTCAAAGTGGAATTAGATACACTGAGGTCTGTTCTCTAGTCGCGATGGTCGCACCAGAATTGGTGCGCATACTCATGCACATCACCACAAAGTTGCGTGCCGATTACTCATGCGCCGTGCTCGATATGGCGAAAATAAATTTAAAAGAAAAACTGTTTTCAAAAGCCAAGGTCCCTTTTTTGTCCCTGTCGTTTACGAGCCGGATGTTTAAAATCGTAACAGCTCCCCCAGATCTCATTTTGATTGAATTGTCTGGTTTGTGTAAAGTCGTGTGTGTGAGGGGAGTCATTTCATGATGAAGTCCTTAAAATGTGCAGGTAGCTGGCCTCGTCTCGACCATTTCGGGTTCGGTTTGTATCCGGGTGGCGTTTGGGGGGCTCCAGTGAATCTTGAGTCTTGTAATGCTCTGTGCGCCCCAGCTGTGTATGTGAGCGTTGTTTCCTGGGTTATTCGATGAGCTCAGCAGGGTAGAAGAGGTAAGTTAGGAGATCTCAAGTAACTACAGATCAATAACCTGTTTACCAATGTTACGATTTTTATATAACATTTTGTTTGGGGAGCGCCGTCCAAGTCTGCCTTATTTCTGCGGTTCCTAATTGCTTCAAAGTGGAATTAGATACACTGAGATCTGTTCTCTAGTCGCCATGGTCGCACCAGAGTTGGTGCACATACTTATTCACAGCACCACAAAGTTGTGTGCCGATTACTCATGTGTCGATTACTCATATGGCGAAAATAAGATTTAAAAGAAACAGTTTTCTAAAGTTATGGGCCATTTTTTGTCCCTGTCATTTGGGAGCCGGATGGTTACGACTCCGTCCGCGTACTACTCTTAAATAACAGGAGTCTGACAACAAGCAGGAGTCGCACAAGGAATCCAGGTATTTAATTGCTTCCCACCGCAGCAGTCCGACACTGAACGGTCGTGTCGCTATCGACCCTTCACTCAACTAACCCACCCCACTTGAACCATCAACGACATCGCCATTCTGAACAACAATTACAATAACAGAAATGACTCTGCCACGGCAGAACAACTACAATAACAACAACGATTCTACCATTGCAGAACAACTACAATAACAACAACGACTCTACCACGTCAGAACAACTACAATAACAACAACGACTCTACCACGGCAGAACAACTACAATGACAGCAACGACCCTACACACGGCAGAACAACTACAATAACAGCAACGACCCTACACACGGCAGAACAACTACAATAACAACAACGATTCTACCACGGCAGAACAACTACAATAACAACAACAGTTCTACCATTGCAGAACAACTACAATAACAACAACGACTCTACCACGGCAGAACAATAAAAATAACAACAACGATTCTACCATTGCAGAACAACTACAATAACAAAAACGACTCTACCACGTCAGAACAACTACAATAACAACAACGACTCTACCACGGCAGAACAACTACAATGACAGCAACAACCCTACACACGGCAGAACAACTACAATAACAGCAACGACCCTACACACGGCAGAACAACTACAATAACAACAACGATTCTACCACAGAAGAACAACTACAATAACAACAACGACTCTACCACGGCAGAACAACTACAATAACAGCAACGATTCTACCGCGGCAGAACAACTACAATAACAACAACGACTCTACCACGACAGAACAACTACAATAACAACAACGACTCTACAACGGCAGAACAACTACAATAACAACAACGACTCTACCACGGCAGAACAACTACAATAACAACAACGACTCTACCACGGCAGAACAACTACAATAACAGCAACGATTCTACCACGGCAGAACAACTACAATAACAACAACGACTCTACCACGGCAGAACAACTACAATAACAACAACGACTCTACCACGGCAGAACAACTACAATAACAGCAACGATTCTACCGCGGCAGAACAACTACAATAACAACAACGACTCTACCACGACAGAACAACTACAATAACAACAACGACTCTACAACGGCAGAACAACTACAATAACAACAACGACTCTACCACGGCAGAACAACTACAATAACAACAACGACTCTACCACGGCAGAACAACTACAATAACAGCAACGATTCTACACGGCAGAACAACTACAATAACAACAACGACTCTACCACGGCAGAACAACTACAATAACAACAACGACTCTACTACGGCAGAACAACTACAATAACAGCAACGATTCTACCACGGCAGAACAACTACAATAACAACAACGACTCTACCACGGCAGAACAACTACAATAACAACAACGACTCTACCACGACAGAACAACTACAATAACAGCAACGATTCTACCGCGACAGAACAACTACAATAACAACAACGACTCTACCACGACAGAACAACTACAATAACAACAACGACTCTACAACGGCAGAACAACTACAATAACAACAACGACTCTACCACGGCAGAACAACTACAATAACAACAACGACTCTACCACGGTAGAACAACTACAATAACAGCAACGATTCTACCACGGCAGAACAACTACAATACCACAACGACTCTACCACGGCAGAACAACTACAATAACAACAACGATTCTACCACGGCAGAACAACTACAATAACAGCAACGATTCTACCGCGGCAGAACAACTACAATAACCACAACGACTCTACCACGGCAGAACAACTACAATAACAACAACAACTCTACCACGGCAGAACAACTACAATAACAGCAACGATTCTACCACGGCAGAACAACTACAATAACAACAACGACTCTACCACGGCAGAACAACTACAATAACAGCAACGATTCTACCACGGCAGAACAACTACAATAACAACAACGACTCTACCATTGCAGAACAACTACAATAACAACAACGACTCTACCACGGCAGAACAAGTACAATAACAACAACGATTCTACCATTGCAGAACAACTACAATAACAACAACGACTCTACCACGGCAGAACAACTACAATAACAACAACGACCCTACCACGGCAGAACAACTACAATAACAACAACGACTCTACCACGGCAGAACAACTACAATAACAATAACGATTCTACCATTGAAGAACAACTACAATAACAACAACGACTCTACAACGGCAGAACAACTACAATAACAACAACGACTCTACCATGGCAGAACAACTACAATAACAACAACGACTCTACCACGGCAGAACAACTACAATAACAACAACGACTCTACCACGGCAGAACAACTACAATAACAACAACGACTCTACTACGGCAGAACAACTACAATAACAACAACGACTCTACCACGGCAGAACAACTACAATAACAGCAACGATTCTACCACGGCAGAACAACTACAATAACAACAACGACTCTACATCGGCCGAACAACTACAATAACAACAACGACTCTACCACGGCAGAACAACTACAATAACAACAACGACCCTACCACGGCAGAACAACTACAATAACAACAACGACTCTACCACGGCAGAACAACTACAATAACAACAACGACTCTACCACGGCAGAACAACTACAATAACAACAACGACTCTACCACGGCAGAACAACTACAATAACAGCAACGATTCTACCACAGCAGAACAACTACAATAACAACAACGACTCTACCACGGCAGAACAACTACAATAACAACAACGACTCTACCACGGCAGAACAACTACAATAACAGCAACGATTCTACCACGGCAGAACAACTACAATAACAGCAACGATTCTACCGCGGCAGAACAACTACAATAACCACAACGACTCTACCACGGCAGAACAACTACAATAACAACAACAACTCTACCACGGCAGAACAACTACAATAACAGCAACGATTCTACCACGGCAGAACAACTACAATAACAACAACGACTCTACCACGGCAGAACAACTACAATAACAGCAACGATTCTACCACGGCAGAACAACTACAATAACAACAACGACTCTACCATTGCAGAACAACTACAATAACAACAACGACTCTACCACGGCAGAACAAGTACAATAACAACAACGATTCTACCATTGCAGAACAACTACAATAACAACAACGACTCTACCACGGCAGAACAACTACAATAACAACAACGACCCTACCACGGCAGAACAACTACAATAACAACAACGACTCTACCACGACAGAACAACTACAATAACAATAACGATTCTACCATTGAAGAACAACTACAATAACAACAACGACTCTACAACGGCAGAACAACTACAATAACAACAACGACTCTACCACGACAGAACAACTACAATAACAACAACGACTCTACCACGGCAGAACAACTACAATAACAACAACGACTCTACCACGGCAGAACAACTACAATAACAACAACGACTCTACTACGGCAGAACAACTACAATAACAACAACGACTCTACCACGGCAGAACAACTACAATAACAGCAACGATTCTACCACGGCAGAACAACTACAATAACAACAACGACTCTACATCAGCCGAACAACTACAATAACAACAACGACTCTACCACGGCAGAACAACTACAATAACAACAACGACCCTACCACGGCAGAACAACTACAATAACAACAACGACTCTACCACGGCAGAACAACTACAATAACAACAACGACTCTACCACGGCAGAACAACTACAATAACAACAACGACTCTACCACGGCAGAAAAACTACAATAACAGCAACGATTCTACCACAGCAGAACAACTACAATAACAACAACGACTCTACCACGGCAGAACAACTACAATAACAACAACGACTCTACCACGGCAGAACAACTACAATAACAACAACGACTCTACCACGGCAGAACAACTACAATAACAGCAACGATTCTACCACGGCAGAACAACTACAATAACAACAACGACTCTACCACGGCACGACAACTACAATAACAACAACGACTCTACCACGGCAGAACAACTACAATAACAACAACGACTCTACCACGGCAGAACAACTACAATAACAACAACGACTCTACCACGGCAGAACAACTACAATAACAACAACGACTCTGCCACGGCAGAACAACTACAATAACAACAACGACTCTACCACGGAAGAACAAATTCTAATAACAACAACGACTCTACCACGGCAGAACAACTACAATAACAACAACGACTCTACCACGGCAGAACAACTACAATAACAACAACGATTCTACCATTGCAGAACAACTACAATAACAACAACGATTCTACCATTGCAGAACAACTACAATAACAAAAACGACTCTACCACGGCAGAACAACTACAATAACAACAACAATTCTACCACGGCAGAACAACTACAATAACAACAACGACTCTACCACGGCAGAACAACTACAATAACAGCAACGATTCTACCACGGCAGAACAATAACAATAACAACAACGATTCTACCATTGCAGAACAACTACAATAACAGCAACGACTCTACCACGGCAGAACAACTACAATAACAACAACGACTCTACCACGGCAGAACAACTACAATAACAGCAACGATTCTACCACGGCAAAACAATAACAACAACAGCAACGACTCGATCACAGCAGAACAATAACAACAACGACTCTACCACGGCAGAACAATAACAATAACAATAACAATAACAATAACAATAACAATAACAATAACAATAACAATAACAAGAACAATAACAATAACAAGAACAATAACAAGAACAATAACAATAACAATAACAAGAACAATAACAATAACAATAACAATAACAATAACAATAACAATAACAATAACAACAACAATAACAATAACAAGAACAATAACAAGAACAATAACAATAACAATAACAAGAACAATAACAATAACAACAACAATAACAAGAACAATAACAATAACAATAACAAGAACAATAACAATAACAACAACAATAACAATAACAATAACAATAACAATAACAAGAACTCTACAGACGGCAGACCAACAACAACAACTTTGTTTTGTATCTAATGTATTTTGAAACAATACAATTTGTTTAATTCACATTCTGTCTCGTCTCCCCATTTTCCTTGCTACCAAACGATTTTTATAACATTCACTTTTTTTCTAACTGAACGTTTGAGAGGTAGAGGAGAAGCTGGATTGAACACTCGAATATCTATGTATTTCCTATAGGAATTAAGTATTTAGCCACAGAAAGGGAACCCTTGATTTCTGAGAAGTTACTGAAATAAAATGAAAACTACACAAATAATGTTTGTATAAATAAAGATATTGATACCTATTAGTCAGCCCTATTTGGTATTGAGCACTTTTAGATAAACACAGTAAAAATTCACTAGATTTTTACCCCGTGTATACAGATTTACCTGGATTACTATATATATAGTATAACCTTTTATACAAACATTTGGGCTACGTATCTGACTAGATCTTTCAGCTACGACCTTATATCAAGTCTAGCTTCCTTAGACCACTGCGAAGATACTCGAAGGGGGTGCATATATATATATATATATATATATATATCTATATATATATATATATATATATATATATATATATATATATATATATATATATATATATATATATAAAGTAAGGTATGTATCTTCGCCCGAGGTAGCTAGACTTTGAATAAGGTCGTAGCTGAAACATGGATGCGCATATGTAATCAAAAATGTATACTAAAATACAGCTCTACTTGGTATTGAGCACTATTTTATAAAAACCGTAGATTCACAGGATAAAAACATATATATATATATATATATATATATATATATATATATATATAAATATTAATAATTTATTACCTACAGACATCGATGTTTTATGCTTACGCAATCTTCAGTGCAGGAAGCTAATTCCTAACGGAAGTGTAAAAACGAGAATTAAAAAAAACAATACATGAATATACTAAGCCGGCTTTCGTTCACACTCATCAGAGTAAATACGTGGAAATAATTCAAGCATTACGACTAAAACCTTAAAACAGTAGAATGAAGACCAGTGACAAGTGTAGGAAAAAAAGATTTGGGGGAGGGGTCACAAGTGGATCACACTGAGTCTTAGAAGCCACTCCCTTTGTTTACAAAGGGAGGGTTTAAATGACTTAATATATTGCTTCCAGGACTTTAAGGTGGAATAACGAATGTGATCTACTTATGACAGAAAACCAGATGCGAACAAAAATACAAATAATTTGTTAAATTAATTACCCAATAAGCCGGATTAATAAAATCGTTTTTTTTTCTCAAAGTACTTTGAAAGACGAAAAAAAAAAAGATTAGCAAGTGCCAGTCGAATTCGAGACCCGAATGACACAGTGATGAGAAGGGGTCGTTTTTCAAAAAAATCATACTCTTCGAAGGAAAATTTCAGGAAGGATTTGCCTCAAAGGTCGGATGAAATATTGCCAAACCACCCTTGTTAGAGTTGCGGGGACCTACATTGGTACCAGAAATGTCCTTTTAAACGAAAAAATTGTGACAAATGCCATAAAATGGGACACAAAGCCTCACATTGCAGAAGTAACACTGAAAAAAGTTACATAAAAACAATTAGAATTAATGGTGGCAACCTAAACATACGAAAGTATGTTACGGTAAAAATGAACAATCAAGATGTTAAAATACAGCTTGATTCAGGGTCTGACCTATCAATTATTAATATTAATACCTGGAAAAAGATCGGCAGACCGACTATGCTACGCACAGATAAAGTGGCTCGATCGGTAACCGGAGAGAAAATAAACTTTGAAGGGGAAGTCATTTCAAAAGTGACACTAAAAAATAAGACATTAAAATTACGCATGTTCGTAATGAAAGATACAGGAAATTTGTTCGGTTCAGATTGGATTCAGCACTTCCAGCTCTGGGATTCGCCGATAAGCGCCTATTGTCAACGAATAGAGAACTTTTCTGCTGAAGCAGAAAAATTGAAGAAGAATTTGAAAGAGTCATTCCCCAAGGTGTTTTCTAATGAATTAGGACGCTGTACTAAAATGAAGGCGAGTTAAAACTAATTGAAAATAAGAATCCCGTTTTTAAGAGAAAACGAAGTGTACCGTTTGCCTCTCTTGAAAAAAGTAATGCAGAAATAGACCGGTTGGTGAAGAAAGGTATTTTAACACCAGTTGACTACTCGGAATGGGCGGCCCCAACCGTCTACGTGAAGAAAAAATCTGGAGAGATCAGAGTGTGCGCCGATTTCTCAACCGGTTTAAACGATGCGCTGAAAGATTATCACTATCCTCTGCCGACACCAGAAGAGGTTTTCACAAAATTAAATGGTGGAAAACTGTTCTCAAAAATTGACTTGAGTGAAGCCTATCTGCAAATACCTGTAGAGGAAGATAGCTCTAAGCTTCTCTGTATTTCGACACACAGGGGACTACTAAAGTTCAATCGTCTCCCTTTTTGGAATTAAAATGGCCCCGTCGATTTTTCAGCAGGTAATTGACACGATGTTGAGCGGGTTCGATTTTTCGATCGGCTACCTTTACGATATCTTAATGAAAAGTACGAACGTCGGGGAGCACCGTGAGCACGTACACAAAGTATTCGAAAGGATAAGCGATTTTGGTTTTACACTCAAGGAGTCAAAGTGTGAATTCTTTCTAGAAGAGATCAAATACTTGGGACATGTCATTGATAAGAATGGAAGACGTCCCGACCCAGAAAGATCTATAGCCATCAAGAATATGCCCGAACCGAACAACGTTACCCAACTACAAAGCTTCCTGGGTCTCGCAAACTATTACGAAAAATTCATTCCCAGTATGCACAAATTGCGAGCCCCCTTAAATGAGTTACTTAAGAAAGATAGTAAATGGGAATGGTCCGCCGACTGTCAATCTGCATTCGACAACCTAAAAACGAAGTTAACTTCAGAATTATTTCTTACTCATTTTAATCCAGAGCTAAAAACTATTGTTGCAAGTGACGCCAGCTCCTACGGCATTGGGGCGTGCATTTTACATAAAATGCTGGATGGCTCGATGAAACCCATCGCGCACGCTTCAAGAACTTTACTTCCCGCAGCGAAAAATTACTCGCAGATTGAAAAAGAAGCGTTGGGTATTGTGTTCACAATGACCAAATTTCACAGGTATCTACACGGCCGTCATTTTATCCTACAAACAGACCATAAGCCACTTATCACCATCTTTGGATCAAAAAAAGGCTTGCCAACCTACACAGCAAACCGCCTACAGAGATGGGGTATAATTCTGTTAAATTATGACTTAGAGATGGAATTTTTACCGGCAAAAAGATTAGGACACGCAGATGGTTTATCGCGGCTAATCCCAAAGTACACGGAACCGCTCGAGGATACAGTTATAGCATCCCTTCGGTCTGAATATGACTATAGTAAAGTACTGTGTAACACAATAAAAGAGCTGCCAGTCACACTTGGCGATATACAAAAAGAGGCAAGAGAAGATAATTTTATTATCGAAATTAAAAATAAATTACAAACAGACGATGAGCAAACGGCAGAAGGTTTTTCAGTCTGTTGCGACACATTATTATACCGGGAGCGAGTAGTAATCCCAGCTAAGCTAAAAAAAAAATCCTGAAGGATTTCCATAAGGGGCATTCCGGAGTGACACGCATGAAGAGCCTAATGAGATCTTATGTGTATTGGAAAAACATGGACAGTGACATAGAGACGAAGGTGAAGGTCTGTGCGGGCTGCGCGTCGGCAGCGAAAGCACCACCTATTCAGTACTGTCCATGGCCAAAGACAGAGCAACCATGGTCCCGTATTCATTTCGCGAGGCCATTGGAAGGCTTCTACTATTTAATTATAGTCGACAGCTACTCAAAATGGCCAGAAGTTGTTAGATGTAAAAACCCAACAACGAATGTCACGATATGCGCGTTGCATGAACTGTTTGCCCGATTCGGAGTGGTGGACATTGTTGTATCGGACAACGGTACACAATTTACTTCACGAGTGTTCAAAGAATTTTGTGAAGACTTTCAAATTAAATATATCACCACTCCGACTTACCATCCGAGGTCAAACGGACAGGCAGAAAAAGTCGTTAATACCTTGAAGAGAGCGTTGAAAAAATCGACGGGCACGCCGAGAGAAAAGGCACTCCAGCAGTTCCTTCAAGTGTATAGAATTACACCCAACGAGAACACACCAGCCCAAGTACCACCGGCGGAAGTAATGTTTAGAAGAAAAATAAATTCGGTATTCGACAAACTTTTACCAAAACAGGTGAAACCGACCAACATTACGGCACCAAAGAAGAGTTACGAGGATGGAGAGAAGGTGTTCTTCCAGAAACACCATGGAAACAAAACCGTGTGGGAAGTGGGAAAGGTACAAAAAAGATTGGGGCGGATGGTGTACATTGTAGAGAGTCCTAGAGGCACCTGTAAAAAACACATTAACCAAATGCGTCGTCGCATGTCGGACGACCCAGGGGAAGGCCCATCGGATCAGAGTGAGACCATCATGGAAGATCTATACGACGCATTTGAGCTGTAACAACAAAAACGCCTCCGGAACAGAGACGTTGATCAAGAAAACGTAAATTAACCGGGAGTTTCGAGGTGAATCCTAGGAAAAAGATATACCTTGAGATTCCTGGGGAATGAGTTTCGGAAGGGGGTGTTGTGGGTGAACCTACCTACTCTTTAATAACTAAATGGTAGCAACCGGCTACCATAAATACCGGCTTTTGCCGGGATAACATTGGTACCACATTTTGGCACTAGAAATGCCAACACTGACTTTGTATGTATAATTTCTCTGTTCAATACAATCCATTATTATTATCTCTAAACCTGTTGTTCTTTTATTTCATTGTTGGTACCCCTAAACGGGTCCACAGCACTAAATTAGTTTTTATTTATATAGACATGACCAAAAAGCCGCTACACTTGTATGTCGATGTTATCGAGCAATAGTTATTAGAAACTATGATCTTATCAGGCGGAAAAATATGATATTTCACTTAGATGTTCATATTGGGAAAAAATGACTTATAAACCCTACAAGACACGAAATTATCAAAATTAGTAAAAAGATATTAGAGTGAATAAACTGGCAAATAAAAACAAGTTACGAACTAACCCTACCTCCTACCCCTAACCCTAACCCTAACTCTAAACCATTAACAGGTTCTCCAAAATTGAAAGCAAAACAAATTGTTCATTTATTCAATTTGACAGTATCAATTATTACACTTCCATATCAAAAGAACTTTTCGAAAGTGTAATGGATTTCGCTACTCTTCACGCTGATATTCCTGAAGAACGAATTAGTATTATAAGAAAATGTAGAAACACAGTGTTAATTAGTGTTTTTCACCCTAAATTCGCGTCCCAAAGCCGATCAGCCGTTGCTTAAAATGACGAGATACTTCAAACGGGCTGATTGGGAATTCATCAGAGATCACATTAGACACGCCTCAAGAAGTGAAACTTTTTCTCTCCCTGCAGATCAGTAAGAAAATAAGTTAACTGAATGGGTCAAAGTAGGCATTGAAGCACTTGTCCCCACACGAAAATTCTATAGCAAACCCCATTTTTCCCAAGTGTTCACCTCGAATTTCGCAGTTGCTATTGCTCAGAGGCAGCAAGCATTCCATCAATTAAACCACCATAAGTCAACTAAAAATGGACTAAAATTTGTAGCACCAAAAACTCATTGTAAGATTGCAATAGCTGCAGCTAAGAAAAGGTATAACGAGATGACCAGAAAACGCATTGAGTCGCAGAAATTAGGAACTCGCGATTTCTGAAAAATATATAATAGTGTGGCGAACAATGGCAATCTACAATTACCCCACTATCCAACCACAATGATGTAGTTTCCACGGCAACTACAAGGCTGGACTACTTGCTCAACAGTTCGCGTTGAACTCCGCAAACCACCCCCTCACAAATTTCCTATTCCAAACTAAAACCACACTTGATGACCTGATTATCACCCCTTCCCATTTCCGGAATAAAATTTTTAAAAAACATTGACACCTCCAAAGCATGTGGGCCTGATCCTATCCCAGTAATAGTAATAAAGAAATGCTTTACTGAGCTGACCCATGTCCTCTCAAAACTCTATAAAAATGCCTTGCCGAACTATGCTTCCCTGATAGCTGGAAAATTGCATCTGTGGTACCATACTTCAAAACACTGGCGATAGAACTTACCCTCACGGTTATCGCCCTATCGGTCTACACATCGCTAAAATCTTTGAATTGTATATCAATCAAGCGATAATTCGACATCTCATTAATGCTAAACTTCTTTCTGACAATCAGTATGGATTTAGGCAATCTAAATGTAATTAATTTGTGGCTGTCCTAACGGTGATTTCTGAACGCAATTACCATACAATAGACAAGGCAGGTGAAGCTAGGGCGGTAGCGCTTGGTATATCCAAAGCCTTTGATAAGGTATGGCATGAAAATTAATTCGTACGGTATTTCGATCCTTCCTATCCAAAGGAAAGGTTCAGGTTTTCCTCGGTAGCCGTTCATCCAAGCAACATGACATAAATGCGAGTGTACCCCAGGGATCGATCCTTGGACCTTTATTGTTCCGACCTCCCTGATGAAATTGAGCCTGAGATGGGTATATTTGTTGATGACACCACGTTTTACTCTCGACATGTAGGGGGAAAAGACGCGCACATCTCCAAAGCAATGGCTGCATCCTTATAAAATGACGTCACGTCTGTAGTTGAATCTACAACCCAAATTGATGGGAACATCTAATGCCACTAAGACAAATCGCCTTTCCTTTAACAACTACAACAAACCTATTTAACGACCTATTACCATGGATAATAACACCCTACCTAGGAGTCCAACGTTCAAACCTCCCGGACTACCATTCACAGGTAACATAAGTTGGAACAAATACATAGAAGACATTGCAAAGGCTGCTGCAAGGAAAGTGGGCTCCCTCTACCGTGCTAGAAAACTTCTCACACCGCCCAGTATTCTATATGTTTACAAAGCCACCATCCGCCCATGCATGGAACATTGTTGTCACATCTGGGCTGGTGCACCAACCACTAGTCTCTCCCTTTTAGACAGCTTCCAAAAAAGAGTTGCTAATCTAATAGGTCCCTCGCTATCCACCAAGCTCCAGTTCCTGTCTCATCGCCGCAACGGTGCATCCCTGTGCTTGTTTTACAAGTACTTCAATGGAATGTGCTCCGATGAACTTGCGTCTCTGGTGCCCCCCCCCCCTTCGACGTAAATACACGCGACCAACTTGGCAATCTGTTAACTCCCATCCATTTACTGTGAAGGTCCCGAGATGCTGGAGAGCTTCCTACTCCAATAGCTTCTTCCCCCGAACTGACAGCCTTTGGAACTTTCTCCCTGCTCCCTGTTTCCCTGACTGTACGACAGGCAGAAATTAAAATGTAATGTAAACAATCATCTCGCCGCACAACTCCCCTCTTAGGATGCCCCCTTTAATTTCGGACATCTACTCCACAGTAGCCCCTTACGTCTCAGTAGCAGTATGCCTTGTCTGGGGTAAACTTAAGTTTAACAAAATATATATCAATGATCTTCCAGAGTATATTAATCAGAAAATTAACATCTATGCCGGTGATACCAACCTCTATTCTGGTGTTGCTTCTCGACCATTTCCCTCGGTTCATTCGAAATATGCATCTGATCTAGAAGTTGACCTGAGTTCAATTGTGGATTGGGCTATGAAATGACTTCTTTCATTTAATTCTGTTTAGACTCAGCTTGGGTGTTTCGATCGTAGACATGTCCCCTTTTTTCCTGAGATTGTTATGGATGTCTGCTCTTGGGAAGAAATTTACCCTGAAACTTCTTGGTCTTACTTTCTCTTCAAATCTCTCTTGGAGTTCATGTATTAGATCCATTGCTCTTTCTGCTTCTCGTAAAGTTAGATCTCTCTATCGCTCCAAGCACTTTCTCACACCTGAGGCTATTCTCTATCTCTCCAGAAATCTACTATCAGACCATGTATGGATTACTGTTAGCATATTTGGGCTGATGAATCTCTATTCCATTTGAGGGTCCTTGATAAGGTTCAGAAACTTATCCGTAATTTGATTGGCCTTACCCTTTTTTCTTCTCTGCACCCTCTCTTTCACAGACGTGATGTTGGTAGTCTCAGCCTTTTCTATAAGTACAGTTATGGCATGTGTTCTTCAGAATTGTGTGATCTATTCCCTGCTTCCTTTGTTCCAGCTCGTTTGACTCTTTGGTCTAGTGGTCTATATCAATTTTCTGTTTTGATACCTCGTTATAATACAGCTTCCTATTCCAGTAGCTTTTTTTCCAAGAACTGCAGGCTTGTCGAACTCTCTTCCTGCTGACTGTTTTCCTCCCACCTATAGCCTTGGTCTTTTCAAAACTAAGTCCAATAGGCATCTCCTGTCTTCGCGATGATCCTATTTCGTTCTTGTTAGCTCTTTACATCAAGTGGCTTCATGCATTGTCTGGAGCGAATTGCATTAAAAAAAACGTAGTAACGCGCGATTGGATGACGGATAATTTTCATGATCACATAACCCTTAACATTTAACTTCTAGCTTCAAAGATCTTGAAACATTGGGCTACTATGTATGGAGCATAGTCGAAGAAGAGTTTGATAAGCAACATCATAAAACTAAGGAATCACTAAACAATGGGCATATATATGTATAAATGAATATGTGAAAACACGTTTTAACAAAACATAACATTTATTGATCAGTACGTAGTATAATTCAACATGTTTAAACAGGTCAATTGACAAAACCAATCAATAACATAAAAGAAACATTTCAATAAATCGATTTCTTTTACTTAGTTATTTTTTTTTTCAAGTATTTTTTTCTTAAAAAATTAAAATCAATTTTTTAAAAATCACGGTAAAAAAAGAAAAAAAATTAATTAGAATTGTTTTTCATTTTTGATTTTTTTTTTTGTACAATTTAAAACAAATGGCAAAGGTCAACTTTTTCACATATTGAAAATTATATTTTGAAAGATATATTTTGAAAATTATATTTTGAAAATCATTTTTCAAACATAATATTGAAAATTATATTTTGAAAATTATATTTTGAAAATTATATTTTGAAAATCATTTTTCAGACATAAAAAAAAAATTATTAAAACAAAATTCAACAATGGATAGAATAATTTTTTCTTTTTAATTCAAATATTCAAAATTGATGAACGAATTTGAGATATTAAAAATAACTGAATTGCTGTGACTAAGAATTGAGCTTCGCCGTATGCTTGAGAACAAAATTCCGCCACTCATTACGGTTTTGAGACTAGGTGTTGATTGTTTTGTCATCACATGTGTGGATTACCAGGTTACACTGAAGTACTTGCTGGAGGCATCTTCAGGGAGATATAAAGTAACGACATATTTTAAAAAAATGTGGTTTAGGTGGAATTTTAGAAAAATTAATCATGATTCTTTTTCATATTACTATCAATTGAACAGTTCAGAATAAGAGAATCATCTTTTTATTTACCTTCTAATATTTTATTCATTCTCTTCCGCCTAACATTCACGGATAACATGAACTGCAACAGATACATAGAAGATACTGCCAAAGTTGCTGCAAAGAAAGTGGGCTCCCTTTACCGGGCTAGAAAACTTTTCACACCTGACAGTATCCTATATCTCTACAAAGCCACCATTCACCCATGCATGCCACATCTGGGTTGGAGCACCAGCAACTAGTCTCCCCTCTTAGACAGAGTCCCAAAACGAGTCTGTACTCTAATAGGTCCCAAACTGTCTACCAAACTCCAGCCCTGTCCCATCGCCGCAATGTTGCATCTTTGTTCTTGTCTTACAGGTATTTCAATGGAATGTGCTCCGATGAACTTGCTGCTCTGGTCCCCCCACCCTCGACATAAATACACCCGACTAACCCGACAATCAGCTAAATCCTATCCATTCACTGATTCAGAAAGCGACACTCCTCCGGTTCAATCCAAATCGGCGGTGAAGCAGTTTCTGATGAAGCCCGCGTAGACCCCGTTCTGGTGATGGAGTGAATGGGTAATGAGAGAGATTGTAATGGCCAGTGAGGAGATTGTAGCCCAAAATGAGATCACCGCGTAATCGTCGGCGCTCAAGAGAGCAAAGGTTAAGCTTCTTGAGTCGGCTTTCGTAGAGTAGATCCCATAGTCCCTGCATCATTCGAGGAACCAATCGTTGAACTCTCTTTAGATCAGGGACGGGCAACCTCCGGCCAGCGGGCCACATCCGGCCCACGAAGGCTTAGCGTCCGTCCCGCCACCCTGCTAGGCTTTATCATTGCAATCCGGCCCGCAGACCTCCCAGTAAAACTCCTATCATTTTGTGACATAAATGTAAAAGTAGGTTTCAATTAAGATTTACAGTGAGATGAAAATGTATAAATATCAGTTATCTGTTGTCTACCGCAACCATTGAGCCAGACCTGGAAATACTTCTTCATGGCAGTCTCATTGATTTGTAGAGTGTTCAATGCAATGTTTGTCCAATTTATTTATGTAAACAAAATATAGTAATTCTGAGATTTCGTTTTTCACTCCGGCCCGCGATCTCCTTCCAAAAGTCTCATCTGAAAAGGTTGCCCGCCCCTGATTTAGATGCTGAATATCACGTTTCTAGATATGGCGCAGAGGCTTGGACACAAGACTCTAACAGTATACTTTACCTCGCAAACTAAACCTACTATTAAAATTCAGGAAAAAAAGCTTGTAAAGTATGTTTTATATATTCCATAGTAATAAGTAAATTGTTTGGTCACAGTGGCTATTGTAAGAGTCCAGCAATCAGACTTTTTATACGATTGTGTTATTATTAAAAAAATATTTAAAAGTATTTTATTGTGTCTCGTGTCTGAGTTCCTGACTTTTATAGGGGATTTTTTGTAGGCTTATATTTTTTGTTTATATTTAAGGCAAATTATTTTAAGTATATATTTTTTTTAGATCTGAAGAAACTTTTTCAAACATAAATCTTTCTAGGCTTATATTTTTGGTTCATAATCTTGGAAACTTTTATTTTTAAACTTATACATTTGCTTATATTTTTCACTTATATTTGAGTCATTTTTTCTTGTTTTAAACTTATATTTGTCATCTATATTTGATGTAATTTTTCTTACTTAAAACTTATATTTTGTTTATATCTGAGGCATTCCTTAAAACTTATGATGTGTGTCTATATTTTATATAACTATTGTTTTTTAAATCATATTTTTGTCAATATTTGAGGAAACTTTTCGTAGTTCAAATTTATATTTTTGTCTTTTTTGGGAGCGATTTTTCTGTTTCAAAGCATATTTTTATGTATATTTGAGGATTCTTTTTTAAACTAATATTTTGTATATATTTTAAGCAACTTTTGTCTTCACAACTTATATTTTAGTCAGTATTTATGGCAACTGTCTCTTTTTTAACATATTTTCGTTGATATCTAAGTCAATTTTTCTTCCTTAAAGTTATTTTAAAGCAATTTTTAAACTTAAAGTTTGGATGTATATTAGAGGCAAATTTGACTTATATATTTTGTTTATATTTGAAACCATTTCTCATTTGTAAACTTATATTTTGGGTGTATATTTTAGGCAACTTTTTTAAAGATATATTTATTTTATCCATATTTGAGGCAACTTCTTAGTTTTATACTTATACTTTTGGTGTATATTTGAGGCAACTTCTTATTTTTATACTTATACTTTTGGTGTATATTTGAGGCAACTTCTTAAAACTTTGTCTATATTTGAGAAATCTTTTTTACCTATATTTTTATCTTATTTTTGACCATTTTCTTTTCAATTGAGATCATATATATATATATATATATATATATATATATATATATATATATATATATATATATATATATATATTTCATCGAAAACAATTTCTGGTAGCAGAACTTTGTTAATAAAAAAGTTTAGATCGTTTTATGCAATTAAATTAACCGGTGGAACCAAACGAGACAAACAAAAACAAAACAAAAAATGAATAATCATAATCATATGTTTTTAGAAGACAAACCCACATTTTGACATGGAAACTTCGGTTTAAACTTAGGGGCACATCTTATGGCTAAAAGGGTACGATAAAAAATTTGAATCTACGTTTTATGGCTAAAATATAAGATGGACAATGTTGACTTATCCCACATCACTAATCTTCGAGTCACAAGATATATCTAAAGAATTTGAATGCAAAACGCGATAAGTCCAATTTGTTTAAAGTAAGACATTAAACAATAAAAGGATGAATATATTAAACGTAGACCTCAACTAAAAGTTTATTTTAATTGAAAGCAAAGAAATGTCATCCCGGTATCATATTATGTAAAACATGAGTTAGGGGTGTGATCGAGTGTTGAAATACAACACTGTTTGTAGTGATAACTTCGTAATATTCAAAATGGCGTTTAACGCTTTTTACATTCGAACTCTTCATTTTTTGTTTAAAGACTTTTTTTTTTACTGGTTGGTACGTCTTATGCTCCAACAGATATGATACTTTATAACCCCAGATGCTCCGGCAATACTTCATGATATAATAAAAACTTTGAATCTACTTATTATGGCTAATAGGTAAGATGGAAGCTTTTGACTTATCCCAGATGACTAACCTTAGATAGATCTTAATTCTAAAATTATTTTTAACTGGCTGGTACGTCTTATGCTCTAAAAGATATGATACTTTATAACCCGCAACACTCTTTGAACGTACGTCTGATGGAAATTTTTGACTTATCCAATATAATTAACCTTCGATCCATAAGATATATCTTAATTTTATGATTATTTTTAACTGGCTGGTACGTCTTATGATCTAAAAGATATGATACTTTATAACCCGCAACACTCCGCTAATACCCCATGATACGATAACACTTTGAACGTACGTCTGATGGAAATTTTTGACTTATCAAATTAACCTTCGATCCATAAGATAGATCTTAATTTTATGATTATTTTTAACTGGCTGGTACGTCTTATGATCTAAAAGATATGATACTTTATAACCCGCAACACTCCGGTAATACCCCATGATACGATAAAACTTTGAACGTACGTCTGATGGAATTTTTTTTACTTATCCAATATAATTAACTTTCGATTCATAAGATAGATCTTAATTTTATGATTATTTTAAACTGGCTGCAACATCCAAAATACCCGAAAAGATACGATACTTTATAACGCAAGACACCTCGGCAATACCGCATAATATTACCAAACTTTTTAAATATAAATATTAATTAACTTCTCCGGTAATATTGAATCATCCCATCTAAAGGCTGCTATTTCGAATTCATAACCCCCGCCATCAATAAACAACGATCATAAACAACGTTTTAAGTTTAATTCAGACGATTTCAAACCGATATAAATAATTGCACACTAAAAAGAATTTAATTTTAAAAAAGACGATTTTTTATTCGAATGCTTTGATTGTTTTCAGTAAAAATTCCATATTAAATATTAAGTAAAAATGGAATAATTCGAATAAAATAGATCAATTTTTTAAATTTTAAATTGTGCAACCATTTATATATGTTTAAATTATATTTAAAACGTTGTTTTTAACCGTTTGACGGCTTACAAACGATTATGAATTCGAAATATCAGCCATTGGGTGAGATAATTCAATTTTACAAATTCTCCATCATTTACCACCTGATCATAGATGTAACCCAACTTTAAGAGGATCTTTTTTAAGACATATCTTATGGTTCTCAAGAAGCTTCAGCGATTTCTAATGATATTATCAGATTTTCTAAATATTAAAAGAATTCTTTCTCACCTAACTTCGGACTATAAAATACGTATCCTAAGTTTTAGACGATATTTTTTTCTAAAAAAGCATATCATGTGGCCCTAAAAAAATGAAGAAGCTCCAGCAATACTTCATGATATTATACAATATTTTCAAATTCTTCACCAATTACCATCAAATAATAAGATATATAATCTCATTTTCAAACGATTTTTCAAAGAAAAAAATAGAGTGTCGTCTGCTGTGAAAGAATTTGTAATTCAAATTCAAGGAACTCCAGCACTACTTCATTCTACTAACAAACAGTTTGTTTTTTATTCTTTATCACCGATGTTCATTTCAGAATTCGTAACAGAATTAAAGTTCTTTTTTTTTTTTCAAAGTCGATCATATTTTAATCAAATAAAAGTTAATTGCCATCGAAATATTTAGGGTTAGGGTTAGGGTTAGGGTTTGGGTTAGCGATATATCATGATATTATCGAAACCTTTTGGTTTTTCGTCAGAATGTGTAATGGTTAGATCAACAGTATTGGCGTGTAGAAGTTTGGTGATGACTGGTGATGACTTGGTGATGCCCGGGGCAAACTCCTTGATTGTATGCTTCAAAGACTCGAGTATAAGTCCTAGTACTGACAAGTATTCTAAAAAAAGTATATTGTTTATTATACGATTGGATGCTCCCTTAATTTGGATGCCCGGGGCTACCGCCTGGTCCCCTCTGCACGTCACTAATCAACAGGGAGGTAGTGGCTGTTTCTAAAACCATTGAAAATATGGACTTTTTATATTATACATAAATGTAATTACGATATAAGTGTAATATATAAAGTTTTTTTTTAATATGATTAGATGCTGGGTCGGTTTGGTATGTAAGTTTAACATAAAATGATCCCCTTGGAGATGACATTACCCCGAGGACTTTTTTCAACACACTCTAAGATGGTTATTATGTAGTGTTTTAAGGACAAGTGTTCGGATCACAAGATCGATTGAACATAAAAGTTTCACATCATAAGTTTTTTTTTAAAGTGACTGTTCAATTTTTAAATGGGTCCCGTTTGAATATAAACTTAATTTTTTTTAAATCCCTCATCCCTCCGTCGGGATTCTTTTGACTAGGAAGTCACCAGTGACACGTTACTGATAAAATCTTTCTCTTGTTTGTGAATCACGAAAGAGAGTGCCCGTGTTTAGAACAACTGCCCAATATCCCTATGATGATGGGTTGGACGAAGTCCGACGAAGTATTATGTATGTACATAGCGGGAAATTCCATTACAATAAAAGATTATGATTCGATCTACGTGTATAGGATGTTGCACCACAAGCAGGAAGTCCGCTGTGACACGAAGCGGATAAGCTGATAAAAATCTTTCGTTTGCTTCTGTACCGCGAAGGAGAGGGTCGTGTTTTGGGAAACTGCCCCCTCTCCCTATGGGGATGAGTTTGGGGAGACTCACTGGGTATTATTATGTACATTGGAAGTTAAACATTAAAATTAGAGCTACGTGTTTAGGATGTTGCGTCACAGACGGGAAGTCTCCAGTGACACATAGATAATTTTTTTTACTTGTTTCTTTACCGCTCTCCTTCGCACGGTTGGGAGAAATCGAATAAGGGAGTATTTTACGTTAAACTCACATAGCAAGTGAAACAAGCTAACTAATATTTTTATTTTAATTTTTGGTAAAAGTTCTTTTTTTTATGGAAGTCGCTCAAGACAAGGCATGCCACTAATCATTATAATAAACAGTTTTTTTAACTTGAAGGTAGAATCATTTCAAGACAAACTAAGCTTTGAAGAGATCCCACTACCAACGTTCAATCTCCTAGACTCCAAACCAGCTAGCTAAAATGTAAGCCCATCAAGAGCCTAATAGGGAAGGAAGGGGTTACAAAGCTAGCTGATAAAAAAAGTCTATCTTTTGTTTTATGATATGAACATGTGCCGCTTAATCAATAATAATCAGGTGTGGGGGTGGGTTAACGTGTCATACAAGTTCACCTACGTTGTGTAGGATTTTTTTTTTAATGAAAATTTTAATTCTTTTAAAATATATTTTTAAAGTGCAACAATGTCTTTGATGTTTTGGTTATGCAGTTGCAGTTTCATTTCGATAACCCCGTATGTTATCAGCGATATTCCCATGAGTGTGGCGAGAATGTAGACTTTGGTTACGACACAGAAGAAATAGCTGTAGCCAAACGCGATCGCACATCCGGTGGCATGGAACATTCGGTAGGATGCGAAGGCGGCCTCTTGTCTGTCCATGAATAATACTCCGAACAGCGCTGAAAAATAAAAGAGAAAACACAAATATATTAAAAACATTATCCATACACTGTTTTATTATGGCAATCGCACCAGACAAGGCATGAAGCCACTTGATGTAAAGAGTTGAAAAAAAAAACGAAAGATGATTATCGCAAAGGCAGAAGATACCTATTAGCCTTGATTTTAAAAAGACCAAGACTATAGGTAGGAGGAAAACAGTCAGCAAGAAAAAGAGTTCCACAAGTCTGCAGTTTTTTTTAAGAATAGGAACCTGTATTACAATGTTGCATCAAAACAGCGAATTAATGGAGACCACTAGACTAACGAGTCAAACGAGCTGAAACAGAAAATATCCAATAGATCAGACAAGTGTGAAACACACACCACATAATAGTATTTATAGAAAAGACTGAGACTAGCAACATCATGTCTGTGAGAGAGAGGAAGCAGAGAAGAAGGAAGGGTGGAACCTATCAAATTACAAATATACTTCTCAACCATATCAAGTACTTTCAAATGGGGCAGAGATTCACCAGCCCAAATATGACAACAGTACTCCATACATGGTCTGAATTAGATTTGTAGAGATAGAGAATAGCCTCGGGTGTGAGGAAGTGTTTGTAGCGATAGAAAACCGACTTTACGAGAAACAGAAAGAGCAATGGATCTTATACATGAACTCCAAGAAAGATTTGATGAGAAAGAAAGACCAAGAAGTTTCAGAGTCAGTTTTTCTTCAAGAGCAGCGCCATCAATGAAAACCTCAGGAACAAAAGGGACACGCCTACGATTGAAAGACACGAGCTGATTCTTAACTTGATTAAACGAAAGAAGCCATTTCGTACGTCAATCCACAACCGAACCCAAGTTCACTTCTAGATCAGCCGCATATTCCAACTGATCCGAGGGAGATGGAAGAGAAGAAACACCAGAATAGAGAGTGGTATCATCAGCATAAATGTTAAACTTCTGAATAATATTCTCTGGAAGATCATTGATATAGAGTTTAGTGCAACTAGGAGTTAGGGTTAGGGTTAGGATCAAATAGAACGGATCATGAAAATAAAATTGTGCTCGACTGAGCTCCATGATCTTCTTGACGCTCTGGTTCTTTCCCCCAAAAATTTTTCAGCAAGAACTCGCCTTTCTACCAACACTGCAAAAGACTCTCCTTTTTTCCTCTGTGTACCTAAGATCAAACGAAACTTTCATGAACAATGTTTATTTCCAAGAAATCCGCACCTGTGGAACACGTTACTGCGGAAATGTTTCCGTACAGACTACAACACGGTCCTTTTAAAATCTAATGTCAAATAATATTTGTCGAGTCGTCCTCTGTATTAAGCAAACATTATTCTCAATATTTTCTTAGTACTGTTCCATCATCCAATTGAAAACCTCACCAAACCTTATCCTCGAGTGGATTTTGGCTTTAGTAGGTGGTGAATTATTAGTATAAAAAACTAAAACTGGATATTGTTTGTTTGTTATCTTGTTTGTTTTATTCCCGTGTAAACATGCGCAATGCTGTATGTTTAATGGGGTGCATAGATGCATGTTTAATGGGGTGCATAGATGCATGCTACGGACGACAGGCCTGCAATGGGAGAAATATTTAGTTAAAAGAAGAGAGATCACCCAAGAAATAGTTTGACCACCCAAAAGTTTATTTGCCCACTCAATTAATCATAGTTCGCAATCCTTTCTTACTAATGTTCGATCATCCTACAGAGAATCTCACTAATTCTTATCCTCGAATGGCTTTTGGCCTTAATAAGTAGGGAACCATTAGTATAATAATCAAAAAAAATTAAAAAATAAATAAATGACTGAAAAATCAAGTTATGAGTTTATCGACCTGCCAAATACTATTGTGAAATTAATCTTTATAATAAAAAAGAAAATTTCCCCTATTTCCTTGACTATTATAACTCTGTAAAACAATCGGTATATAGCTACGGCCATCATTTAGGCCAATTCTTGATGCGTATTTTCCGAAAATATGCGTCCGTTTTGTTCACTTTTGAAAATTTCTACATTTTTCTTAACTCGACAGTTTCTCCTAACCTAGTCATCCATAGACGAAGTCGGAGGAATTTTCACTCTGACACTCACATCTACTACCTCTGCCACCCACGTTCACCGGGTAGCGTACTTCATAGGATATCTTTCCTTCCTTACACCGTTATTATTTCATTTTTCGCTCTTTCTATTGTCATTTAGCCACTCCAAATGTTCAACGTAAATACGAGACATTCTCTTCAACACACAGTTTTTTAGAGGATTTCCGTTAAAACAAAAGAATTTCAGCGTTCGTTGTTTTTGGGTTTTTTTTGCTCACTACTACTTCGATTGTCTCACTTCCTAAGTGATTAAGATGCAGAAAATTGCATTACCAGTTGCCCTTAACTTTATAGGACATATTTTTCGTTAATGTATATATTTTTTATTTATTTTATATGTACATAAAGTAATCCATAGACACGTGTTTCTGGCTCACAGCCATCATCAGCATGGCTAACTTAGACAGGGATCAAAATTCGATATTGATGTCTATAGTCCAGCGTTTTACCATCGGACCAAGACGCCCTGTCTAGAAATGTGTATGATTTTTATCACCTAAATATTTAATGTATTTAATCTATTTTGATGTAATTATTTTTATTGGTGATTGCAGCGTTCATTGTTTTTTTCTTTCTCACTACTACTTCGATTGTCTCACTTCCTAAGTGATTAAGATGTAGAAAAGTTCATTATTAGTCGCCCTTAACTTTATAGGACGTATTTTTCGTTAATATATATATATATATATATATATATATATATATATATATATATATATATATATATATATGATTTATTTTCTACGTACATAAAAGTAATTCATAGACACGTGCTTCTGACTCAGAGAATGGCTAACTTAGACATGGATCGAACCTTCGATGTTGATGTCTATAGTCCAGCGTGAAAATTCCAGACGGTCACAGGGTGCGAACCCGGTTCAGAGTCAACCCAAACTCTGCTAATACTCTAACCCTACAGCCATCAGAAATTATCGCGTGCTACAGGAGAAATTAATTTCTATTTATGCCAAGATACAGCGGGTAGTAAACAGCAGACAGTCTAGAGGGTTCGACGAACGTTATCCGAACAGTGCTCAACTTTAATTTCTTGAGGGAGCTTTATGATAATAATATTCACAAATAAATACACACACATACCCACACACATATATATGTGTGTGTGTATATATATATATATATATTGTTAAATATATATATATATACATATATATATATATATATATATATATATATATATATATATATATATATAAAGAGGTGTACTAAAAGCGAACTTTTAGGAAAGGTAAAACCCTATTGTGAAGAGTATACAGCTCAATATCCAGAATTGAATTTTGATTTGGCTTTTGCTTTCTCTAATTCCTTTCCACTCTCCTTCATATATATATATATATATATATATATATATATATATATATATATATATATATATATATATATATATATATATATATATCCCCACCAATCATGCACAATGTGCTAACATTCCCATTACCAATTTGTGAGACATGCGTTGCGTTAGAGTTAAGCTATGATTAGGATCAGCATTATGTTGTACACAATGCAGGATAAACGCCACTGTGGAACGCATCACGGAATGGTGTAGAGCTATCTGTGTGAGTTTATGTGGAGGCAGAAATATAAGGGAAACAATATTTTATGCAAATACTCAATGACAAGAATGGATTCCATCCTATTAAATAAGTAATACAATGTTTTTTTACTACAGCCAGCATTTTGTCTGAGTTTGAAGTGGCCGATGTATTTTGTTTTGACGAGACAAAAGATATGTTACGTTGACGCGAGGAAGACACACACAGACACACACACACGTTACAGAGGCAATTTTTATTTTTGCCCTAATCCTGATCGACCGTTTTGGGAGCTGGATTTTTCGCCCAATTAAGGGCCGAGTTATTTACCTCAAAGAGGTTAGACACAAGGTCAAAGTATTTTTTACTTTCCTCCTCTCCAGGGGGCTAGATACGAGGTCATGTCTGGTTAGCCAGCGCACTCTGGCATACAAAAAATGCCTGAGCAACCCCGTTGGAATTTCCCCAAAGGCGATTAGCAATAAACTAACCCCTTCCCCAAAGAGAAGGCAAAGCCTGGGAGGGTGGACCTCCTAGAACTGTACAGGACAATAGTAGCATCCATCGGAACAGATACTACACTTTTATCTCAGCCAAAAGGCTGAGAAAATGGCCGACCTAGTGTCTAACTCTGGTTTAGTGTGGAGGCAAGTAAGTAAGGACAGACACACACACGTGAAGTTGTTTCATAATTTTGTTAATATTGTTTTCTACAAAAGGGGCTAACAACCGAAATAAATGGTATATTATCGTGTTTTGGGTCTTTTAGATTTATTTTTTGTTTTGTTTTCATTATTATTTTTGGTAGAATTCCAAAAGGTTTTGGTGTCTTTACTCGTATGAATTGCCATTGTCTGCGCTTTGGACGCCGGCCAACAGTTCTTCGTTGTCAATTCACGTGATTGGAGCGGCGGAAGATAGAGGAAGAAGAATTGACGAGAAATAGGAAGGATTTTAACGAGAACAATATGGCGACTGTGTTTGCTGCGCGCGAGATGAGAGAAGCGCGGGAAAGCGGGGTTGGGGGGGAGGCAACGTGATAACCTTGTTAGTCGAGTTATCAAAAGTTCAACGCGCCTTTTTCTCTTTCTCTCTTTCTTTGTTTTCATTTTCTTAATATAGAACTAGCAAGGAACCTAGTGTTGCTCAAAAGAAATAGCCGAAAACTTGAACGTTTGGAGGGCAGTTTTATAGATATTTAGTAAATAGGCAAATAGTCTACTTGATGACGGCGTCCGGTTTTGAAATCGGAAATTGACAAGCAGTGGTTATCAAAAAAACTGTTACCCATTATATTTCATGAAAAATGCCAGTATACTGAAATCATATGCCCTTAATAGGGTTAAGATGAAAATTCATATACACTAAATGTATAAAAGCAAGGAAATTCCTAAATGTTTACACTTTTATTGTCATTAAGATTATGCGAGCACAACAGGGCTATGTATTTTACTAGTAGGAATTTTTTCTTCAGCGCACCTCACACACTTCATCCACTCATGCATAAAGATTTATACTGTAGTGATGTGATAATAAAATGGTTTGGTTGATATGTAGTCATACCCTTAATGACAATAAAAGTGTAAAAATTTGGGAATTTCCTTGCTTTTTACATTTAGTGTATATGAATTTTCATCTTAATCCTATTAAGGGCATATGATTTCAGTATACTGGCATTTATCATGGAATGTCACTACTTTTGTAAAGGCTATGCCTCAATACAATGGTCATTTTTACGTTTTTTTGGAATTTTCTGGAAAACTAAGATATATGGTAAACTGAAATTAAAATGCCATCAACTAGACCCTAGAACCTCTATCTCTGCCAAAAATCAGCTGAATCCATCAAATAGTTGATGAGATACAGGGTGGCATGTACGTACGTACGTACGTACACACAGATAACATGATTTAATGACTGACCTTTCTGGATCTCTGGGTTGCCTTGACTAATGATGCTGAAATTCTACACACTTGTAGAACCTATCAAATAAAAATTTTGTGCAAAGTTTTAACTAATTTGATTTATTGTTTTTTGAGTTATGATTGATCAAAGAAATGAGATTTCCAGAATAGGCCATTCGTAAAGTCTATTAAAGGATAGAGCGCTCTCGCGCCTCCCTTGATTTTAGGTCGGATGTGTTTTTTATAGGCGGAGTGGAGGACAGTTCATAATTTGTTTTCACACAAGTAAAATCAACTGGTTTTTATAATTGGAAATCTTTTTTTTATTATTACAAATAAATGAAATTTTTTAATTTTTTTTAAAAAATCAAATCAAACTTTTTTTATAATTGGACATTTTTAGGAAGAGTTAAATATTTTTTTTAAATAGTTTATGTGTAAAATAGTTTTTAAGATAGTGTATTTATTATTTTTTATAATTGGAGTGTTTAAAAATTTCGCTCAAATCTAAGCGGTCAAAATAATGAAGGACTGTTTTTTTTGATAAACACCGCTTGTCAACTTCCGATTTCAAAACCGGAATTCGTCATCAAGTAGACTGTTTCTCTTTTACAAGATATTTTATAGAAAAGCCCGCCCGAAGAATACCCCTGCCCAATTCAGATAGAATGCTGCTGGTAGCTAAAACTAAGCGTTTTATTACTTTCTCAAGAGGAATGGATCCATTCATGTCATTGTGTATTTGCTTACAAAGTTCGTTTTTCTTATATTGTTGCCTCCACATAAACTCTCCATTATTCCACGATGCGTTCCAGAGTGGCATTTATTCTGCATTTTGTACAGCTTAACCCCATAAATAACCGTAACACTACTTTTACCCCAACTCTAATCCTAACCCGACGCATGTTGAGATAAGATTAAAAAAGGAGGCCAATATCGTGTGCGCGCACTGCGCATGACTGGCGGAGCCATTTTTTTTTTCAAATCTTATTCCTCCATTAATGGCGGTGTTATTCTACAAAAGATCCATTTTATCGCGTATTTTTTACTTTCTGTAGTTTTTTTTTAACTTAAAACCAATGAAGCCTTGTATTATGTAAATTATTCGGACTATTTCCTCTTGGTTGTCATATTAACAACGTTTCGGCCGATGTAATCTCCGACCTTTTTCAGGTATATCTTTTAGAACTCGAGAACCTTATGTCAAACTTGGGGATCTTTTGTACTACTATTATTCTCATCTTCATATCCGCAACGTTTCCACCGATGTAACACACGAGAAAAGTTTGTTAAACTTAGTATTAGATTCCAAAAAGCTTGAAACGGTTCACCCGAAGAAGGTCGGAGATTACATCGGCCGAAACGTTGTGAATATAACAACGAAAATGAGAACAGTAGTCCGAATAATCCAAATTATCCAAATTATCAATCTTCATGTAAAAATTTCGAAACATAGTAAAGCCTTACAGTGAACTGGATGTTGCCCGGGAGAAATACTTTACACTTGAATGTGATTTCTCATATTTTTCAATCTACTTATTTACTTTTAATTTTGAAATAGCAAGGAAACCCGGCGTTACCCGGGAATGATAACTTTAAACTTGAATGTTTTTAGCTTAATCTAATATTTAAGAACTAGCAAGAGACGCGATGTTGTCCGGGAACGATAAATTCAAACGTGATATCTCATAATTCTTACTTTCTTCAAGTTTGTTTTTTAATTAAAACTAGCGAGAGACACGGTGTTGCCCGGGAGCTATATATTCAAATTCGAAATCTTATGGTACTAACGTCTATTAGATTAAAAAAAAAATAGAACAAGCAAAGAAATCGGGGTTTCTTTTCTATTTTCTTCTTCTTTTTAACTTTAGAATTAACAAGAAAACTGGTGTTGCCCCGGAACAATAAATTCCAACTTGAAATATCGTATTTCTTACTTTGTTCAGCTTAAAAATATGTTTTAGTTAAAACGAAGGAAATAAAACGCTGTCTCACCCGGAAGAAAAACATTGTAACTTGAAATTTTACTTTTTATCTTGTTTTTTTCATTTTAAATGTAAAACTAGCAAGGAACCCGGTGTTGTCCGCCGGTAATAATTTCGAAATGTAATGTTTAGAGCTGTTGTGTTTTTGTTTTTTTAAATCGCAATTTGCCCATTTTCTTTTTTTGTTCTTTAAATTTAGAATTAGCAAGACAATCTGGTGTTACTCGGGAGCAGTAATTTTAAAACTTGAATGTTTGCGGTAACATTTTGTCTCATAATTCCTTCTTTTTTTATGTAGAACAAGTAACACGATGGTGTCTAAGAGCAACCAAAATACTATTTTAGATTTAACCGTGACGGACCAACGAAAATACTATTTCAGATTTAACCGTGACAGACCAACCAAAATGCTATTTCAGATTTAATCGTGACGAACCAACGAAAATACTGTTTCAGATTCAACCGTGACGGACCAACCAAAATACTATTTTAGATTTAACCGTGACGGACCAACGAAAATACTATTTCAGATTTAACCGTGACAGACCAACCAAAATGCTATTTCAGATTTAATCGTGACGAACCAACGAAAATACTGTTTCAGATTCAACCGTGACGGACCAACCAAAATGCTACTTCAGATTTAACCATGACGGACCAACCCAAATGCTATTTCAGATTCAACCGTGATGGACCAACCAAAATGCTATTTCAGATTTAACCGTGACGGACCAACCAAAATGCTACTTCAGATTTAATCATGACGGACCAACCAAAATGCTATTTCAGATTTAACCATGACGGACCAACCCAAATGCTATTTCAGATTCAACCGTGACGGACCAACCAAAATGCTATTTCAGATTTAACCGTGACGGATCAACCAAAATGCTATTTAAAACTTATCTTAGCAGAGCGATGAAATGAGATTTTAAACTCAAGCCTGGTAGACCAATAATAATTCTATTTCAGAATTAAAGGTGACAGACAAACGAAAATGTTATTTTAAACTTCAGCCTCATAGATTAATGATAATGCTATTTCAAAATTGAAAGTGACAGACAAACAAAAATGTTATTTTAAACTTCAGCCTCATAGACCAATGATAATTCTATTTCAAAACTGAATGTGACAGACAAACAAAAATGTTATTTTAAACTTCAGCCTCATAGACCAATGATAATTCTATTTCAAAACTGAATGTGACAGACAAACAGCATTTTTATTTAAAACTTCAACCTAATAGATCAATAATAATTCTATTTCAAAACTGAATGTGACAGACAAACAAAAATGTTATTTTAAACTTCAGCCTCATAGACCAATGATAATTCTATTTCAAAACTGAATGTGACAGACAAACAGCATTTTTATTTAAAACTTCAACCTAATAGATCAATAATAATTCTATTTCAAAACTGAATGTGACAGACAAACAAAAATGTTTTTTTAAACTTCAGCCTAATAGATTAATGATAATGCTATTTCAAAATTGAAAGTGACAGACAAACGAAAATGCTATTTATGTTAAATGATTGGACGCATCTAATCTATGATACGTTAATTCATTTTGCGCGTTTAGCGCTTAAATTTCTATTTCAAACTCAAGTGTGACGAACCAACAACAATCCTATTTCGTACTTCATTGTGACAGACCGACGAAACTTAAGCGTAGCAGACTGATAAGTGGAAATAAATCATTATGCCTTAAGCGCATCTAAAAATTATATTTAAAACTTAAGCGTGACAGACAAACGGAAATGCTATTTTTAAGACAAGCGTGACATATCAAGGTAAATGCTATTTCAAACTGAAAAATAGATAGTTCGCTGAAAATGCTATTCCAAAATTGCAATTGACAGACGAAGAAAAATTCTATTTGAAAATCGAATGTGACAAACCGATGAAAATGCTATTTGAAACACGAAGGAAAAACAACGGTGCTGTTTAAAACTTTAGCGGGGCAGATCGAAAGACGGACAGATCCTTTACTAGAGATGCTTAGACGTAACTAAACTAAGATGCGTCCATTTAAAACGAAAATGCTAGTTCGAAGTCAAGCATGACAGATAAACGAAAGTGCTGTTCCGAAGTCAAACATGACAGACCAACGAAGGTGCTGTTCCGAAGTCAAACATGACAGACCAACGAAGGTGCTGTTCCGAAGTCAAACATGACAGACCAACGAAGGTGCTGTTCCGAAGTCAAACATGACAGACCAACGAAGGTGCTGTTCCGAAGCCAAACATGACAGACCAACGAAGGTGCTGTTCCGAAGTCAAACATGACAGACCAACGAAGGTGCTGTTCCGAAGTCAAACATGACAGACCAACGAAAGTGCTGTTCCGAAGTCAAACATGACAGACCAACGAAAGTGCTGTTCCGAAGTCAAACATGACAGACCAACGAAAGTGCTGTTCCGAAGTCAAACATGACAGACCAACGAAAGTGCTGTTCTGCAGTCAAGTATGACAGCCCAGAAAATAATATTTAAAATCAAAGCATGACCGACCGATGAAAATGAGTGAAACGAACGAAAATGCTAGTTTGAAGTCAAGCATGACAGACTAACGAAAATGCTAGTTTGAAGTCAAGCATGACAGACTAACGAAAATGCTATTTCTTAAGCATGACCAGCTAACGAAAATTCTATTTCAAAATTAAACGTGACAGACCAACGAAATTTCTGTTCCAAAGTAAAGCATCACAGACCAACGAATGTGCTGTTCCGAAGTCTAGAATGACAGACCAACGAATATGCTGTTCCGAAGTCTAGAATGACAGACCAACGAATATGCTGTTCCGAAGTCTAGAATGACAGACCAACGAATATGCTGTTCCGAAGTCTAGAATGACAGACCAACGAATATGCTGTTCCGAAGTCTAGAATGACAGACCAACGAATATGCTGTCCGGAAGACAAACCTATGAAAAAGCTATTTCAAACATAAACGTGACAGACCGACAAAAATGCGATTATCGACAGACCAATGTACGGAGAGAGACACCTATAGAGATGCAGGATGTAAAAACTGAAGATTTTAAAGCGGGGGAGGAGAAGCAGAAGGAGTGGGAAGCAGTTGCCATGGTTACGAATGGGGGGGGGCGGAGGAGGAGTGAAGGATGCAGATAATTTTGCGTGTGTGAGAGATAGGAACAGAATGAGAGAAAAAGAGAAGGAGAAAGATTGAGACAAACTCTTGCACAATAATAAAGGCAGGTATGTCAATAGAGGCTATCAGGTGACCACCGACAGAAAAATCTAATTGACCAAGCCCATGGTCAGTTTGTCCTAGATATTATCGCATGCAAGATAATGAATACGAACAGTCACCAAACAACAGCCCGCATGCCAAATTCGGCCCGCCTAATGCTTTTGTCTGGCTCGTGATTCCCTCCCCCCCCCCATAAAATAATAAAAATAAAACAGAGATAAGAGATCATCATCATCATCATCATCACCGCCATCACCACCATCATCATCATCATTATCATCATCATTATTATCATTATTATCATCATCATCATTATTATCATTATTATCATCATCATTATTATCATTATTATCATCATTATTATCATCATCATCATCATCACCATTATTATCATTATTATCATCATCATTATCATTATTATCATTATCATCATTATCATCATCATCCTCATCATCATCATTATCATCATCATTATCATTATCATCATTATCATTATCATCATCATCATCATCATCATCACTTCATCATTACCATCATCATCACTTCATCATTACCATCATCATTATCATCATCATCATTATCATCATCATCATTATTTCCAGCATTTTTTATTTACTTTTGTAGGGGGGGAGGACATTTCGAAGCCCATAAAATGTCCCCCCCCCTTTTTTAGTGAGTGATATATTTCGGGCAACCTTTGTCCTTCAGCGATCACAGAGGAAATGCGAAAAGAGGGATTCAATGCAAAAAATTCAGATACCTTTGATATTTTGAAAAAAATTGAACAATAGGTATTAAACATCAATTAATAAATATTCCCCAAATTTCAGTTTTTTTAGGGGATTTTAAACGGACTTTAGGGGGAGGAGGAGGAGGAGGATATAGGAAAGAACCTTCCATTTAAATTTTCAAATATTTCAGATTTGCATTAAATTTCATCCATAATCATTAGCACCAATTAAGCAAGATCACCTTAAGGTGAAGCTTTCTAGAATCAAAATTGGAATAACGATTCTAGATATAAGGTTTAGTGGTATTATATCTTGATTTTAATCTTCGTAAGGGGACATAAAAGTGGTTCAAAACTATTTAGTTTGAGACTGTTTCGCTACATCACAGTCTTACCACCGAGTCACGGGACAGGCGCTGGTAAATGATATCTATTAACACAGTGTCTTTATCTAAACATTGATCCCTACTTTTACAGTGATCGATTTGTTTATTTACAAAGAGCTATGCTTTACGCTAGGAAGCAGCAGGCGATATCAACCCTAAAAGGGGGGCTTATATAGTCATCCACAGACAGACTGTTTCACTGTATCACAGTGAGGCTAGACTAGCACACCTCTTAAGCTAGCCATCGAACCTTCAATCATCTAGTTGATAATCGGAAGCTCTCACCGCTGAGCCACATGACAGGCGCTGGTAAATGATATCTAGAATGTATTTTATATAAACATTGACTGACACTTTTATAGTGCTCTAATCTAACCACTTTAAAACTTAAAAAAATCCTATTTTTATGAAATTTAAATCCTATGTATGAAACTTTATGGGGAAGACAATGGAAGTTGTCCCAACTCTCTCTATTACCCTTCTAACCTAAGGGGGCTATGGGGCTGGCCTTCTTTGAAAACTTCAAATATATCCTATTCTGATGAAATTTATATCATATGTATTAAATTTTCCGGGGAACACTATGTATGTGGTCCTGAATCTCTGTTACTCTCTATGTGCTGAATATCTACGGGTCCCCCACCTCTAAGAGACCAATGTGTCGTTGAACACTGTTGCTGACCGCCTTCTATATGGGTCACCTTACTTAGACATAAAAGAGTCTTACTTCTCTTCCTTCAACGTGGTTGTTTTTTGGGGGGGCGCACCGTTCTAGACGCTCGGACAAAAGTTAAAATGTTGACTTGGTACCGACGGTTACTAATCGTGTGACCGACAGAGTAATCATTCTCCACACTGATGATTCCCGAAAAAGGGTGAAACACATGTGTAATGTGGATAATATATATATATATATATATATATATATATATATATATATATATATATATATATATATATATATATATATATATATATATATATATATATATATATATATATATATATGAAGCAATCCAACAAAAGATATAAGCGTCAACTAATATCTTATAATTAGTGAAACATCCGGATAAAAACTGAAGCTCAATATACTGGATAGAGCATTAATATTATAATATAAAATGAAGTAATAAATAAGGTGTCAATCAAATTTTATTAGAATTCAAAGTTCAAGCAAAGTATCCTTAAGTCCTTAACTCATGGGTTTTCAAAGATAATTCTTCTCTTCAGAGGACCATCACCGCAGTTATACCACTACAGGTAATAAAATTAAACTTTGAAAATATATAAAATATATAACATCAAATATATCAACCCAAAAACATACTTTTTGTTGAATCTATACAATCCATCCAGGTCATACAAATTGAAAAACATAATCAGGAAAGACATTCAGAGGGTTGACCGAGGATTACTCCAAGTTATAAATAGCAGTCCATATACGAGAAATTGAAGGAGCTGACAAAGTTATCCAGTCGCGAAATGTGTCAATAATCGATGAAGTGAAAAGTATTCAATGTTAATGATAAATAAATCAAATAATATAGAAAGTTCAATAAACTCACTTAAAATTCCAAAATCCTGATATGGGCAACCCAAATCAAGTCAAAGTTCGTTGTTCAATTAGAAAACCCGTTAAATCCGAATTGAGCAAAAATAAGATTGAATCCCGGTCGCATCTTGCAAGCAGAGCGAAAAAATAAGTAATCTTCTCATCTGGTTAAATCGCTGGGGAGAGAAGATTACTTATTTTTTCGCTCTGATGTTATGTATATTTATGTATTTGTGTATATAATTTTATATATTTTCAAAGCTTAATTTTATTACCTGTAGTAGTATAACTGCTGTAATGGTCCTCTGAAGAGAAGAATTATCTTTGAAAACTCATGAGCTAAGGACTTAAGGATACTTTGCTTGAACTTTGAATTCTAATAAAATTTGATTGACACCTTATTTTATTACTTCATTTTATATTATAATATATATATATATATATATATATATATATATATATATATATATATATATATATAAGACAGGTTCATCCTATATTCCAATAATCATGGTTTCTATTTTCTATTTTTATTTTTTCACATTTTTAAAAAGCATAACATTCTTGTGAGATGTATATTTACGACTCGTTTCCCTGGGGGTGAGCCAACCAACATTATTATATCAATATCGGCTCTGCAACACTTCCAAATCATCAGAAAAATCCACAAAGAAGAACAGTTCTCAAATTGAAAAGTTTGGAAAAAACCTACGTCACACAGTGGGTCATTGTGGGCAACAGTAAAGAGAAAAACAAAGAAAAGAACCTTCACACGAGGAAAGAATCTCCTCAGGACGCTATTTTGAAATTTTTCGGCACAAAGCTAACACATTTAAAATTACGCGGACATTCGAGAATTTTTAATTTAGTGATATTTCTTAATAGGGTTATTTAACTCTAGTTTTTAATTTACACGAAGGTAAGTTTAATTGCCTAAAATTACTTAATTTAACTTACAAATGCCTATTTATCTCATTTGAATGCGAAACAAAGTGCAGAGCTAATCTCTTTTAAATTCACATACACACATACACACACACGCACTAATATATATATATATATATATATATATATATATATATATATATATATATATATATATATAAGATAAATGAAAGAGAGATAAAGATGTACGAATGACAAATCTATTTCAATTTCGATTGTTCAATGCAAGGTGTACTCGGTACAAACATGTTTATTTTTCTTTCCTGAAGCCAAGGTTTTTCAAAGATTAAAATCTTATCAGAAAAATTACATAGATGGATAAGTTGGCAGTGGAAAAACTAAAATTCAAAATTTGAAAAAAATATAAAGTACTGGAGAGTAAGAGTATGCGTGTAAAAATAAATCTCCTTTCACCGGACACCTTATCAGCGGACATTCACCAACTGGACAGACTCCATATGTTTGTACACACATACTCTTTCTCTCCATTACTTTATATTTTTTTCAAATTTGAATTTTGGCTTTTCCACTGCCAACTTATCCATCTATGTAATTCCTCTGATGATAAGATTTTTATCTTTGAAAAGCCTTGGCTTAAGGATAGAAAAATAAACATGTTTTACCGAGTACACCTCGCGTTGAACAATCGAAGTTGAAATAGATTTGTCATTCGTACATCTTTATCTCTCGTTTTTGATTTATCTTTACAATTGCTCTATCTCGTATATTGAGCATAAACCATTTCACTATAGGTACTATCCTCTAAAAGTACACTTTTAGTTTCACATATATATATATATAAAAGAGACAACTCATGTCTAGATATCCTTTGGTAGACCCTTTCAATAGTTCGAATTAGGATCTTAGTTTCGGAGGGCATTTGTCTGATACTAGCGCCATAGCCCAACACTAAACTAACGACCACTCCTGCCCCCGATCGGACTTCAGAAAACCCTTAGTAGAAAATACCAAAATCTTAGAATTTAGTACTAACAAACAAAAACTCCATATATTAGTAGCCCTATATATAAAAACCAAAAAAAACATTAATTAAGAGAATTAACTTTAATATCAGTAATAATATTCTAAAATGTTTATAGCTCCAATATAGTTTCGTACTTAGTACATAATTCCCGCCAAAAACCTTCTATAAATACTAACACATGGTCTAGACCTGATTAACCTCATTCCCCCGAAGATGGACCCAGATGGGTCCGAAAGTACTTGGGAGACAAATGCAAATTATGGCAAATTCATCAACCAATTCCCCTCCGAAACTATAATCCTAAATACTGAACCCTATAGGCCGGTGTCGTCTTGTCCTTCGGGGCTGGATTCCGCCGGTCTGTGGGTTTGTCCTGTGCAGTTCTAGGAGGTGCACCCTCCCAGGCTTTTCCTCCCCTCTTTGGGGAGGAGTAAGTTTATTGCTTACTGCCTGGGGCGCCCCTACCAAGCAATGCCGACGGGACTGCCCAGGCAATTTTTAATGGCCAGAGTGCTCACCTTCTTGGGCGCTGGCTTTTCAATCCCTACTTTCCCGACCCGACCTTGGGTCACATCTTACCTTGTGAGAGTAAGATAAAACTGGCCTTGTGCCTAACCTCCTGGAGAGGAGGTAAATAAACATACTTGCCTGCAAGAGTACATGCAGCCTAGATATACATATATATATATATATATATATATATATATATATATATATATATATATAAACAGTATTGTAACTGGAAGATAGGAATGTACATGTTTTGTTTAATCTCTGACATGATTTCCAAGTCGCAAGAATAATATGATATCCGATTATGGAATGTCAATTCGATAGCATTCGGCTCGGACAAGTTTTATTTGCTTTGTTTTATGAAAGCCTGAAGCAAATCCATGCGAATGAATATTGAATGAGGTTTTGTCTATTGTTTTCTAAATAAAAGGAACCGACTGCATAAAAAAAACGGAGCAGGAGGCAGCTATGTTCGATATATCTCGAATATTGTTCAATCTTAATATCTACTGACCTAGTTATGTTCATGTAGGTCACTGTCTCTCTCTCTCTCTCTCTCTCTTCTTTTTTTCTTCTTTTTTTTCTTTTTTTTTCTTTTTTTTCTTTTTTTTCTTTTTTTTTCTTTTTTACTTTTTTTCTTTTTTTTCTTTTTTTTTCTTTATTTCTTTTTTTTATTTCTTTTTTTCTTTCTTTTTTTTTCTTTTTTTTCTTTTTTATCTGTTTTTTTTTTTACCAACGGCATACTTAATACAAAAACCAGATTAAACACGTAACACATCACCCAATAAGTCCCGGTCCTATCTAATAAAACAGCAACTTTTAGACAAAATTCGACTTTATTCACCAACATAGTCACCTCCATGCTTTGTTTGTAGATCGAGTTGTGGTTGGGCTCAACTAGACCCCAGTTTCCGAAATCATTTCTTCATTGGATCCAAATCTCTTTCTCTGGAGCATACTTTTGGGGTCTGCAAACAGCTAGTAGTCGCTGGGGCAGATCTGCAGAATAGTATGGGGCGGAAGCAATTCGAAGTGCAACTATTTAGTCTTGTCATCGTTGCCATCGACCTGTGACACGGTGCATTGTCTTGGTGAAAGAGCACTTTTTTCTTCCTCATTTGTGGCCACTTTCTTCCTTCAAACTCACCAATAATGTTACATAACATTCGTTATCGATGGTTCTTCCTTTCTCAAAGTAATCAATGAACAGAAAGGGGGTCGAGACAGAGACAGACAAAAACATAGAGAGAGTGAGAGAGAGAGTGCGAGGCGCAGACGAACAGAGACAGAGAAAGAGAGAGAGAGAGAGTGTGTGTGTGTGTGTGTGTGTGTGAGAGAGAGAGAGAGTGCGAGACGCAGACGAACAGAAACAGAGAAAGAAAGAGAGTGTGTGCTTGTGTGTGAGAGTGAGAGAGACAGAGAGAGAGAGAGAAAGAGAGAAACAGCGATAGATAGAGAGAGATAGGACGGGAAGAGAGAAATACAGACATTCAAACAGAGTAAGAGAGAGGGAGAGAGAGAGAGAGGGGGGGAGAGACACACACAGACAGAGAGAGAGAGGCGAAGAAAAACAGAGAAATAGAGACAATGACAAGGGCAGTGTGAGAGAGAGAGTGTGACAGAGAGAGTGTGAGAGAGAGAAAGAGACAAGGGCAATGAGAGAGTGAGAACGATTAAAATAGTGAGAGAGAGGGAGGACAGAGAGAAGGGTTGAGGAGAGAGAGAGAGAAGAAAGAGAGAGAGAGAAGAAAGAGAGAGAGAGAGAAAGAGAGAGAGAGAGAGGGAGAGAAAGAAAAGGACAAGAACAGTGAGAGGGATGGAAATAAAGACAGCAAGAGATACAGAGAAAGACAGTGTGTGTGTGTAGGAGAGATCGGGGGAGAGAGAAAAGAGAAAGAGAGAGAGAAAAAGAGAAAGAAAGAGAGAGAGAAAGAGAGAGAAAGAAAGAGAAAGAGAGAGAGAAAAAGAGAGAGAGAGAAAGAGAGAAAGAAAGAGAGAGAGAAAGAGAGAAAGAAAGAGAGAGAGAGAAAGAGAGAGAGAGAGAGAGAAAGAGAGAGAGAGAGAAAGAGAGAGAAAGAGAGAGTCATAGAAGCAAAGAGAAAGATTGTGTTTATCTTTCTGTTGTGGATTTCACGCCAATCTCGTGTAATCGTCCGAGTCTTGAATCTCTTCCGTGGCGGCCATTGCTGGCATAATTAAAAAGGTGAGGTGAGCTAATGAGAATGATTATGGTAATTGGTAAAGAAAGCAGCCGAAGCAATTAATCAAAAACCGGCCGAGTCGCCTGTCAGTCAAATAACCGACCGAAATCTACGATTGAATCGAAAGAGAGAGAGAGAGAGAAAGAGAGAGAGAGAGAGAAAGAGAGAGAGAGAAACTATTTCTTACGGTACATTTACTAAATAGCTAGAGTTTCTCGTTAATTAACAACGTCAATTTGTTGCTACATTTCAGATACAGTCAAGCACAATTTTCTCGGCGACTATAGTAATTATGAATTGTTTAGAAAACAAGGTGCTTTTTAGTAACGGGTATCCAGAGATTTGCAGTTGTGACGTGGTCGTGACGTAAGCAGTTCCGACTACGAACGGAGAAAGTAGAATCAAGTTCCGAGTTTTATCGAAATTTACAAATGTAAAAAGCGCTGCTACTTGGCAGACGACTATTTTTCAATCAATTAGAAAAATCAAGTTCCGACTTTTTTGCGTAATTTTTGGATACGTTAGCAACATTTGATTTAGGTTTTTTTTTTAATACCTTTGCATTTCCGCTTACTAAGGGTTCGTGTTAGTTTAGGGTTAGTTTTGGGTTAGGTTGGGGTTAGGTTAAGATTAGGGTAAAAAAAAACAGTTCGGTTCGTATTGTGTACAAATACCGAAACAACATTACTGAATAAACTTAAATACAACATAATACCAACAATTTCTTTCGTTAAATAACTTCTTCGCAAAAACAAAAACCTAATAATACATCGGTGAAGTTCGGTGAAGTTCGTTAACATTCGTCAGTCTCCGAATTCTTTAGTCAAACTCGAAATTGATGACGTAAGTACCGAAATTTTATTGGATACCTATTCCTAAAAAGTACCGAAGACAATATCACTTTGCAAATACAAAATAAGAGAAAAGTAGGCGAACGTGTGTAGACAATGTTACACAAATTATATATAAAGTAAAGCTAGTCTGTTCCTAGAATCTTTGTGATTAACATCTTTCTTCCTACGAAATTAATGTTTGATTCTGATTCGTCAATTTTTTTTATTGAACGTGAGTCCATGTTCTTAAAAACAATTGTATATCAATTCAATTTCTTTAAAAAAAATATTTATCCGCCTAGGAATATTATTCAAATGGACGCGATCTTATATATATTTTCTATAATGACATACATAGCAGCAGCAGAAGCAGTTCTCTTTTGTTTAAACCAGTACAAATATGCCTGCTTAGCATTACAAGAGCTATAGCTTAGTTTGGGGAGCGTCAGACTGAAGATCTATCAGAAAAAAGTAGGTGACTAGACAATGGTAAACACATTAATCTATCTATTCCAACACATGTCAGAATTTTTTAATGAAACGTTCTTCCATGTTCTTAACAAAAAATTATATTTAAATTCAATTTCTTTTTAACAAAAAATTATCTATTCGCCTCTGAATATTTTTCAAATGGACGCCAATTTAGATATTTTTCAATAATCACCTACATAGCAGCAGCCATCAACTCTTAAACTAATACAAATATATAGGCTTAGCATTACAAGAGATATAGCCAGCTGAAATAGCTCAGTTAGAAGAGCGTCAGACTGGGGTTCTTTTTTTTGGGGGGGGGGGCATCACGTACACTTTGATATCTAAGACTAGATGATAGCGATATTTTTTATCATGTCATAATTCTATTTATGACATATCATTCAATTTTGGAACGATTAATTTTGAAATTAAAATTTTTCTTATTTTGCCACGCGGCGACATCAAATAATTATCCATTACTTTTTTTTGCATTTCTATTTTTGGCGATCGCACAATATTATTTATTAAAATGGAAAGTGATAATTTATATACAAATGAATGTACAAGCATATTATTATATGAATAATACTGATCAGACGATCATCAAAGTGTCCCTAGATATCTTTGACAAGTCAGACATAAACTTTTTATTTTACTAATGAGTCATCACTTATAAAGGCTAAAAACCACTCAAACATAAGGTTTTATGAGATGAATATATTGACAGTTGAATCTGGAGGGGTGTAGATCCAGTGAATATAAAACACATTCATGATCACATCTCCTACTGATGAGACGATCACAAAACTTTCCCCATTGAACAGCGATACAAAATGACTGTTGGATATTCATGAGTGAAACTTGGTGGACAAGTCAGGCATAGAATGAAGTTTATTTATACTAAATATAGTTGGATTGCAGAAATGGTTGTCAATCTTATTAACGATTCTATGGGTGACGTGTGCTTTTTTTGTTGGGGGGGGGGTAACTCTGTATTATAAGTGGGTAGTCGTGTTTGTTTATTTTACATTACCTCAGATATGCGAGTTGATAGTCAACTCTCTTTGTACGTAATTATTTGTGTACTTAGTTCTGGTATTGTTCTTTTTGTCATTTCGGTAATTATATGCGGCAATTATAAGCGGCAATTATAAACGGTAATTATAAACGGTAATTATATGCGGCAATTATAAGCGGTAATTATAAACGGTAATTATAAACGGTAATTATATGCGGCAATTATAAGCGGCAATTATAAACGGTAATTATAAACGGTAATTATATGCGGCAATTATAAGCGGTAATTATAAACGGTAATTATAAATGGTAATTATAAGCGGCAATTATAAGCGGCAATTATAAACGGTAATTATAAACGGTAATTATATGCGGCAATTATAAACGGTAATTATAAACGGTAATTATATGCGGCAATTATAAACGGTAATTATTAACGGTAATTATAAACGGTAATTATAAGCGGTAATTATAAACGGTAATTATAAACGGTAATTATAAGCGGCAATTATAAACGGTTGTTATAAACGGTAATTATAAACGGTAATTATATGTGGCAATTATAAACGGTAATTATAAACGGTAATTATAAACGGTAATTATATGCGACAATTATAAACGGTAATTATAAACGGTAATTATAAACGGTAATTATATGCGGCAATTATAAACGGTAATTATAAACGGTAATTATAAACGGTAATTATAAACGGTAATTATATGCGGCAATTATAAACGGTAATTATAAACGGTAATTATATGCGGCAATTATAAGCGGCAATTATAAACGGTAATTATAAACGGTAATTATAAGCGGCAATTATAAACGGTAATTATAAACGGTAATTATATGCGGCAATTATAAACGGTAATTATAAACGGTAATTATAAACGGTAATTATATGCGGCAATTATAAACGGTAATTATATGCGGCAATTATAAACGGTAATTATAAGCGGCAATTATAAACGGTAATTATAAACGGTAATTATATGCGGCAATTATAAACGGTAATTTGTTTGTTGGCCTTTTGGCCAAGATCAAAGTGTAGTATCGGTTCCGATGGATACTGCACGCCTGTCCTGTGCAGTTCTAGGAGGTCCACCCTCCCAGGCTTTGCCTCCCCTCTTGGGGGGGAGTAAGTTTATTGCTTACTGCCTGAGGCGCCTCTACCGGGGAATGCCAACGGGTGCTGCCCAGGCAATTTTTAATGGCCAGAGTGCTCACCTTCTCGAGCGCTGGTTTATCAAATCCCACTTTCCCGACCTTGTGTCACATCTTACCGCTGTGGGAGGTAGATAAATAACAATTATAAACGGCAATTATAAGCGGAAATTATAAGCGGTAATTGTTTTGTTGACTCTCTTGTTAATTGTCTCTGTTATTTTTCCTTTGTTTTCAAAATCTTGTTTTGAGTTCTTTTATTGGATAGTTTGTAGTGTTCTATGATAATTGGTTTGGTTACCATTGGCGTACGTTTTTGCTCTATCTGCCCGGTAACGCACTATGTTTCGTATTGTTTCTTATTGCGTTTAAAACATAAGTTACCTTTTCTTCCTTCCTTTCTCCCTTCCTTTTTTGACCCTACGACTACGAGACGATCATCTGATTGAATAAATCAATTATTTTTTACTGTGCTTAAACCATAAATTACCACGTGAAAACAGCCGTGAAATGTGTAGAAGATTTCTTAAGAGGAATTGAGGACAGCTCAAAAAGCACTTGCTTACATTAGACTTAAAAACGACCATGTTGTAGTCGGCTGGAAAGCAACTTCGTGGTATTTTGTCCCACAGACGGGACACTCTAAGAAAGGAACTTTGTTCATGGAAGTTCCGCTTGGTCTTTGATACAAAGGGACAGATAAGAAAACCCTCTGTTGTGGTTGTAACCAGGCGGGTTCTTTCTGCGAATGTTTTATACAGGGGGATTGGAGCTCAGTCGAGCACTTACCACGAACCGAGCAATACAGTAGAGAGGGGCTAGCAACATCTTTTCTGTGAGAAAGGGGATGCAGAGAAGAGAATAAATTATTCTCCACGAGATTACAAAGTCGGTGGTTACCCTGTCGAGGCAAGAAAGGGTCTTCAAGCGGAACTTGCTCAGATATGACAGCAGTACTCCATCTTAGGACGGATCTGGCTCATGCTGTTGTCATATTTGTGTCTTATCACTCACAGAAAACACTTGGTTTCAATATGTAACCCGATAGTCATAAGCCATGTTACAAATGAAGGAATCAAATCCGTTGCCAAGGTCGCTGCAAAAATGGTTGGGTCATTCTACCGCTCTAGAAAGTATCTCACTTCTGACGTAATCTTTTCCCTGTATAAGAGTCAAATGCGTCCCAAGATGGGGAGGTACTGTTGCCACATTTGGGGAGGTGTCGCTTAGAGTCCCCTTACCTGCCTTGACAAAGTACAAAACCGACTTCAAAATCTAGAGAGCGATGTCCTATTCTCAACCCGATAGCCTCTTTCTCAAAAAAGGAGACGTTGCTAGTCTTTCTCTGCTCTATCGTTATTTTCATAGCATGTGCTCGACTGAGCTTAAATCTATCCCCCCCCCTGTAAAACATTCACAACAAAAACTGGTGGAGCAAAAATCACTGTCAATAAATTCCCTTTCTCCCTCTAGGTACTTAGAATAAAGCGGAACTTCCATGAGCAAAGTTTCTTTCCTATAACTGCCCGTCTGTGGTACACACTACCACGGGGCTACTTCCCGGCTTAACATAACATTGCCGTTTTCAAGTCCAATGTAAACAAATTTTTGTTGAGCCGTCCTCTTTAATAGTCAATTGCTGACCAGTTACAAGCATCGTTACTAACCTCCTCGGTGTTTCAGCGTCTACCGGTCAAACGCAATAACCCTTATCCTCGAGTGGCCTGTTGGCCTTGATAAGCAATGATGACTCGTTTGTAAAAAAATCAAAACTAGAGAAATAAAAGGTTTACTGCTTTTCTTTAAATTTATCGAGTTCTTGCTGTGAATGTCGTACAATTGTAAATAAAATTGTTGTTTTTTTTAGAACTTACTGAATGTCTGTGTTTGCCAAATGGCATCGCAGAGTCCAAGACATGCGGATATGACGTAAAAGTTAGGTATGTCCAATGGCTGCGGCTTCCAAAGACTCAGTACCATTAGGATCCCGGCGTTGAACGTCGCTGCGGCCGTGATGAATGCAAAGCGTTTGATGTGCTTCGCGATGTACCCAATGACAACGGAACTGATGGCGTTTACGAGTCCAAAGGTGATCAGAATCAAACCGATGCTGTAGATACCCAGGGTACATTGAACGTAAGACTGAAAAAGACAAGAACAAAATTATTCAAAATGAGAGAGAAATAATACAAACACGGGTGCAGGGTTTACAGATTGAAGTGGTTCAAAGTAGCGAATTTGTACACTTTTTCGTGTTCGTCAACTGAGAGTTTTGCTGTATTACATCATTTCCGTAGGAATTATGAAAGTTATCGTTCTTCCTTAGCCAGCATAATCATCTTTGTTCATAAAGATGGCGACTATATTTTCCAGCCAATTTTGATTTAGGTGTTTCACGTGGACAAGCTAGGATTGAAACTTGACCGTATTTTTCGACTGTCGGAGATTGTATCCACTACGCCATCAACACAAGCTACGTGTAAGAGAAATATCAATGTCTGTATCGAGAATATCAGCTGCCGAGAGTGCTTTGTTAATTTCTAAAGAACTTTGCATTATCGCGAATGGTAGCCGGCTATTTCAAACTCAAGCAAAAAAAAACTTAATCAAAAAGATCAGAGATCTTCTCGAAAGTTATCTGATCGAATTTATGTGGAGACAAAGATTTCGAACCGACCCCTTCGTCTCCATATTATCGCAGAATTATCGAGGAATTGTAACCTGTCGACCAACTTCTTTCCTCTTCCTTTTTTTTTTGTCGTTTGCGAGAACTCCAAAAGAAAAGTTGCTAAATGTTCAAAAATGAGTAAAAGAAAATTCTCGCAAAAAAAAGTCTTACAGCTTTTGAACCAAACAAAAAAAACGAACTGTTTTTTTGTTTTACCCGATCTTGAGCCTAGTCGGTTTTTGAGCGGTTCAAAATATGTACCAGTTCAAAATATGTACCAGTTCAAAATATGTACCAGTTCAAAATATGTACCAGTTCAAAATATGTACCAGTTCAAAATATGTACCAGTTCAAAATATGTACCAGTATAAAAAAGAAAAAACGAAAAAAAAATCTGTCAAAATCGTTGTTTCATTGATTATACTCTTTACAATCTGTAGTTTATTTATAACTAGCTGAACCCGTCGCCCGGCGTTGCACGGGAGAAAGTACTACCTATTGCATGACGTCGAATAAAAAAGAAACGGGCAATTATTTTTTTTTCCCCCGTCTACCGTGTTGACGAATCTTTTAAATTAAAAAAAAAAAGTGTTGGAGTGGAATGGGATCGAACGCTAAAACCGGCGATAATGAAACCTACTTTCTTGCCGTCTGCCCCACGCTCCCGGGGTTAAAAACGCGTGTGAAAATAGGCGAATTAACCTAAACCTTATTATTGACATGCGTGTTAAATTAATACCAGGCAAATAATAAATAACAACCGGTCTTTTGTGAAAATTAAACTGTGTGTATTAGTTCCCGGTGTCGATGAGTAGAGTGACAGTACATAATTGTTAGGGAGAAAAGTTTTCGCTACCACCTATATGGAGTTAGTTTTTCGGAGAGACGTTGATGGTGGGCCAAATGTAATATTTAGTGTTAGGTAGGAAAAAATAATAACACATTTACTAAAACACGGTCGAGTGAATAAGTGTAGTATAGTGGTGAGTTTAGTAGCCTGTGATGCATGTGGTTATTTTCCTATACTCCGAGAAGGTACAGGGGAAAAAACGTCTCTACTTTATATATTAGATAGATAGAAAAAACACAATTTATCAAAAATTACAACAACAAAAAAAGGAAACTTAACTTTCCCGTAAAAAATACAATTATTTCTTCGTCAAAAAATGTAATAAATTGTCATAAAAATAAACATACGGTGAGTGTTTTTCTTTTATTATTTTATTCTGTTGAAACTCCGCCTCGTTTTGATTTTGACTCCAGTTCGTTTTGATCTGGGTTTTTTTTCGGCAATCTACGTAATTCTGCGTCGGCAAATGTCGGTTTTGTCTGGTTCAAAAGCTCTACCAATACTATTTTTTAGAACGTATGCTTCTCTTATAGACAAGTATTGGCTTTTAGGAGAAATGAAAAAAAATATAATAATTACATAAAACTGCAACTTAATGGGTTTTTAAAAAAATTTAAACCCCGCTCGGTATATATTGATACAACTGGAAGCACGATTAAATGTTGTTTTTTTCTCATTTTTGGGGTGAGTGATATATTTTGAATAATATTGAATAATATTTGTCCCGTGGTCACTAATAAATTAATTCACTGACTAGCAAACGGGCACATGTAGTATTCGTTAGCCCAACGTGCAAGAATTCTCATGCCTCCTGAAACCACAGGTATCAATGGCTAATCGAAGTATTACTGTAGAGTATCATATGTATGAATATATTATGCTCTTACAAACGTAATTGAGCACTCTGCTTATATTTCACCAAACATGCAGAATTATATATATATATATATATATATATATATATATATATATATATATATATATATATATATATATATATATGTATATATATATATATATATATATATATATATATATATATATATATATATATATATATATATCGCCGAGTCGAGACATTGACCAAAAAAATCGTAAAGAAAAAAAAAATCGTGGTATTTAATGACGCATGTCTAATTAACTACTTGCTGCCGAAATATATATATATATATATATATATATATATATATATATATATATATATATATATATATATATATATATATATAGTGTTATAATGAAATAATTCCAGGAGGAAATCCGGGTATGAGAGCTCAATGTAATAAACAGAGCAAGAATAAAATAAAATATAGTAACACGAAATTACATAATCATCGATACAATAATTTATTTCAACCTCGATGATTATGTAATTTCGTGTTACTACATTTTATATATATATATATATATATATATATATATAATAAAATATAGTAAAACGAAATTACATAATCATCGATGCAATAATTTATTTCAACCTCGATGATTATGTAATTTCGTGTTACTACATTTTATTTTATATATATATATATATATATATATATATATATATATATATATATATATATATATATATACATGTATGTATATGTATAAATATATAAAATACAATTATCCACGGACACGTGTTTCGTCGACATACGACTCATCAACGTGAGAGATTTGAAACCAGGACCTTCAGAGTCTGAAGCGTGACGCTCTACCACTGAACCAATCGCCGCTTGTATTGAATGTATTGCTTTTTTATATAGATGTCGTATTTTATTTATTTGGTTTGCGATACTTTTTTAACGAAAAGCACTCTATCTATTTCAAAGAACACTACGGATTAGTTTGATTGTCCATCGATACCTTCGGTTTCACGGAAATGCTTGACACTCAGTCCGCAGGACTAGAGATACCGAGTGTACCTGAATATCTACGTGCCGTAACCTCTAAGTGGCCCATGGTGACAGAACTCTCTTAAAACTTAAAATGCGTGTAATGAGTTCGTCAAAAAGGATAGAATAGAATGAGTTTAAGAAGACTGAGTTTGCTTGAAGAAGCTTTATTCGACAAAGATCTACGCAGGGATCTAGTCTCTACGAGAAAACAATGGCTGACTAAAAAAGAAAGTGATCAAGGGAAGTAATTCACTTCCGAAGCATAGAAGAGGATAGAAGAGTTCTCTTTTCATCACAATGCGTATATTCGATTTTAATGAAATTCATACGATATGTATAAGACTCTAATTACGTTTCTTCCGGCTATATTAGAGGGGGGGGGAAGGAGGGGAGCAGTAAAAACAAAAAAAAAGTAATATAGTGTTATGAGCATAATGAAAAAGTACATAGTAGTGATCCTTATTCGATCCCGAGCAACGTCCGATCTTCCATATATATATATATAATTGGGGCTTATCAGCGTGTCTGGCTATGACAGGATTCGAACCCTCGAACACGGTTACTGTTGCAGAACGCCTTACAACGAAGCTACGATAATAGCAAATGGTGATGCATTTCCTCAGTGCGAGTTTACTTGTTTACATATATTATTCCTCCCCTTATTTTTTAGGGTTACACACACATAAAAAAAGTTGAATATCCAGTGTAGTAGCAATCCTGGGAGCATATACCAGAAAGAACAGTTGCAAATAATTTATACACCATCCACTATGACTATGCAATCCCTACAGCTACATATATAGAAAAAAACGGAGCTGTTAAACCTGACATCGTAATATGGGACAAAAAGGAGATAGTAGCAACCCTAGTTGAAGTCAGTGTCCCTAATGATGCAGGATTAAACAGAGCTGAAAGGGAAAAGATTACGAAATACCAAGGTCTAATGTACGACATGAAAAGAAACTGGAATCCTAAGAAAATCTCCATCATACCAGTAATTATAGGAGCAACGGGACTAATGAAAACAAATTTCAAAACCTATCTGGTGAGTATACCCGGTGAACCGAGTGCAAGAGAAATACAAACAATTGCACTTAAAGGGACGGTTAGAATCTTAAAAAGATCTCTAGGCTGGAGTGTCTGAAATAGCCGGTGAATGTCTGGCATCCGATAGGATGTCCGATCTCCAGCAAAAACGGAAAGATAAGAATATATATATATATATATATATATATATATATATATATATATATATATATATATATATATATATATATATATATACAGAGAGAGAGGGGGAGGGAGAGAGAGAAATAGAGAGAGGGATATATATAGAGAGACAGAGAGAAATAGAGAGAAAGAGACAGACAGATAGAGAGAGAAAATAGTTATCCACAAACACGCATTTCACCGTTACTGTGGCTGATCAGCGTTGCTGAGTATGACAGGATTCGAAACCTCGATCATAGTAACTTTACCATTAAACTACGTCTGAAACACGTGATGTTTGTATCGCTTATAAATGTATTATGTAATTTTTTGTCATTTTCAGCGACAATAGCTGTTATATATATATATATATATATATATATATATATATATATATATATTTATTTATTTTGGTACAGAAAAATTAGTAAAACATTCGTACCGTCGGTTTCAAGCACGGAATGACTTAGCCATCTGGCTCTCTTCAGCTTCTGTTGTCATCTGTTTCGGAAATGTAAAGTCACGTGTCACTCTCGTTTGGACGCGTTATTTGCTTAGAGTGTTGTGTATGTTTGTTTAAATTTAGTGTAAGGAAGGTTTAATAAGGTTTGAAAAAAAGGGGGTAGGGGAAAAGTAACAGTTGAGATTTTAACCGGAGGAGATTTAAAGAGATAAAAAAATATATATAAAAGAAATAAAAAAATTTTTAATTTTTTTAAATAAAAATTAAAATATATATATATATATATATATATATATATATATATATATATATAGCTTTGACACAGCTATTGTTGCTAAAAATGGCAAAAATTACATAATACATTTATAAGCGATAAAAACATCACGTGTTTCAGACGTAGTTTAGTGGTAAATAAATATATAAGATAATATATATATATATATATATATATATATATATATATATATATATATATAAATATATATATATAAATTCAGTTTCTCAATAATAAAAATAATAATAACAATAACACAACTAACAACAGATTTCGTTGAATCCTATATTATTTAGCAGCATGGCCGTAACCTGATCTCCCGTGAACTTCAACAGTCAGTTCCCGTGCGTTAAAGTCAATAATGATAATAATGGTAATACTCCGTAACATTTGATCCTGCACTTGAGTCGGGTAGGTGTCAGGTGAACGCGGCTATCGGATATCAGAGCTGATCACTTGAAATTTGGAATCTGAACCAAAATGATCAAAACGGATCCGAGTCGAGTGTCTGATGTCTGCAAGAATGTTTCCCGGCCATTAATCATTGTTAGACTGAGTCAGTGTTTGAGCTGTTGAAACGGTAAATTCCAAGCAGGTGGCTAATGACCGAAGAAATTGCTCAGCGGAAAGAGCATGAGTCTGGAGGTATTCGAAAAACGAAGGTTTTTTTTTTTGGGGGGGGGGGGGAGTATTTTTAATTTTTTTTTTTTATTAAGAAAAAAGCCAAGAAATTTGTTGTTTGTCATCAAAATTCACTGAGATTTTCAACGCTTATGTTTATTGGAGTACCAACGCCCAACATTGCAATTTTTTAAAAAAATAAATAAGTAAAAAGTTAACTGTTCCTTCCATGCGTTTTCTGGGTGGAGACATAGTGCTCGGAGAGGGGAAATAATGCAAACTGTTTTAAAATGTCTCTCTCTTCCCCCTCTATTTACTTTCCCGTTCTCTGTCTGTTTGTCTGTCTGTCTGTCTGTCACTCTCTCTCTCTTTCTCTCTCTCTCTCTCTCTATATATATATATATATCTTTATTTATATCTGACCGCCATTGCCGACAATTGATTTTAGTTCCATGTTCTTATCATTATTTTTTTAGTTTAAACGAAGTCTACTCATTTCCCTAAATCTAAGTTTTCTGTTTTTAAATTTACTTTTTAAAGTTAAATGCAATTAATGCAGTACTATTGAGAGAGAGAGAGAGAGAGAAAGAGAGAGAGAGAAAGAGAGAGAGAGGGATGGGGGAGAAAGGGGAGGGAGGGAGAGAGAGATGAAAAGAGAGAGAGACACACACACAGAAGTCACTGTGAATATATTTTGAATTAATTATTTCTTTGCTCTTCAGCCGGCACTGTCTTTACCCGGGTGGGCTAATACATACATATATAAATATATATATATATATATATATATTATAAATTTGTGCAAGTTTATTTTTAAGCATCTTTGAAATTTAAAACTGAGAGAGAGAAAG
>OY744544.1:62156033-62166033 GCA_963556195.1 Sepiola atlantica | reverse complement strand
CACTTCATAATCCCCCCCAATAAATTACACCGGCTTCAGCTAACACCACACAAAAATGAACCAAAGAAACAGAAATTACAAGAAACACCATAAGCTATCCCCCTTACCTACCCCCAAAAAGAAATTAATTTTTTTTAATGATGGCGGCCTAGGCTGACATCAGACAGAATATTTGTAGAGGGTCGAGGAGGATGAGAAGACCGAAGAGTGACAGCACAAACCAGACCTCCACTGGAAAAGTGCGGAGAATGCTAGACCTTTCGCAGGCTAATTGCCACCCAAATCCCAGAGAAGACCAATGGTCCTTACCAACGAGTAATCAATGGTAAGAGGCTGTTGTGATACTGCAAGGTTATTTGCGGTGGTTATCGAAAAGAGGTGAAGAATACTGGAAATCTGGAGAAGCTTGTTGTCACTCAGACTCCAGGGAATACCACTGGTTGTTGTCGGTGAGCAATCACTTACGATGATCTGTGTGAACTCCTAGTGAGTACAAATAATAATTCCAGAAACCCACACGTTGACAACTATCCCCCCCCCCAAAGAAAAACAGACACGCATGTGCACTTGCATCTGCTGGTTACACAAACACTGTGGTCGTGAATAGTTAAGGAGGATGGAAAGACCGAGAAAAGAGAACACCGTACATACGTTCATTGGAAGGGCACTGTGAGTACTTAGGGGTGCTTGTTTCCACTCAAATTCCAGAGAAAACAAACGACCGTTATTAGCGAGACACTAATGGTAAACGACTTTTGCGATAATGCCAAGTAAAAGAAGCAGAAATTATTAAAAATCTGAGGAGACACGCTGTCACTCAGACTCCAGGGAACCCCACATGTCAGGACCAGTGGAAATACTTTTAATTTCATTATTTTACCAACTGGGATACTAATCCTTAATACTGATAAACCTTTCTATACCAAAGAGAAGCACTGATTTTTATACGCGCCCCTGTTGTGTCAAAGAACTAAAGAAAAGTCCTTTTGTCTCAGATTTTCTTCAAGGGGAAAAAATGGAAAAGAGTTTTCATGAAATGAAATAAAAGAAAATATCCCGCCCGAGCGACAGACACCGAAGACGAAACGCGGAATATCTGGTTTCAAAGTATCATTTTTTTTTCTTCTTCTTTTAGTTTTAACGGTAAAATGAAATTGATTTTGCGTGTGTGTGTGTGTGTGTATGTGTTGTGTGTGTGTGTGTGTTGTGTGTTGTGTGTGTGTGTGGGGTGTGTGTGTGTGTGTGTGTGTGTGTGTGTGTGTGTGTGTGTGTGTGTGTGTGTGTGTGTGTGTGTGTGTGTGTGTGTGTGTGTGTGTCTATTTCTGTCAGCTCGTCGTGTTGATGGCGGAGACAAAAGAAATACACGAAGACGCAAAGAATTCATTATTGATTTTGCTCGGCGCGTAGAAAGGGAGAGCAGCGGCGACGAGGAGAGTAAGGCGCCATGTTGCACAAGGAGAGCAAAGATGCCCTGGATCTGTCAGAAAAGCAACAAAAACAAAAGAAACTGAACACGTCTCTATCACGGGGGGGGGGGGGGGTAAACTTCGTTTGATTAAAGCTTTTTATTTATTTATTTATTTATATTTTTATTTCGTTTCTACCTTTGTTGCTTGTGTGTTGCTTGTTTGTTGCTTGTGTGTTGCTTGTGTGTTGCTTGTTTGTTGCTTGTCTTTCGACAAACCCTCCTTGAATAACAATCTACTCCTCCAAACTTCTGATTCTTTCATGTTCAGCCGAGAAAAAATCTGGGACTATTAATTAATCAAGGTCGCGTTTGACTGTCTTCTCCTTTCTTGTGGGCTGGGCTCTCTAGTGGAGTAAGAAAAATTAAAATTCCACTTAGCGTAAAGCATTACTAACCACTACCTTGTCTTCGGTCTGCGATCAAAGTGGGATCTATTCTGTTCTCAGTCCGAAAAGGAGGAGCCCTTCTTGACTCTAGCAATTTTAACTTTTGACACATTCAGAGTGCTCCCTTTTGGGGAGTTAGATATTCCCCGCAGAAAAAAAGACCTTGTGTCGAACATTGTTTTCTCATGGAGAGGGAAGCAAATATATACTTTCTATATATAACAGAGTTCTATGGGTAACCGGTAGCGTGAATGTAAACTAAAATACATAAGCTCTATTATCTGTGTAGCTATTCAGGAGAGTTTGGTCGGATAGATGTGATTCTTGTCTGCTGTCACACTTTAAATTGACCTGGCGATCGGGTTTCGAATCCCAGTGTGAAATCATTCCACTTCCGTTTAAATGCTACCAAATTTCTGTTATGAATTTCGAGGGTCACGAAGTAATTCATTCTTTTTATTTTCGACTTTTAACCAAGGATTAAAATGGCTAGCTTGTTTACGAAGAAATGGAAATGCATTCTGGCAGATTTTATTATTTTTCAATATAACTTTTTAAAAGTTAATTTTAGTACTTTGCACTATTGACATTTTGATTTCAATAAATAATCGATTAATTAGTAAGTTAATAAAAATAATGTGTAAATCACGTAATGGCGAGAAACACACAGACAGACATGCTAGAAGTGGTAACACGATTTTATTACTCTTACATATAAAGTTATCTTAGATTTTAAAGTTGGACCTAAATAGCATTTACGATTACATATCACGCTTTGATATGAACAAGCACTAGCGAATTTTCATTTGTTATTGTTGTACCATACTATAATAACGTAGTTGGTTACAGGTTATTTCAAAAGTGTGTAATTCCTCCCGGACAACTGGTAATAAAGAAAACATTTTTTCAATTATGACCGAAAAATCAAAATCAGCAACGGAAATAACACATATTTTTTATGGAAGCATATAAAAAGAGGTTGTTTCTCTTACAACTAAAAGTGTATTTCTTTTAATGTATAAGTTTTTAAAAATGTGTAAACAAATCAAAATTGAAAAATAAAATCACTTCACTACATCTCGGGCATCGCCGGGTTAGGGTTAGGGTTAGGTGTTAAGGTTAAGGTGTAAGGGTTAAGGGTGAGGGGTTAGGGTTAGGATAAGGTTTATGGTTGGGTTTGGGGTTTGGGTTAAGGGTTAGGGGCAGGGTTAGGGTTAGGGTTAGGGTTAGGTGTTAAGGTTAAGGGTTAAGGGTTAAGGGTGAGGGGTTAGGGTTAGGGTTAGGGTAAGGTTTATGGTTGGGGTTGGAGGTTAGGGTTAAGGGTTAGGGGCAGGGTTAGGATTAGGGTAAGGGTTAGTGTTAGGGTAAGGTTTATGGTTGGGTTTGGGGTTTGGGTTAGGGGTTGGGGTTGGAGGTTAGAGTTAAGGGTTAGGGGCAGGGTCAGGGGTTAAAATCACTTCACTACATCTCGGGCATCGCCGGGTAGACAGAACTAGTTTAGTGATTTTAAAAAAAAACGCATTTTTTATGTTTTTTATTATAGAATGGGTAAATTTGTAGATTAACACCTTTCGCTGAATCCCCCCCCCCCCCCAACCAAAATAAAATGAGATTCCACTTTTTTTTAAGTGTGAAAACCTTGAAAAACTTGGCGCAAATGAAAAGAACAAAAAGAACAATTATTTTAGAATTTAGAGTGGGAGATAGTTTCGTATATAAATTTAACGTAAAATGATCCCCGATTTCAATGCTTTGCACTTTGTATGGCAAGTAACCAATTTTTTATTTTTACCAGTAACCTTAAGTTCAAGTGGAGAAAACGCCTTAAAAGATCCCCTCTCCCCCCCCTAGAAAAACGCACAGGAAATATCTCTCATAGAAAATAAAAATAAAAATAGTTACCTGACCTAAAACGCAAGAATGGTTCTGAAATGAGGATCATTTTACACTAAATTAACTTACAAAACTGATCACCTATTTTAAATTCTAAAAATTATTTTTCTTATTTCCGCCAAGTTTATCAGAGTGTTCACACATAATCGCCTAAAAAAGTAGAATCTCATTTTTTAATCGGTGTGGGTGGGGGGTTTAGCGGAGAGTGTTAATCCACAGAAATATCATAGAATGTTTTGAAAGCTAAGAAAGGGGATCGTCAGTGGCCAGGAATTAAAGATTACGTAACGAATAGAATTAGAATTGGTTTCACAACGTTTCGGCCGATATAACCTCCGATATCGGTCGAAACTTTGTGAGACAACACCCAAGATGAGAGCAATAGTCCGAACAATCTAAATAATACATATTATCAATCCTCATCTCAAAAACAAAAAAAAATCAGAAAATTTTGTATCAGATCAGTACAGACTTGAATTAATACAGAGATGGAAACTATGCGACGCCCTTTTTCGTTTTGTAAATACATCATAGAATTTGAAATTTTAACGACGATAGTGCGTGCGAAAAAAAAACAACAACACATTTTTTCTACTATTCATCAATAACAACCATTGTCAAAATACACCTGAAGATGGTCGAGAGGTTATATCGGCCGAAACGGTTTGAGAACAACACCCAAGATGAGAGCAATAGTCCGAACAATCCAAATGACACGTAGTTTCATTGGTTTTGCGATATATATATATATATATATATATATATATATATATATATATATATAATGTGTGTGTTTATCGTTCAAGTTTTAAAGTATTGCATGGAAAGTTAATAAAATTGAAATATAAGCCAAATTAGCAATACAAGATTAATTTTTTTTTCTTTCTTACATTAATCCTATCGATTACGGAATAAAATTCCTTCTTCAGGGGTGACCAGTATTGAGTCATATTTTTTTTTTTTTTTTTTTTAATCAAAAAACAAGAATAAAGAAACTTATTTCTTTGTTAATTTGATAAACGTCTTTGATGGTACGACGTCATCGCCTTGCTGTTATGAAATGGGGGGTAGGATTCAAAACCGGTGTCGAACGAGAGATGCGTTGGCACGCTGTCGAGTAATGTGTGTGTTTATCGTTCAAGTTTTTGGTAGAGAAAAATTAGTACAACATTTGTACCGTCGGTTTCAAGCACGGAACGACTTAGCCATCCGGCTCTCTTCAGCTTCTGTTTTCATCCAGAAGCTGAAGAACGTAGGATGGCTAAGTCCTTCTGTGCTTGAAACCGACGATACGAATGTTGTACTAAGTTTTCTCTACCAAAATAAGTAAATATTACGCTCTTAATTCTTAACTTTAATTCATAATTAATCGAGCACTCTGCTGGGATTTTTCCTACTATATTACAAAGAAGTTATATATATATATATATATATATATATATATATATATATATATATATATATATATATATATATATATATATATATATATTGATATTGAATCGCCGGGCTATTTATACTGTAAGAGATATTCTAGATTGAATTCTTCTTCGAGATTGTCAGTTGAAAACAATGGAAGAAACTTGCCGTTGGGGGTAGAGCGTATGGCGGCTTGTTTTGCGTTTTCCAACGTGACGGAAGACCACGACGGACTAGAACGTGCTTTTCGGGCCTCACATCGGCTTGAGTTGACGAGGCCGCATTTTAAGAACGATCCGTAAGTAATAACCATAGCGGATAACCACTTAAGACAGGCAAATAGGAAATGTCAAGATGGGTACACACTCCCATATTTAAAGGTGAAATATCTTTGACTTGGAGGAAGACAGACGTTGCCCGGAAATAAACGAGAATCCCCAAACCCCGTTTAGATAATGCAATAGAGTAAGATAGTGAGTTGTCTGCCCTTTTCCCTGACCGAATTGAGCTAACATCAGAGCCGGAAGAGGGTAGGGGCGACTATCGCTTCCGCCATGGTCTACTCCTTTTTCTCGTTGGCTAAGATCAAAGTGTAGTATCTGTTCCGATGGATATTGCACCCCATAGACTGGTATTGTCTTGGCCTTCGGGGCTTGATTTACACCGGTCTATGGGTCTGTCCTGTGCAGTTCTAGGAGGTCCACCTTCTCAGGCTTTGCCTCCCCTCTTTGGGGAGGAGTAAGTTTATTGCTTACTGCCTGAGGCGCCTCTACCGGGGAATGCCGACGGGGCTGCCCAGGCAATTTTTAAACCCCACTTTCCCGACCCGACCTTGGGTCACATCTTACTTGTGGGAGTAAGATAAAAACTGGCCTTGTGCCTAACTCCCGGAGAGGAGTAAATCAATACTCCTTTTTCTCTTGGATTTCAGCAGAGACGAACGCGTTTTTTTTACGGCCAGTGTCTAAACCGTTTGGGGCGCTTACTCCCCATTTTGATAATGTAATGGAGTGGGAGGAAGAGTTAACTCCCCTTTTTCTCTGGGGTTAGCGTCAGAGCCGGGAGAGGGTGGTGTGACTTCTGCATCCGCCTGCCTCTCTCTCTCTCTCTCTCTCTCTCTCTCTCACTCTCTCTCTCTCTCGAATTTCTGCAGAGACGAACGCCTTTTCTGGCGACCGGTGTCTAGACCGTGTGAGCGCGTATACTGCCATGCCTGGGGTAGTTTCAAACAACCATAATTCAGTGTTTTTGTTTCCCGGAGAACTATAATAAATAATGTGAACTGTAATGATATGTGTTGTTGATTATTTGAAACAATTTATTTACAGATCAACAAGCGTGCGTTGATCCAAGATAACGGACTTGCAAACTAAGATTACTACTAGATCATCATCATCTTCGCCATCAGACGAGAGTCAAGTCGCAACAAGGTTCCAATTCGTATTGGGCTACCTTTCTACGATGCAACACCCATATTACCATGTTTATTCTTATTTTTTTTAATTTTAATTTTAATTTTCAAATAATAAATGTTAGGTTCAGGAAAAAGTTCGTGCTTCGTGTTAAAGAAAGATTTATTTGCGGATTTCGGTTTTTAATTGAAATATTATTCACAGGTTTCTTTAACTTCTTAATTGTTTGAGTTATCAATGTGTACATGGCATACTTCAAGGAATAGAAAGGGCAGTAGATGGTTGACCTTGTGTTTACTTTCGGCAGCCTCGTAACTTTCGCTTCTCTTATTTTGTCCTTTAGTACTCATATTCCATGAGCTATGTTTCTGACTAAGGGAGAAGAATTGCTGTTTTCTGTGTTGGAATCTATTCATCTTACACTTGTCGTTGGTTAGTTTTTGATGTTGAAGTAATATTTTTATTTAGCTCTTTGCGTCAAGGGGCTTCATGTTTTGTCTGGAGCGATTTGAATAAAAAATAATACTTAATACAATATAAAAAGTAAGGCCTAGATAATATTTTTTCCTATCCTTACGTTGTCAGGCGGAGGTATGCACCCTCATGACTGACTTATGTTCTTGTTCCTGATGTGTTTGTTTGAATCTACAATATCTACTTTCACATCTGTAAACTTGTCAGATGTGTGTGTGCATAGATGCATGCTACAGACGGCGGACCTGCAATGGGACAAATATTTAGCTAAGAGAAAAAAGCACCCAAGGAATTGGTTGGCATTTTTAAAAAATAATAATGTCTTCTTGGATACGAGAGTTCATTCTCAGAAATCAGACTACTTGAGATCCTACAGAAATAATGTTATCAAACCAGACATTGTCATATGGAACAAACCTGAAAAGACTGCTCTCATCATTGATGTCATTGCCTCCGTTCAATCTCGAGACAATAGGTACCCTCTGTAATGGTGGCTGTGCGTGTAATTGTCAGGCAAGGGCTGCGCAATCTCCAACCACACCTCTCTTGGGTTAGCACTGCCTGATTCCAGTGGCAAGAGGAAGTTCAGGACGACTGGAAACCATGCCGAGATAAGCGGAGAGCACATACAGCACCTGGTATTCCCGAATGGTCACCCATTTTAATACTGACCAGGCTAAACGTTGCTTAACTTCGGTGATCTAACGGGAACCGGTGTGTCAACGTTATTATGCAATCATTGATGTAACCGTCCTGAATGACTGAATAGAGCGAAAAAGATAACCAAATATCAGGACGAGTGACAAGACGATTGTAATATTTTTCCCGATTCCGATACAATTACTGATTCTGTTCTAAATTCCAGATTCTGATACAATTACCGATTCCGATTCTAAAATGGCGTAATCGCTTAAAAACTAAATTTTGGTGGTAGGGAGATATTAAGTCCTCATTAAGTCCTTATCTACTTTTAAATGAAGATATAATTGTATTTTAAATTAACAAACTCCTTGGTGTTTTCCCTTTTTGTATCCAATATTTTGATAAACTCATTGCAAGACTTTAATCTATATTTTTTAACTTTTGAAAATATATAAAAAATATATATATAAAAATATATAAAGGTATATAAAACATCAAATATATCGACCCAAAACATACGTTTTTGTAAACCTATACAGTTCATCCAAGTCAATAAGTTTAAAATAGCTCCAGGCAAGATATCAAATAGGTTGATTAAAAAATAATCCAAGTGGGGAATGGTGGGTCAAAACCGAAAAACGTTATCCAGGTTGGAAATCCGCCCGCTATCGATGCAGTAGATAACAGTGAAAATTGTATTCAAAGGGTATGCAAATTAATAAAACGATAAAAAAAAACGATTGCTATTAATGCTCTATCCAGTATATTGAGCTTTATTTTTATCCGGATGTTCACTAATTAAAGATATTAGATGCTTCTTATATCTTTTGTTGTATTAACCTTATATATATATATATATATATATATATATATATATATATATATATATATATATATATATATATATATATATATATATATATATATATATATACGAGGCCTGTCTAAAAAGTGTCTGACCTTTATTTTTTTCCCGTTCGAAATAGAAACGATAGAGCGGCGCCACTCAACACAGTAAAGAGAGACACCTTCATGCGCATGTGTGAATTTTATCAACGCTTTCTTGTGCATTAGTTGCTGTCTGTCGGTCGCTGAGTGAGGTGCTACATAACGTGTTTGTCGAATTACCGATTCTCTCAAGATGACTGAACATGTTGAGCAAAAGTACTGCATCAAATCTTTTCAAAATCCTGGTGATTTTCAAAGCAAAACAACTCGTAAGATTCAGCAGGTGTTTGGAGAAGATGCGATGAGTGTAACACAAATTCAGGAGTGGTTCAACCGATTCAAAAATGGCCGCACATCAGCGGAGACTGACCAGCATTCTGGCAAGCCCCAAACTGCTCGGAGTGCAGATGTTGTTAAGAGGGTGCTAAATTTGGTAATGGGAGATCATTGTTTAACAGATCGCACAAGGTGTCGGAGTGAGTAAAGATTCCACACATGCAATTTTGCGTGATGATTTTAATATGCACAGAGTGGCTGCAAAATTTGTGCTCAAATTGTTGTCGCAGGAACAAAAGGTCCTTCGTTTTCAAGTTGCACAGAACCTTCTGGAAATCGCCAACACTGGTCCTGGATTTCTGAACACCGTGATAACTGGAGATGAGTCATCGGTGCACGCGTACGACCCAGAAACAAAAAGACAGTCGTCGCAATGGAAACATCCCGAGTCTCCAAGGTAAAAAAAAGCGCGACAGGTGCGAAGCAAAATCAAGGTGATGCTGACTGTCTTCTTTGATATCCGTGAAATTGTGCATCACGAATACGTAACGGGAGGACAAACAATGACAAGGTACTACTAAGATGTTCTCCGGCGTCATGTGGACGGCGAAAAACTGGCAACTGCATCACGACAACGCCCTTGCACATTCATCCCAACTGATGCAACATTTCTTAGCTAAACATGGAATTTTAGTCGTTCGCCAACCTCCCTACACTCCAGACATGGCTCCTTGCGACTTCTGGTTGTTTCGAAAATGAAGACGCCACTAAAAGGTTCTCGTTTTGAGACTAGAGAAGAGATAATGCGGAACGCGACGGCGTAGCTGAACACCATTCCAAAAGAAGACTTCCAGAGGTGTTTCCGGCAGTGGATGGATCGGTGGGCTAAGTGTGTGCAAGCACAAGGGGACTACTTTGAAGGGGATTAGGGTCCCAACCCCGTCAGGTATTTGAAATGTGTTTTCTGACCTAAGGTCTCGTATATATAAAACTTTGAGAAAGAGGCAAAATGCCTACAAAAAAACATGTGTTAGATGTAAATCATTTTTTATTAAAATCAAAATAATACTTTCTCTTTCTCT
>OY744544.1:62101033-62151033 GCA_963556195.1 Sepiola atlantica | reverse complement strand
CAGGAGCTAGAGCTTGGTGGATAGTGAGGGACCTATTAAGTTGGCGACTCTTTTTTGGATCTTGTCTAGGAGGGGAAGACTAGTGGATGATGCACCAGCCCAGATGTGGCAACAATACTCCATGCATGGGCGGATGGTGGCTTTGTAGAGATACAGGATAATGTCAGGTGTGAGGAGTTTTCTAGCATGGTAGAGGGAGCCCACCTTCTTTGCTGCAGCCTTTGTAATGTCTTCAATGTATTTGTATTTGTAGCCTCTTAGAGCAATTAGTCAGCTAAACAAGTTGCAAATACAACAGATAATCTATATAATAAAGTACAGTCGATTTTTCCCATTAAAACATAATAGGATTATAACCAAAACCTTCATATGCTCATCTGTCACCCCATCCAATTAGGCTATGCTTTCATGTGTATTTCCAAAAATTATGTATTTATTTCGTCTTCTTTCAATATACATCTTATTTTCTCGAGATTACCGAACTCTCTCAAATAAACCTACCAAAGAGAAAGTGGCATCAATTTTTACTCGCTACTATTTATCTACTCTCATCGCCACCAGTTACACCGGGCCCTTTCATAATAGAAGAGAATTCTGTGTTAAATCACCTAAATTATTTCCTTTTGTCCTTCATAATATTGTCTACATAATGCAAAAGCTTTTAAAATCTAAATAACGATCGCTCCTTTTCACATATTATACAGATCATTCGACTATTCTGAATGCCTGTTGTTATACTTTCTGTACTTGTACTGCATTCATTCACACATGTCGACATCTGAAATACATTTTTGACGTTCGCAAAATTACGTTTTTTTTTTCAATGGCGAAACTAAAAGAAGATCGATTCTTAGTGCGCTAGTTCGTTCTTTTTATTTAATTTCTTTTTACAAAATACTATTAGACTATTTACAAAAATAAAGTATTTAAACCCTATTTTTATTTTTATCTGTATTTTGTCTCGTTCTTCAAACAAAATAAAAATTGTCTCAGTCTAATAGGATTTCTTTTTGAGCGGAATAAAAAACAATTTATTCTGGAATATTCTGTATTTGTTACATTATCAAAATTCTATTTTAATCACAGAAATTACTTACAATGAAATGGGTTCTTTTCTGATTTTTTTTTCTTTCAGGATTGATACTCTATTATTTATATGTATTTTAAAATAAAATCAGTATTCTATTTTTTCTTCGGGCAACGCCGGGAAAAGGGTTCTGCTAGTTTAAAATAAAGAAGACATTCTCCAACAGTGGGCGATTTTTTTATAAAAGACTAGCAGGGTTACTCGACGTTGCTCGGGATTCAATGAGGATCACTACTATGTACTTTTTCACTGTGTTCATAACGCCATAATGCATTTTTTTATTACATTCGCTCTGTAATATAGTCAGAAGAAGCTGAAATGTCGGAAACCTCCCTGAATTAGTGTCTTATGGTTTAAATTTCATTAAAATCGGGGTTTTAAGTTTTAAGGTGGTTCTGTCCCAAAAGAAGCATTTCGAGGTTGAGGTGCGTAGATATTTGGCACATAGAATGTAACGTAGAGATTTAAGACCACTTCCATTGTCTTCCCCTGAAAATTTTATACATATGATATGAATTTAATAAAAATAGGATATATTTGAGGTTTTAAAGGAGGTTCGGCCTCCATAGCTCCCTTAGGTTAGAGGGCACATTGTCTTCCCCAGAAAATGTTATACATATAATTTAAATTTAATAAAAAATAACATATATTTGAAGTTTTAAGGGGGTTATATCCTCATAGCTTCCTTAGATGTGCATTTAGAGATTCGGGACCACTTCCATTGTCTTCCTCAATAAAATTTACATACAAATACACACAATATTTACCTTCTTCCTACTGCGATAAGATGTGACACAAGATCAGAAACGAAGGCCAGCGCACAAGAGGTGGTACACTGTGGCCCCGCAAAAATGCTTGAGCCGCCCCATCGATATTCCCCGGTAAGGGCGCTTTAAGTTAAGTTACCCTTTCTCAAAGAGAGAAAATAACGCTTGGCAGAGTGAACGACCTAAGAGTGATTATTGCAATACCTCAGCACGATAGAGCAAGGCCAGCTTATGACACAGCGGTTCACCCTCCATCAGACTGATTGTCGAGGACCTACCCTCGACTGGTATGAAATATCAAAGAGAATTTTGGCACCAACTCGACACTCCGAGTTAAAATACAGTATCTACCTCTCTCCCAATGTTGGATGATGTGGCACAAGGCCGGGAGGTGGGGATGGTAGGCGAGCGTACAAGAAATAGCGCACTCTAACTTCGCAAAAGAAAACGACTGAGCAGCCCCATCTGAATTCTCCGGTAGGACGCCTCAGGCGGTTAACAATAAACTAACCCCTTCTCGAAGAGAGACCATAACGCCTCGAAGGTTTGACCTAGAACAGGCGAATCATTCATCTTATATGGAGCTCGAAATGACAAATCATTTATAACCCGGATGTCGACAGTTTCTAATGAACTCCTGTTAGATAGCAAAGGTAGCGTTTGGATGGGAGGGTTTGAGTGACACCTTAGAGGAAAGAGGTGACCTCAAAGCGGAAGTCGAGGAAACTATTTGACTTCCGGTCGGGAGGTTTTAACTCTCTTTCTGAAGCAAGCTTGATGCGAAAGGTTATCGTTCTTGAGAAACCTCAGCGAGGGCTGGGGCAGTCGCGTACAAAGTAGCTCAGTGTAACGAAACAAATGATCTGCCTCTCTGTCTGTCTCTCTCTCTCAGTCTCTCTCTCAGTCTCTCACTCAGTCTCTCTCTCACTCTCTCTCTCTCTCTCTCTCTCTCTCTATCTATCTATCTCTCTCTTTCTCGCACACACACACGTACACACGCTCTGATGTTTGTTTTTTTTAACTTAGTTCACTCCAAACAAGGCAAGTTGCCACGGTAGACGTAAAGAGCTACTGAGAATTAGGGTGAAAGTTTAGGGGATAATCCTAAATTGGGAGCTGCTCACATTAGTTTTAAATTTCTGCATGTCGATACTGTCGTGGAAACAGGGAGCAGGGAGCAGGGAGCAGGGAGCAGGGAGAGAGTTCCAAAGGCCGGCAGCACGAGTAAATAAGCTATTGGAGTAGAAGGCTCTCCGGCATATGGGGACCTCCACAGTGAATGGATGGGATATAGCTGATCGTCGGAATGATCGAGTGTATTTACGCCGAGGGGGCACCAGAGCAACAAGTTCATCGGAGCACATTCCATTGAAATACTTGTAAAACAAGCACTAGTTTTATGTGACTGTCTCTCTTTTGAAATAACCCTTTTCTTACATTTCTTATAAACTGACATCGGCGTCCGAGTGTTTTATCTACCGACGATCAAGGAGCAGGGTTCATAACGAAACGCGTGTGTATATAATGCTTTATACACCCCACCGTAAGGCGTGGTGTAACAATATGTTACTGGTTACGCATATCGTGTCACTTTTTTAGCCTTTATGAGTTGAAACATATGAAAGAACTTGTGGGTGGATAGTTCAAGGGATAGACATGGCTCAAAGATTTGTAGACTGTTTGCAAAATTCGAATGAAGAATTTTATATTCGAAGATTCAGGTCACTGTGGAAGAACTTCAGAATTGGAAACAAGATTAATAGTAACAATTATTCTATGTAGATAAAAGCGAATGCGTTCTTGTTTATTTGTTGTTGTTTTTTTGTTTTCAAAAAATGGCTGACAACTGAAGTAAGCGGATTAGTGACTGTTTCCGATGACCTCCAGTGAGGGGTGCGGCAGTTGCGTACAATAAAGCTTGGTGTGACGAGACAAGCGATCTATCTGTCTATATGTCTGTTTTTCCTTCTCTCATGCGTACAAAAGCGGACTGTCGCTCTTTGTAAATAAACTTTTCTTATGAACTAACATCAGCGTCCGAGCGTTTATTCTAGGGACCATCAAGAACCTGGGTTCACAATGAATCGCGTACAATAGTTCATACACAAATCGGTAAGTGAAAATATAACAAGACAAAAAATAGCAAGTCAGACAACCCTCGCCGTCTGAAATGAATTCCTCCACTCTAAATAAAAAGTCAACGGTAGGTTATTTTATTTTAGGTCATCAGAAATGATCATAATAATAATTTAGATTGACGTAATTCTACGATTTTATATAAATATTCGTGCGAACACTGACGGTGCATTATTTTTCCCGTCATTTACGAGAAGCAGAAAGAGCAATGGATCTAATATATGAACTCCAAGAGAGATTTGATGAGAAAGAAAGACCAAGAAGTGGCAGGGCCGATTTCTCCCCAAGGGCAGACATCCATGAGAATTGCTGGAAGAAAAGAGACATGTCTACGATTGAAAGACCCAAGCTGAGTCTTAACAGGATTAAACGAAATAAGCCATTTCATACCCCAATGCACAACTGACCTCAGGTCAACTTCTAGATCAGCTGCATATTTCGAATGAACCGAGGGAAATGGGCGAGAAGCAACACCAGAATAGAGATTGGTATCACCGGCATCGATGTTATAATGATAATTTAACAATACTAAATATGTCACGAATAAGCTGGAATAAAGAGTGTGTAGCGTCAGGTTCTTTTGGGTTTATGTCATGGTTGTTCTCTAAAAATCATCATATTTACTCGAATTCGCAGATGTACACAAGCCAAATGCCTTCCATTTATTCTACTATTTTCTTAGCAGTGCACGTAGAAGGGAACAAAACAACAACAACAAAAAATATTCTAATCCCCCTTCAAAAAAAATTTATTCTAATCCCCCCCAAAAAAATTTATTCTAATCCCCCCCCAAAAAAAAATTTATTCTAATCCCCCCCCAAAAAAATTTATTCTAATCCCCCTCCCCAAAAAATATTCTAATCCCCCCCCAAAAAAAAATTTATTCTAATCCTCCTCCAAAAAAAATTTATTCTAATCCCCCCCCCCAAAAAATTTTTTATTCTAATCCCCCCCCCCAAAAAAAAAAATTATTCTAATCCCCCTCCAAAAAAATATTCTAATCCCCCCCCCCAAAAAAAAATTTATTCTAATCCCCCTCCAAAAAAAATTTATTCTAATCCCCCCCCCAAAAAAATTTATTCTAATCCCCCCCCCAAAAAAATTTATTCTAATCCCCCCACCCCAAAAAAAAATTTATTCTAATCCCCCCACCCCCCAAAATAAATTATTCTAATCCAAACAAAACAAAGAAAACATTGACCACCGAAGCGAAGGAGAGGTGGAAAGGGTGGAGATAGAGGAGGGAGAAAGAGAGTGCAGAGAGAGAGAGGGGGAGGGTTGGAGCTGATCCATTGATAAAGATGCTGCGAAACTATTAATACTCTGTTGCAATACTCTGCTATTATATATAGACACCAACCTACACAGACATGAAAGAAGTAAATAGACACCCCACAAAAATAATTTATACATGTTTAAAATTTCTGCTTCCTTCGTCGACGGCCAGCACTCGGAGCCGTATAAAGCACCACCCTACCTCAACCAAAAAATCCAACCTTTCATCACCGTAGTAGAAGCGGTGGCAACGTGGTTGTGTCAGAGCTATGAGGTCTGGAACTATATATATATGTGTGTGTGTGTGTGTGTGTGTGTGTGTGTGTGTGTGTGTGTGTGTTATGTTTGCGTGTTCCCTATAGAAAGAAAAATTAGTGAATTTACATGAAATCTAAAAGTGTATTTTATGTAAAATTTTCCGGGAAATACAATGCAAGCGTTCCCGACTCTCTAAGTGCACATTTATGGTGACTGTGAGGGCACAGCCCCCTTGAAACATCAAATATAACCTATTTTGATGAAATTTAAATCATATGTATAAAATTCTTCGGGGAAGACAATGGAAGTGGTCCTGAATCTATACATTACCCTTTATGTGCCGAATATCTGCGTGGTCCCACGTCTAAGTGACACATGGGAACAGAACCCCCTTAAAACTTCAAAAACGTATATCCGATTTTAATGAGATTTAAAGCATTTGTATAAGACACGAATTCAGAGAGTTTTCACACATTTCAATCCTTCCGGCTATATTAGGGAGAGAAACAGGAATAGGGGTCAGTTAAAACAAAGAAAATAATCTAGTGTTATGAGCATAGATAAAAAGTACAAAGTAGTGATCCTCATTCAATCCCGAGCAACGTCGGGTCACCCTGCTAGTTTTCTTATACAATTGCAGGCGCTGCCATTGATAATTTTTAAATATAGAAAATAGTAGCAGAAGTACCCGTCTAGGCCCGGTTTCTCAATTTTTCTTCAATTGTTTTGCCAAGATGAAAAGTTAAGAATAACTAAGAAATAATTTTCATCCACTTTTTCATATTTTTTTTTTTAATATTCAAGTTCATAATGATGATTGATATCGAATAGGAAATAACTGGAACACGATAACAAAAAAAAAGAAACAATTGTCTAGTGTGAGATTCGAACCCCGAAAGATGGCATAAATGATTGAAACTTTCTGCTAGAATGAAACAGAATTTAAAATACAATACAAATGAAAAAAATAATATAAAAAAGAGAAAATCTCCAACGTCAATAACATTTCAGGAATGTAACAACAAATAATAGTTAACTAATAAAATGTACTTTTTCGAAACCAATATGCAAATATCAGGAAGTTTCATTGGATGTTCTGCTTGCTTGGCAGGCCAAGAGCAGGCTCAATGCGTTTTTAGACAATGTTAATCGTATCACAGTCAATAGTTTTCTTCGAATGTCCGGCTGGCTTGGCAGGCCGAGAGCAGGCGTAACGCGTTTCCACGAATAGTGGCGATGGAGAGGCGCTCGTAAAGCCAAGACAATTCGCGATGGTTCCCGGGTTGTCGCATCATTAACAGACCAAGGCTGTTGGGGAAGTCGCGCGTGGTGAGGCCTATCACTCCATTCGTCTCTACGGCTATAGGTTGGAACACACATCTGTCGAGAAGACCGGCATTTTTTTAAATGATATTTCACCCCAAACAAGGCAGGACGCCACTGTAGACGTAAAGGGCTACTGGGAATTAGGGAGTAGGTTTAGAGTGTCATTCTAAGTTAGGAGCTGTGCAGCGAGATGTCTGTTTACATTAGTTTTAAACCTCTGCATGTCGGTACTGTCGGGAAAACAGGGGGAAGGAAAGGAGTTCCAAAGGCCAGCAGCACGAGGAAATAAGCAATTGGAATAGAAGGCTCTCCGGCATCTGGGGACCTCCACAGTGAATGGATGGGATTTAGCTGATCGTCGAGTTGGTCTAATGAATTTACGTCGAATATAGATAAATTAAATCTAGGCTTATTTTGTTACGTAATGAAGGGAGGTAAGTTTGATTTTTCTTCGTTGTATTTAGCTAACAATTGGCAATTATAAACGAAGAAACCATTTAGACAAACGGAATGAAATCAAAGAGAAGTGAATTTGTTTTCATATTTCTGTGTCTTCATCATTAGCCTCTTCAAAATCCATGACGATATCCGATTCATAATGGCGGCCAACGTCAGAAGATCAGACGAGGTTCTCAGAAATAATGAGGCGCTCGCTTCAAAGAGACGCGAGATTTTCGTGAGCGCCGTTCGCAGAAGCAGAAGATGAAAGAATCGGCGGGCCACAAAAAGGTGAATTGACGAGAATCTGATAAAACGGAGTAAGTATGCCTCGAAATAACGGCACCAAAAAAAAAAACGGCGAAATAATTGGCGGGAAATTCTAAATACAGTCAAACCTCGGTTCAGAAATGTATCGGAACTGGAACAATGCAGATTTTGAAAAAAAAACATTCAAGCTGAAAATGCTTCGCTTTTCTACAGTATTTTGATTCGTGAAATACGCCGACGGCAACCAAAGCATACTGTAACAGTTCTCTGCAGGGCTGAAAATCCTGTGTTTTTTTTAAATCAAGATCTGTTTTTTTTTATTAATCTGAGTATTTATTTTGGGTATCTTTTACGACGCTCAGCAGAGTAAAAACGCCAAAAAAACAAATATACAACAAATAAAAGTAACTGTAGGCTGTAAAAGTTATTTTCAAACTTGCCTGTGGCATTTGTTTGTATTTTTAGACCGTTACAACCGCTATTTATTAGAAATCAATAGTTTTGTCACAGGAACATGGGGAAAAAAATGGCCGATTTTTTTTTTTGGGGGGGGGGACTTTGGTAAGAATGAACGTGAATTCCACCATCTTGAATTTTGTGAAAAGTCGTGGGGAAAAAAACAAGAATTTTTTTTTTTACATCTAATAAAACCCCATTTATAATACGTAAAAATAAAAACAAATTACATAGGTAAGTAGAAAAATATCTATTCTCGTCGCAGGTCAACTTCACTTGTTGCAAATTTATGTTTTTAAACCCTTTCTCGTTCTTTTTTTGGACCCCGTTCGCGACTCTGCTGAGCGTCGTAAAAGATACCCTTTATTTTTTAAATCTGTTTTTAGAAAATTTAAAAAAAGTAATGCTACAAAATGTGTAGTAAAATGGTTAAAATATTCACTAAAAATAGTTAAAATATTCACTAAAAATAGTTAAAATATTCACTAAAAATGGTTAAAATATTCACTAAAAATGGTTAAAATATTCACTAAAAATAGTTAAAATATTCACTAAAAATGGTTAAAATATTCACTAAAAATGGTTAAAATATTCACAAAAAATGGTTAAAATATTCACAAAAAATGGTTAAAATATTCACTAAAAATAGTTAAAATATTCACTAAAAATAGTTAAAATATTCACTAAAAATGGTTAAAATATTCACTAAAAATAGTTAAAATATTCACTAAAAATGGTTAAAATATTCACTAAAAATGGTTAAAATATTCACTAAAAATAGTTAAAATATTCACTAAAAATAGTTAAAATATTCACTAAAAATAGTTAAAATATTCACTAAAAATAGTTTAAATATTCACTAAAATAGTTTAAATATTCACTAAATATAGTTTTATTTATAAACAGTTCAGAGAATTTTTTTTTGAATTTTTTACGAAATAAGGTTTAAAATTTTTTTTTTAACATAGTTCACCCCAAACAAGGCAGACTGCCACTGTAGACGTAAGGGGTTACTGAGAAAAAGGGTGAGAGTTTTTTTTTTTTTTAGGGAAGCCCCCCCCCCCCTTCAACTTAAATTGGGAGCTGTGCAGTGAGACGTCTGTTTACATTAGTTTTAAATTTCTGCATGTCAGTACCGTCAGGAAAACAGGGAGCAGGGAGGGGGTTCCAGAGTCCAGCAGCACAAGGAAAGAAGCTTTTGTAGTAGAAAGCTCTTCGGCATCTGGGGACCGCCACAGTGAATGGATGGGATTTGGCAGATTGTCGGGTTGGTCTAGTGAATTTGCGTGGTGGAAGCACCAGAGCAGCAAGTTCATCAGAGCACAGTCGATTGAAGTAATTATAAAACAGGCACAAGGAAGCAACATTGCGGCGATGGGATAGGGACTGGAGCTTGATGGATAGTGAGGGGCCTAGTTAGTATTAAGCACAATATGCTTAATAATTTTGTATATTAACCTATTCAATAGTTAAATTATAGTCTCTATATATTAATTAACTAATTAATCTCTTTTACATTATTTTTTATGGAAAAATATAATTCGGTTTTTGAAGAAGTCGGTTTTCGAACAATTTGGTTTTAGAATAACTTTTGAGAACGAATTTTGTTCGAAAACCGACCTTCCACTATATTTGCTATTTTACGCCGATATTCCAATTTGTAACAATTGGTATTTGGTTCGGTATTTGACGACAAATTTTGTTCGAAAACCCATATTACAATGTATTTGAATCTATATTTATATTTTACGCCGATACTTCAATTGTTACAGCTGGTTTGGTATTTGAGAACGAATTTTGTTCGAAAACCCATATTACAATGTATTTGAATCTATATTTATATTTTACGCTGATACTTCAATTGTTACAGCTGGTTTGGTATTTGAGAACGAATTATGTTCGAAACCGATGTTATATTGTATTTAAATGTATATTTAATATTTTACGCCGATACTCTAGGATGATTCGACGAAGAATCGAAAACGTTCGTGAAACCTGTGGAACATTTTTTTATGCAAAAAAAAAAACATCATAAAAATTGGTATAATTAAACAGACGAATTCGGTTATTTTTAACAATATTTGCATAAATATACAGTCACGTCCAAAATTAAGGAACAAAAATAAAATCTTCCTAATCTCAAATAAATTATATTTTAATATTTGTGAAAATTTCACTACATATGTAGATTATGTAGTTGGACTTTTACCGAGATTTTCAGATGAATTTAAAAAATATTATTAGAGTTATCCACTATTTTACATATTTCAAGTGTCCAAAATTAAGGAACATTATGGAAAAATAATTGTTTAAAGTTTAAAACAGTAGGATTTGTTTTTTATAAAAGGATGAAAATAAATATTCTAAACTTTAATTATCCTCACTGCTGCAAGTCACGCAATATGAATAATGTCAAAAAGAAATAAAACTGATTTAAGCGACAAAGCAAACATCGTCAAATTAAGAAAGGAAAAGTTGACAATAGAAGAAATCGGAAAACGTGTGAAACGTTCAAAAAGTGTTGTAAGCCGAGTTCTCAAACTCTATAAAGAAACTGGAAGGTTAAGTAACACAAAGAAACCTGGTAGACCAAGAAAGACAACAGCAAAAGAGGACAGAGTTATACAACACCTAGTGTTAAAAGACCGTTTCCTTACAGCTGGCAAAATTTCTTAACAAATAGAAGGTGTCACGAATGTTTCACGACAAACTGTGTCCAGAAAGTTGCACGAAATAGGTCTTTTTGCAAGATCTCCTCGAAAAAAAGCCGCTAATAAGTTAAAAAAAAAAAAAAAAAAAAAAAGCAGCTAGATTGGCGTTCGCAAAAAAGCATGTTATATGGTCAGAAGAAAATTTAAATAAAAGTTTATTTCAGTGACGAATCGAAATTTAATGTATTTGGCAGTGATGGAAAACAATTTGTAAGAAGAAGAAAAGGCGAAACTGGGAATCCTAACTGCATTAAAAATAACTGTTAAATTTGGTGGAGGTAGCGTGATGGTTTTCGGCATGATATCATGGCAGGGTACATCACCACTTGTACGCTTAAATACTAGAGTAAATGCCACTGTATACAAGAATGCTTTAGAACAGTATGTTTTGCCAGTGTTGCACAATTCTGATATCGAAAAGCCTGTTTTATGCAGGATAATGCTCCCCGCTATAAGGCAAAGCTGGTCATGAATTATCTGGCTGATCAAGTAGTAGAGGTAATGGACTGGCCTGCTCATAGTGCTGACATGAACCCTATAGAAAACTTATGGAAGACTCTAGGACAGAATGTTATGGCAAAGAATCCGGAAAACATCGAAGACTTGTGGCTGAAACTGAAAGATAGATGGGCCAAGATAACTGTGGCCCAATGTCAAGATCCTGCAGTCGTAGATGCGCAGCAGTTATTGAAAACAAAGGTGGAAGTACCAAATATTAAATCTCTTCTGCCTTTTTAATGCGATTTAGTTAAAAATGATATTTTGTTCTTTAATTTTGGACACTTAAAATCTGTAAAATGGTGGATAACTTAAAAAATATTATTTTAATTCATCTGAAAATCTCGGTAAAAGTCCAACTACATAATGTTTATATTCAGTGAAATTTTCACAAAAATTAATGTATACTTTTGTTTAGATTCAGAAGATTTAATTTTTGTTCCTTAATTTTGGACGGTACTGTATGATATATATATAATATATATATATATATATATATATATATATATATATATATGTGTGTGTATGCATATATGGCAGCTTGATCTAAATTTTGTCACCCTATTAAGAGGGGGGTGTCGCGTGAGTATTGACGGTTTTGCATTTAACCCTTGAATATTTTGCTAGATGTAACATTTTTTTCAATGTTTGATCTTGAGGTTTCTGATGAGCAGCGTGTAATTGCTTCTGATTGTAGCATCTTGCACGTTACGAAACAATTGTAAAACCATCGACAATTCTGTTATTGCAAAATAAATATTAGGATTATCGACTGAATTTTGGTCATTGGAATAATATAACTGATCACTATATATATATATATATATATATATATATATATATATATATATATATATATATATATATTTGTTATTGTTTATTTATGTACGTATACGTTTCGTCCTTTTTAATAATCGGGATAATAGAGATATGACTATTCACTACCGGGCATGCGATTCGAAACCCCGGATCACAAGTATTTTGCAACTCAAATCTGACGCATTAACCACACGGCCAATTTTAAATAGCGAATAAACGGTTATAATTTTAACACTTTATCGGCGGCTTGAACATCGAGAGCGTTCTACTTTCTTAATGGAAGGAACGATTCATTTAAAGCTAGTGACGTCATGCTGTGTTAATACTACACTTACAGTGCTCTACTTTTTCGAGGAGCGACAAATAATAATAAATATTTGTTATTGTTTATTTATGTATGTATGTATATATATATATATATATATATATATATATATATATATATATATATATATATATATGGAGAGAGAGAATAAATGATAATAAAATGCATTTAGCTTTAACACTTTACTGCAATTGCACCGTATTACCGATCACAAGAACTGTGTTTGTAACTGGCACCTGAAAAAAAACCTAAAGTACCTACCCACGTGACTGTTAATTTCACTCGTTTTTTTTTTTACGTAAACACGCGTGGATAAACAAAAACAAAATAGACGAAAGAATAGAAAATGCTTACCTTAGTAAAATCCCCGAAAAGGAATCCTTGTTGTAAGCCAAGGAAAAGCACCAGAGGTATCAGCAATTGGCACCGGTAGTCCCCGAGCATCCTGATTGTAGCCAGGCAAAGTTCCTTCGACGATGTACATTCACAGATTTCCTCTTCTTTGGTCTGGCCTTCCGTATCGAGCAGGGTCATTATTATTATAGCGCCCATGATGCCACAGATGAGGTAGACCCCGAGGAGCATGTGTCGGGAGTCGTCCGAGATACCCTCGATAATCGGGTTGGTGTCCCGGTACTCGGACCCTGGATCCGCGAGCGGTAAGTGACAGAACATTGAGCCGCACTTCTTCCATGTCGGCAATAATGGAAAGTTAAGAGCGATCGAGGGATGTAACGAGGGCGATAAAGATGAAGATAAGTTTCGGAAGGCATAGTTCGCGTATGTGGTCAGCAAGGATGACTTATTGGTCGTAGACGAGGTGCTCAACCATAGGTCCGTGTCCTTGGTGGATTTCAACGTGTCGTTACTATATAACACAGCCGCCGTGATGATGTTACCCCAGATCTGGCTGGCTTGGTAAAATGCATAAAATATTCCCATGAATTTATTGACCACCGCGTCTGCGTCATAGTTTTGGGTCCGTTCAGCGTAGGTAATTCCTATGGTGGTAACTAAGGTGGCCTGTGCGCTCCATAAGGGTCCGGCCAGCAGACCCAGGATAATTCCAGCCGGTATGAGCATGAAATGTTTCGGGTAAAAATTCGCAGCGAAGTAGCAAGAAAACAGAACGAAGGCCACGACTATTGTCCATTTGCAGGTCAGTTTGCTGATGACCCATGGTGCTATTAAGCACGAAATGACCGTGGAAGCATACATACAGCTGAGAGATACGACCCCTACACCCCCGTCTGTATTTAGGGTGCTCTGTAAGCTCTGTAACGACACAAAGGCCGTGTAGACAAACATGAATGCAAAACCGACGGCGAAGACGTTCTTGTAGGCCGAGCGATCTTTGAGGACTGATGGAGAAGTTTCGGTTTCGTTTCCGGTTGTATCTTGAGGAGGGTGACTGGTGTTTTTGTTTTTGTTGTTGTTGTTGTTATTGTGGACGCGATTGTGGTGGTGGTGGTGGTTGTGGTAATTCTGATCGGGTTGGTCAGAAAACCGGACACCCGTCGGGGGATATTCGGTCCGTTTCATGAGATCCATCGGCAAGGAATAGAAACGATAACTGAGGTTTGACATCATATACGAATTAATAGTGCTGCGAGGGGTCCCCGGTCCTGCCGAGGATGTCTTTTTGGAAACACTGTTACTCCTGCTATTGGTGCCACCACAGAGGTACCTGTCTCCAAAGTAGGAAGATTGGGGGAACATGGATTTGTCACGTGGATTGGTGCATACCAGTTTATAACCGGGGGTTGTTAAGAGTTTTTGCTCATCAGACTCCATATTGTTTTTTTGTTTTTTTTAAATTTTGGCGTTATATGTAAATTAAATCATATTCTGTTTTTTTTTCTTCTTTTCTTTAGATGTTTGATCCGTTGATTTAGTATTTCGATATTTTTGACAATTCGACACCCTACAATCAACAATTAACACAAATTGTACAAATCAGTACACTTGTGTTAAAGAAGGTCCTGTTTTCAGATTATATTGTAAGTATAAAAAGTTAAGATCCCTTTTCAATAATTATGTTTATTTGTACTGCTCTTTTTAATGTGCAATCCTTTTATTTAAATTTCACAATTAATAAAGTTTTCTTGATAACGTTTCCTTTTAGCATTTGGAATAAATTGTATTATTCGGTAAAGAATAATTTCTTTTAATATTTTTTTTTAAATAGAAATTGCTCCAGACAAGGCATGAAGCCACTTGATGTTATGAGCTAAAAAACAATACTACTTCAAGGTTAAAAACTAACCAACGCTAGATGGAAATATTCTGACCCAGAATTGAAAATGGTTTCAGTAAAACCAGTCTTTTAGCTTCGAGAAAAGAATCCTCCATTTTATTTTATTTTGATCAGTAATTTCTCTTTTCTTTCTTTGTTTTCTATATTATTTGTTTTAAAGTTGTATTTAATTTATTTATGTATTTATTTATGTATTTATTTATGTATTTATGATGATGTATTTATGTATTTAATGTGTTTATGTATTTATGCATTTGTATTTATGCATTTGTATTTATGTATTTGTATTTATGTATTTAATGTATTTTATGTATGCATTTATGTATTTTATGATGCATTTCTGTATTTAGGATAATGTATTTAAGGTATTTATGTATTTATTTATGATAATGTAATGTATTTATGTATTTAATGTGTTTATGTATTTATGAATGATGTACTTATGTATTTTATGTATTTATGTATAATGTATTCAAGTATTTATGTATTTTATGTATTTATGTATTTTATGTATTTGTGTATTTTTTCATACATTCATGATTATGTATTTATGTATTCATGTATTTAATGTATTTAATGTATTTGTGTATTTATTTATGTATTTATGATAACGTATTTATGTATTAATAAGAATGTATTTAACGTATTTATTTATGTATTTATGACCATCTCTTCGTGTATTTATGTATGATGTATTTATTTATTTATGATAATGTAATGTATTTAATGTATTTAATGTATTTATGTATTTAATGTATTTAATGTAGCTATCTTTATTCTAGCAGTCTTATTAATTTAAGCTAAAAAAAAAACAGCAGAATATTTTTTATGATTCATGCAAGAGAAATCGCCGATTGCCACTAGCGATAATCCAATGCTCTTCTCAAAAGAATAGAGCACTCTGGGTGGCTGATAATGCTTGTATATGCATTAATATTACACTTATTCCATAGCTTGTGGTGATCGCGTTATTTGTAAGAAGTCAGACTGTTGATAAAATCGTTGGATTTCGATCTCAGCTGGAAACACTTGGAAGTCTATCCGAATTGAGGATCTGTGATACATCGAAACAGTCTGTGTGTGGATAGCTGTATATGTGTGTGTATGGTTGGCAATTGCTGGTGCTCATATTTCTCTATTACAGGTGTTGTTGTTGGTGGTGGTGGTGGTGGTGGTGGTGTTGTGTTAACAATACTGCAAGGTTGTTGTTTTCATTTATATTTAATTTTCTTTAGATTCGCTCCATTGGAATGTTGGAATGTCTGCGAAAGTGTAGTCTGGCATCGGGAATTGGTAAAAAAAGGGGTATTTGTTTGAAAACAAGCCGATTAATAGACACCTGTAGAACGAAATAAATATTTTGTTGTGTATTTCAAAGACATATATATATATATATATATATATATATATATATATATATATATATTCACTCGTTAACAGGTAATCGTTAGATTCGTTTCGGGTATCTGTTGATGATGAAGACGTACACACAAAGGTGTCTTTTTTCTAGATGTTCTCCGTGTGTTTTTTCCTCCCCAAAATCATCTTGTAATGGCCTCCTTTATTGTTCCCTCTTCAAATAAGCCAGCGTTTGTTGGTTTGTTGTTATTTTCCTTCTGCTCGTGTACGACTAAATCGTAGACATTCGTTGGAAAGTGTGGCCTCGCAATGGCCTCCCAAAATAAACAACACACCTTCCGTGTATGGCGGTCATCAGAGAAATGGGCGACGACGACTACAACAGATCCTCGGCCAGTATCAACCCATTCATACAATGTATTCATTCATAAACTAGCGCGTAGTAGTACTACGATTATGTCATCCGGGCTCCGTTAGTTTGTTGACATCTATAAATAACAAACAAAAAAAACGTTTCAGTTTGTATGTTAACTTCCAATGAGATATTACAATATGGTTTGAATGGAACATTTTTCAAATTAGTTGTCATAACAAAGAAGATTAATTTATATTATTCAGATCATTTGGGCTGCTGTTCTTATCTTGGGTGTTATTCTAACAACGTTTCGGCCGATGTAACCACCGACCTTCTTCAGGTGCATCTTGCAATTGATTATATATATATATATATATATATATATATATATAGGTAGAAGGATAAAAAGGAATTAGAAAAACGACGGAGGCAGATCTTTTTTCAATTCGGTTGCTCAATGCAAAGTATATTCCGCAAAAAAAGCAATTTATTCAATTAGTTTTTTTCCTTAAGCCAGGCTTTTCAAAGATCAAAATCTCATCATCAGAGGAAATTGCTGGGATAGATAAGTTGGCAAAGGCCAAGATTTAATATATATATATATATATATATATATATATATATATATATATATATATATATATATATATATATATATATATAATTCTAAAAATGGTCACCACTTACCAAGGCCAGAAACCACGCGAGGATAATGGTTAATAAGATTGAATGATTGTTAGAATCAGGTTTGAATACTTGTGGGGGGTTTTAGATAGGGATCTGTTGACATTGGCTTTGAAGACGAACAAGTTGTAATCTGAAGGGAAGTAGTCCTACAGCAACGTGTTCCATAGACAGAAAGCCCTTGCGAAGAATCTCCGTTTGTTAAAATTTTGCTAGTCACACTAAGGAAGACAAAACAAGTTTTTCTTCATTGTGGCAGAAGGATGATTTCTTGAAGGAAGTCCTCGAGTTCGGAAACCAATCTCATAACCACAGGTAAGTAGAAAAAGAGCTAAGAATATAGAAAGAACATTACACGAACCCAAGAGAACTGAAACTACCAAAAATAACTATAATCTGACAACTTCCAGCATAGCCCCCCACTCCCCCCAAAAAAAGAAATCGTGGCATCAGATTGGGTTGGTACTATAGAAAATGGTCGCGCAGGGTCAAAGAGGATGTAAAGACCTAGGAGTGAGAGCACCATTCAGACCTCCACTGGAACGGCGCAGAGAGTACTGGACTCTTGGGGAGGCTTATTGTCACTTAGATTCCAGACAAAGCCAACGACCGTTATCAGATAGTAACCAGTGGTAAACGGCTGTTACCATAACGTGAAATTATTTGCAATAGGGATTCGAAAGAGGCGGAGAGTGCTAGAAGTCTTGGGAGATCTGTTGTCACTCAGACTCCAAAGAACACCGTCTGATGAAGTTTCGGATGTTACATCGGCCGAAACGTTGTGAGAACAACAAGCACGATGATAATAGTAATGTGAATAATCCAAATAATAACGTTATGGTACAATTCCAGGTGTGTGTGTGTGTTTCTCGCACCAACGTAACTGTGATAGTTATACACTGAATTATTATTTATAGCACTTACTGTTAATCAAAGACACAATAAAACATTTCAAAAACCTATTCAAAACATAAGTTAATTTTGTAAAAATTCACCCGAATGCATTTCAGTTTCTTATCTGTCTTCCAAATTTAATTTCGTAAAAATCCATCAGAATTTTACCAAAGTGTGGTTGAGATGATTTCGTTGAGTAAGGGATACATTTGGATAACAAACAATACAATAACATGGGGTTCAGGGCTGGGAGCAGGAGAACAAAATGTCTCTCATTCATTTCCGGGAAACGCCGGGTATTCCTGCTATCTTCGTATAGATTTATCTTGTCGGATTTTCAAAATCAGACCCAAGTAGCGTTTAAGCTGACAAAACTTTGCTCCTTACTTGCAAATTTTCATTTGTTGTTGTTGTACCGTGTTATTGGTAATATAATAACTTACTTAACTACAATTTATTATTAAAGCTTACTTAGTTAAGCACAGACGACACCTAATATGAAACATTTTTAAATAATCACCTAAAAGATAAAAGTTAACAAGGGAATAACTCATTTTAAAATTGAAGAATATAATAGAAGTTGTCTACCTTAAGTTTAAAAACGTGCAAACAAATAAAAATTAAAGATGACTTAATTGCTGAGAAAGTGTTATTTATGAATTTAAGATTGAAAAATAAAAATCGAAAATATTTATGGGATTTAAATTTTAAAATGTTGTAAGACGTTATATAGATTTTTGATTTAAAAAAAAATTGTAATTTGTTGAATTATCTTTCCAAAAATTAAAATCTCCTCTTACGAGATGCATGCGAAGATAATATGACGAATGGACATATACTACCATCCTCCGAAATGAGGAGGTAATGCCTGGGAGGATGACTTCATTACAATAGAACAGATACTACACTACCACTCTCAAAGGAGGAAGTAATATCTGAGAGGGTGATATCATGACGAACGAACGAAAAGATACTACACTACCCCCTCTAAGGATGAGGTAATGGATTGGAGAATGGTATTATTTACCTCCTCTGGGCAGCCCCGTCGGCATTCCCCGGTAGTAAGCAATAAACTTTCTCCTCCCCAAAGAGGGGAGGCAAATCCTAGGAGGTTGACCTCCTAGAACTGCACAGGACAAACCCACAGACCAGCATAAATCAAGCGCCGAAGGCCAAGACAATATCGGTCTATGGGGTGCAGTATCCATCAGAACAGATACTACACTTTGTTCCTGGCCAACGACCGACTACCCCCTCTAAGGATGAGGTAATGCCTTGGAGAATGGTATCACGATGAACGAACAGGTACTACAATACGCATGAAAAGAAGAGGTAATGCCCTGGAGGATGGTAACAGATAGATACTATGGTGAAAAGACCCAAGTGGCGAGCATTAAACGGAAAAGACCCAAGTAATTATTCAAATTAATATTAATAACCGAATTCTTTTTATAAACCCATAACTTCAGATGTGTAATTTAGATTTAAAACATAATGTTCATCATTGCAGTATATATTTTTTTAATTATTTAGGTAAGCGTTCGACTTATTACGGCAATTGAAGATCCCAAAAGCGTACGACAATATACGGGACGGGGTATCACAACTCGCATGGATGGTGACGGTGTGATCACTTCTCGTGTGTCTGCATGTGTGTGTGTGTGTGTGTATTTATTAATGTGTCACCGTTTATCAAGGATAAAAGCCACTCGAGGATAAGGGTTAATGAGCTGGATAGATTGTCAGCTGAATGATGAAGAATATTATGAGAGGATTGAAACTGATGAATGGAAGGAACAAAGTTTGATTACTTATGAGAACGAATTATGACAAGTATTTGTTGACATTTGATTTGAAGATGATCATGTTGTAGTCTGTAGAGAAGCAGTCCACAGGGTAATGTTTTCCACGGATGGGAAGTTCTTGTAAGGAAACTCTTTTCATAAAAATTTGGTAGGTGTCCAGTTAATTATGAGAGGATTGAGAGGTGACGATGGCTAAGTGGTTACCGACACGAACTGACAACCTGGGTGTGCCAGGTTCGAATCCAGTTCGTTCCAAAGAAACAATTTAACTTAGGATGTTGGCAACCTTCACATGGTCCCTCCTGTAAGTAGCCGATGTCTTTCCATAAAAAATTTTAATTAAAATTATATCGAGGAAACCAATGCCAACAATAGAATCGTCTGATTCATTCGAAATGAATAAATGAATAATAGCAAAAACAATATCAATAAAACAAAGTAAATTTATAGGAAGTGATGGTGTTAAAATAATCAATATGTAATTAACTCCCCATAAACAAAAGTAATTGAGTTTTTATGGCAATCCGGAATATTAACCGACCCAAAACAGAAAGTCTGTTTGGTGCTACCAGATCAGGATGTCTAAAGATATGGACTTCCTGACCCAAAATGCACCAAACATTGATGTTTAATTGTTTTTCTCTCTCTTTGCAAAACTCAATCATGTTCTGCAAAATCCCAAACAAAAAACAACAATTTCCCTACCTCCCCTCTTCTTTATTCCCCGTTCTTTCCCTCCCCATTTCACTCAACCAAACACTTTGAATAAATATTTGAAGATATAAAAAACTTGAAGCATCAAATCTTTTACTAAAAATGACCAGATTCGGCATTAAATAACCGGATATGGGTTGATATGCCGTAAAACAAAACAACCAAACCAAACCAAACAGAAAGTCTTACAGGGCCAGGGGCGGCGGTGGGGGTGAATGCCGAAAAATAATCATCTGCGTATTTTAAGTAAAAAAATAATTAAATAAAGAAAATCAGAAAAAGTTTTGTATTCATTTTTATTTCAAATAATTTAATTTACGGAAATAATTAATCAAATAGGTGCTTTGATTATTTAGTACTTCTGTAGTTTACGGACCGTGCTGAAATAATAGCGTTATTAGTTAGAAAGACATTCTTAACACGGGGCGGGGCTTTGTCAACTATTCTGTACTTTCGCCTAACAATTTAGTAAATAAATTAATAAATTTGGTAACTGAAACTCTCGCCGGAAGTTATATTTACGGAGGAAGTTTAATAACGGGGACAACATCTGAAGCAACACCGTTTACTGTTGACTTACTTCTAAACTGGGTCGGTTAGTATTCCGGTTTGCCAGTTTTTATTTTTAATTAATTTGAGGCTTTGATTTTAGTCAGGTTCTTTATTCATGAATTTATTTGTTTCCGTTTTCTTTTTCAAGCGCATCTTCATGTAGTTGATTCAACCAGGGGGTTTTACCCCGCCTAATAAACCGGTATCGTCCGGGCCTTCGGGTCTGGATTTACGCCGGTCTATCGGGTGGTTGTCGGTCTTGTGTAGTTCTAGGATGTGCACCCTCCCAAGCTTTGCCTTCCCTCTTTGGGGAGGAGTAAGTTTATTGCTTATTGTCTGGGGCGCCCCTACCGGGGAATGCCGACGGGGCTGCTCAGGCAATTTTTAAACAGCCAGAGTGCTCAAATTCTCGAGCGCTGGTTCTTTCCTACTTTCCCGTCACATCTTACCTTGTGGGAGGAAGATAAATAAAGCTACAGGTTGACCCAAATAAAATGCCACCCGTGGAATCAATAAAAGAGAGGTGAATGACTTACGTTATTATTATCTGCAATGTGAAGGTGACGGTGGCTAAGTGGTTAACGACACGGACTCACAACCTGGGTGTGCCGGGTTCAAATCCAGAAACACTTTCACTTAGTCCCAACCCCTAAGTATTATTTACCTCCTCTTCAGGTTAAGCACAAGGCCATTTTTATCTTACTCCCACAAGGTCGGGTCGAGAAAGTGGCACTCTGGCCATTAAAAATTGCCTGCATTCCCCGGTAGGAGCGCTTCAGTCAGTAAGCAATAAACTTACTCCTGTGAGAATGGGCCTCCAAATCCACAGACCGACGGAATCAAGCCCCGAAGGACAAGACGACACCACCCCCTAAGTACCCGATGTCGTTCTAGAAAATGATAGAATCATCTGATTCATGAGAAAGGACTGGATCATTATTTTCGATACATTAAAACAAGATATAGGAATGGGTGGAGGTGAATGGGGCGCGGGGGGGGGGGGCAAAGGGATGTTGAAGAACGAAGAAAGACAGAAAGACAGGTTGAGAGAGGTACAGAGATAGAAGTTTTAATATAAAGATGTTACATACTTTTTAAGCTCTTCTAATTTTTTTATGTCCCCCGGGCAACGCCGGGTAGCACTGCTAGTCGTTGATAAAATACGAACAATCCTTTCTGCAATCCAACCATATTTGTCCACCAAGTTTCAGTCATGAATATCCAACAGTCTTTGTGTTATCGCCGTTCAATGATATTCATGCAATTCAAAGTGCATGGTGTCCGTTCAGTCTTGAGAGACAATGGATACCCCCTGTAAGGGTACCTGCACGTGTAATCGTGAGTCCACGACGACTGTGCACAATGCCGAGATTATAATCATCATCATCATCATAATAATAATAATGATGATGATGATGATTGTGGTGGTGGTGGTGGTGGTGACGATGATGATGATGATGATGATGATGATGATGATGATGATGATGATGATGATGATGATGATGACGATGATCCCCCCCCCCCCAAACAAAAATGATGGCGTAAGCCTCGGCTGATACCACACAAAATAGTCATAAGGAGGAAGGGAGAGCCGAGGAGGGAGAGCACTAACCAGACCTCCACTGGAAGAGTGCGGAGAGAACTGGGACCTTATGGGGGGGGGGGATTATTGCCACCCAAATCCCAGAGAAAAACAATGGTCGTTGCCAGCGAGAAATCAATGGTAGGCGGCTGTTGCGATATCCCAAGATCATTTACGGTGGGTATCGAAATAAGGTGGAGAGTACTGGATAACTGTGATAATTAATTAATTAATTAATCAACCAATCAATTATTATTATTATTATTATTATTAATATTTTTTTAAAATAATAATAAAAATAAAAAAATAATAATAATAATAATAATAATAATAATAATAAATAATAATAAAAAAAATAAGTATAATAATTAATTAAAAAAATAATAATAATAATAAATAATAATAAATAATAATAATAATAATAATAATAATAATAATAATAATAATAATAATTAATAATAATAATAATAATGATAAAAAATTAAAAATGATGATGATGATGATGATGATGATGATGATGATGATGATGATGATGATGATGATGATGATGATGATGATGATGATGATGATGATGATGATGATGATGATGATGATGATGATGATGATGATGATGATGATGATGATGATGATGATGATGATGATGATGATGATGATGAACAACAACAACAACAACACTGGATACGATATGTAAAATTGCAAATAACACTAACACCCTGATCTTGGCACGGCCTAGAATTTGTCTGTAATGATCCTCTTCAGTTCACGAATAGTCCGGGGATTGTTTTGATAGACATTATCTTTGAGATGACCCCATAGATAAAAAAAAATTAAAAAGTGTGCAGTAAAGATCCGATTAGTGTGAATCCCATTCAGGATGACACCTCTTACTGATGAGACGATCATTAAAGTGTCCCCGCATATAATTGAACGGTGATAAAACAAAGACTGTTGAATATTCTGGACTGAAACTTGGCGGACAGGTCAGGCATATACTGAAGTCTATTTGTACCAAATATAGTTGGATTGTAGAAAGGGTTGTGAATTTTATTAACGATTTCATTGCTAGCATTTTTTGTGTGTATGTGCGTGGGGGGGGGTGAGAGAAGGGCATCCTGTTGAATTAAATCCATTAAAAGCATTTTTGAGGGTCAGTCTGTAGGTAAACCTAATAATAAAAATTTAAAAAAAGAATGTTGGGTATTCACGACTGAAACTTGGCGGACAAGTCAGGCATAGATTGTAATTTATTTGTACGAAATTTAGTTTGCTTGCAGAAAGGATTTGTGATTTGTATTAACGATTCGATGGATAGCACTTTTGAGGGCTCACACGGTATTATTAAAAAAACAAAAACATTTTTAATTATTTAATGTCTGCGATTGAATAAACGATATTCGAATACAGCAACACGCAAGAAAGTGGGTTAGATTTACGGATTATGTATATAAATAGATGACGTAAATAAAGAAGAAAAGAATGTGTAAAAAGAGGAAAATAAATGAAAGCTGGAAAATTTCATTAAAATCGGAAAAAAATATTCTAATCGTTTGTAAATTTGGTTTTAAGATAGAATGGCTTTGGTTTATTTACAACTGTCAATGGGAGGAGTTTTTTCGATTAGAAACCTCGGTGCCCAGTATAACCCCGTATATTTGTTAGTATTTTCACGAGTTATATTATACAGTAACTCCTCCTCCTCCCCCCCCCAAAAAAAAATCCAATCATTGAATCGTTAATAAAATTCACAATTCTTTTCGGTAATTAAAACATTCACAGCAAAAACTCGTCTAGCTACAACCACTATCAATAAATTCCCTTGATCCTTCTGTGTACCTAGAACTAAGCGGAACTTCCATGAGCCAAGTTTCTTTCCTAGAACTGCCCGTCTGTGGAACATAATACCACGGGGTTGCTTCCCGGCTGACTATAACATTGTCGTTTTCAAGTCCAACTTTTACAGATAACATGAATTGGAATAAATAGATTGAAGACATTGCCAGGACTGCTGCAAAGAAGGGAGGCTCCCTCTACCGTGCTAGTAAACTCCTCACACCTGACATTATCCTATATCTCTACAAAGCCACCATCCGCCCATGCATGGAGTATTGTTGCCACATCTGGGCTGGTGCATCATCCACTAGTCTCTCCCTCTTAGACAAGGTCCAAGAAAGAGTCGCTAACTTAATAGGGCCCTCACTATCCAACAAGCTCCAATCCCTGCCCCACCGCCGCAATGTTGTTTCCTTGTGCCGGTTTTATAAGTACTTTAATGGATTGTGCTCCGATGAACTTGCTGCTCTGGTACCCCCACGACGCAAATTCACTAGACCAACTCGATAATCTGCCAAATCCCATCCATTCACTGTGGAGGTCCCCAGATGCCGGAGAGCTTTCTACTCCAAAAGCTTCTTTCCTCATGCTACTGGACTCTGGAACTCCATTCCTGCTCACTGTTTTCCTGACGGTACTGATATGCAGAAATTTAAAACTAATGTAAACAGACATCTCGCTGCACAGCTCCCAATTTAGGTTGACCCCCCCCCCCACCTTCTCCCCCTTTTTTTTCTCATTAGACCCTTACGTCTACAGTGGCGGTCTGCCTTGTTTGCGGTGAACTATGTGAAAAAAAATCCAAATACTTGTTGAAACTATCGTTACTAATCCCCTCGGTGTTTCGCTGTCCACCTGTCAAACTTAATAACCCTTATCCTCGAGTGGCCTGTGGGCCTTAATAAGTGATGACTCGTTTGTAAACAAAAAAGAAGAAAGAAAACATATTTGTTGCTAATAAACTTCACTTTATGCCTTACTTGTCCACCAAGTCTCAGTAATGAATATCCAACTGTCTTCATCGCTGTACAATGATATAGGGGGACACTTTGGTGGTCATCTCATCAGTGGAAGGTGTGACCCTGAAGAAACTTCACACTCATAAGACCTTACCTCTCCCCGCCCACCCCCTTTTTATCCGTGGAGTTATCTCAACGATAATGTCTATGGGGTTATGGTAAAGATTCGGTCCTGAAATTCAGTTCCGGTTGCTGCCTCGCAGACGTGAAGACGGTGTCAATGCAGAAAGTGTTCCCCTTTATAATTCACAAAAATAAATCAACCGTTTTTAATTGAATTTTTACGGTATCTTTTGTTTATTAAATTGTTAGGTGAAAGTACAGAATAGTTAACAAAGCCCCTGTGTTAAGAATTGCTTTCTAAATAATAACGTTCGTTATTATTTAAGCACGGTCCATAAACTGTAGAAGTACCGGGTTTTTTTTTTTACAAATACTTAAATAAATCAGATATGTAGTTTTTTTTTTCTTTTTACAAATACTCATTTTTTTTTCTACAAAAACATTTTATAATGAATTATATTAAAAATAGTTCACGGGTTTCACAATGACTTCACGTTATCTGAGAGGAAAATAATCAGAAGGGACATTGTCTGCATTTACACCGTCTTCCCGTCTGCGAAGCAGCAACCGAAACTGAATTTCAGTTCCTAATCTTGACCATTACCGTCTATGGAAACAATCCCTAGAACTAAAGATAGCCATCACAGCTAAATCGGGGCAGCGTCAGAATGTCTGTAACCTCTGACCTTCTTCGGTGCATCTTCTTGAACCTGGGGAACCTTCTAGTCGAACTTGGGAACCTGTACGAATTTTCAAACTGAACCTAGGTAGATTATTCTTGTTCTGTCAGCCATGGCGGTGAAGAAATGCAAATTATTATGTGATTCGTAGTTCATTATCGCCTGTAGTAAGATTTGAACCATCAACCTTCCGAAGACTGTCACTTATAACTGATTGTTAATCAACGCTCTTAACCATTAGACCATGTAAACAATTCACGTGTGAATTTTGTGAACCTTCAACCTATAATATAACATCTAATTCTAATAGAGATGTGTACATATCACTCTGAAGCCGAAACTATACTATTACTTTTCATTCAAACTCAATTCGATACTATTTCAGACTAATGTAATACCTTTCATTGCTCAATTCAGGGGGGGGGGTATCTGTTTTTTTTTGTGTCATGATACTTTCCTCCCATGCATTATCTGCTCCTTTTTTCTGGGGATTTGTGTAGTATCTCTTTTGAAGTTATACTACCATCCTCTCAGGAGTTACATTCTTTGTGGTTTTCGGGGTTTTTTTTTCTTTTTAGGGGGTAGTAAAATATATGTTCTGTTATCATGCCACTTCTCTCCCAGGCATTACCTACTCATCTTTTTATCTTTCAGTGCTGAATTCGGGGAGCTGGGGGTATCTGTTCTTTTATTATGATACCTCCCTCCCAGGCATTATCTCCTCATCTTTTTGTATTTCAGTGCTGAATTCGAGGGGGGGGGAGTATATGTTCTTTTATTATGATACCTCCCTCCCAGGCATTATCTCCTATTTTTTTCTGTGGATTAGGGTAGTATCTCTTTTGTTGTTGTTATACTACCATCCTCTCAGGGAGTACATTCATTTTTTCTTTTGTGGGGCTTTTTAGGGGCTATGATAATATATGTTCTACTGTCATGCCACTTTCCTCCCAGGCATTGTCTCCTCATCTTTTTGTCTCAATAAACAGTATTACTACTCATTACTACAGAACAACTATGTTTTCATCAAGAACAAATTTAGTTTAAGTCTCCTAACATTCATACTAAAAATGTTCATATGGGCATGTGGCTTAATGGGTAATAGCCTTCGTAAGCAAAATCTAAACGACAGTGTCTTCTGACGGTTGAAGGTTCAATCCTTACTATAGCCGATAATAACTAAAGATAACAATTATTTAACACTTCTACCAGGCCATGGCTGACGGGACGAGAACAATCTACCCTGTGTATTAAATTAAGGGTTACGTTTGAAATTCCTCACAGGTTCCCAAGTTCAACTAGAAGGTTTCCCAAGTTCGAAAAAATGCACCTGAAGAAAGTGAGAGGTTACATCGGCCGAAACGTTGTGAATATAACAACGAAGATGAGAATAGTAGTCCGAATATTCTAAATAATACAACAAGATGCACCTGAAGAAGTTCGGAGATTACATCGACCGAAACGTTGAGAATAAAACAAGATGAGAATAGTAGTCCGAATATTCTAAATAATACAACAAGACGCACCTGAAGAAGTTCGGAGATTACATCGGCCGAAACGTTGTGAACAACCAAGATGAGAATAGTAGTCCGAATATTCTAAATAATACAAGACGCACCTGAAGAAGTTCGGAGATTACATCGACCGAAACGTTGAGAATAAAACAAGATGAGAATAGTAGTCCGAATATTCTAAATAATACAAGACGCACCTGAAGAAGTTCGGAGATTACATCGGCCGAAACGTGTAGAATAAAACAACCAAGATGAGAATAGTAAATGAAGTGTGTTTTGACTAATTTTCTCAGCGGTATTTCCTTTAAAATAATTCATGTCGGTAATAGTAATGATTGGCAGAAATTGTTTTTTCAAAAAATAGATACATCAAAATGATAGTAATGACATAACAAATGGGATTTCTGAGAAATATTGTCAATGTTAAAATGAGATGAATAAATGAAGAAAGAACTAACCTGAATCGCTTTCTTTTTGGTAAATCTCTTTCGTTCTCTCGTGGCAGAAATCTTCGCGTAAGCTGTGTGTTTATTTATTTATTTGTTAACCGAAACACACATTTCTCTCGTGAGTTGCTGCGAAACGATGTGCTATGGCTAAAAACAATGTTATTTTTAGACAAAATACTTATCTAAACTGATTCAAATTATTACGTTTTTTTTTCTCCGTAAATCGTTGTAGTGATGACAATACAGCTATATATACAATAACAACGTATATTTTTTGCATAAATATATATATATATATATATATATATATATATATATATATATATATATTGCGTTCGTGTGGTTTTCAAAATGTATTATTTTGCATATATATATATATATATATATATATATATGTGTGTGTGTGTGTGTGTATGTTGCGTTCGCGTGGTTTTCAAAATGTATTAGCGTCTGTTTGTGTATGTGTGTGGGGGGTGCGTGTTTTTATGCAGTATATTTCTTTCCCCACTGATATTGTGTCATTTTTGTGAGAGTGCTTGCTCCCTCCGAGGTGGAGCTGGACTTTCCAAATTAAAAACCGGGCCAATCCGTTCTAGGGAGACTGGTATTAACTTCGTCTCTGCGTATCTGCGTGCGTGTTTTTATGCAGTATATTTCTTTTTATTGATATTGTGCATTATTTTTAAATCAGACTGCTCCCTTTTGGGGAGGAGTTGGACATTCCACACTAAAAATCGAACCGATCTCTTGTATGGAGATTGGTATTAGCGTCCATTTTTTTTGTGTGCGTGCGTGTTTTATGCTGTATATATATATTTTTTTTTCCATCAATATTGTATATATATATATATATTTTTTTTTTTTTTTTAACTCAGTGTGCTCCCTTTTGGGGTAGCTGGACTTTCCACATTAAAAACCGGACCAATCCCTCTCGTAGAGAGACTGATAAATTCCTTGGTACTGCTAGCAAAACATTGGAAGAGCTTGTCTTTGCAAAAAAACGCAAAGAAAACCTGTTGGTCTATTGTTATTGTCGTCCTATCGAAAAACGAAAAGTCTTCTTTAAGCGTTAATATAAACGACACGCGCAATTTCAGGACATTTTTTTTTGTTTTAAATATTTAATAAATAAACTACAATTAATTGTACGAAGACGTATTTATATATATATATATATATATATTTAATATATAATATTAAAATATTTTCTCTTTTTTTTTACAGAACAACTTGAGATAATTATCCCATTTTTTCACTAAAGTGATTCCGCATTCTCGTTGTCCATCCAAAAACGTTTCGTTCAGTCCACAATTACTGTTTCAAAATGAAATATAAAACCATGTAATTGTTCCTGTTCCTGTGAGGCGACATAACTTGTTTTGGTTTTAATACGCTAAGCATTATTCTACTCGTGTGCGATTTGGCAAGACACAGCATTTAAACTGAAGAATACCGTTGCTGTTGTTGTCTTTTGTTAATGTTTTGATTATTTTTTTTTTTAATTTTTAGATGGGGGCGTGGGTGTATCTTTTTTTGTTTGTTTGTTTTTTTTCTGTGTAGCATTTTATTAATTTTTTTTTTTTTTTTTAATTTTTAACTTTGACTCCCGGACGCAAGGATTCGAATAACGGTGACAGACAGCGGGGAACCTGTCATCTGCTCTTTGTTGTTATTGTTGTTGTTTTTGTTTTCATTTCTTTTTTGGTTGTTGTTTTAATTTTTAGATAGGGGCGTGGATATCCTTTCTATGCTTTTTTATAAGTAGCATTCTTTTATTTCTTTTTTTTTTTTTTTTTTCAAATTTCTAGCTCCGACTCCCTATACCCCAGGATTCGAATAATAATCACAGAAAGCGGGAACCTGTCAGTTGCTGTTTTTATTTTTATTTATTATGTTTTTACTGCTTTTATTTATTTATTTATTTATTTATTTATTTATTTAGAGCGTATGTGTATCTCTGTTGTCTGTTTTTAATTTTGTTTTGTTCTTGTTTTTGTTTTGTTTTGGGTTTTGGAGGGTTTGGGGGGTTTGTGGGGGGAGGGGGGTATTGCATTAAAAATGGTTCTTACTAACTCCGACTCCCTCACATCGGGATTCGAATAAATCTGTCAGTTGCTTTTCCCTCTATTTTCGGGTTTTGTTTTGGTAAAAAAAAAATGTTTTAATTTAAATTAAGAAAAAATTTAAATCCTTTCGTTGTAATTTATTCACGTAATAATAATAATAATAATAATAATAATAATAATAATAATAATAATAATAATAATAATAATACTCAAAGACCAACGGGTGTTGCTAGCGAGAAATCACTGGTAAACGGCTGTCGCGATAACGCAAAGGTTGTTGAAAGAGGTGGAGAGTGCTTCAAATCTGAGGAGACCCGTTGTCACTCGGACCCCAGGGGAACACCACTGGTAATTGCCAGTGAGCAATCGCTTATAATGACTTAAGCGAAAAACTCACAGTCAATAAATAAATAAATAAATAAATAAATAAATTACAACAACAACAACAACAACAATATTTTATTGACTACTGTGTTTGCTTGTTGCTAATTTGATGTCGTTATATACGTGTATACATTGGTGTAAGAAGCTGTGTGGTAAAGACTATAGTCTCTAAAGACAGATTAGATCACTTTCACGAAATTATATATATATATATATATATATATATATATATATATATATATATATATATATATATATATATATATATAGAGAGAGAGAGAGAGAGAGAGAGAGAGAGAGAGAGAGATAGAAGAAAAAAGAGTGATAAATATGCGACGATTGTCCAAATTTATTTCAAATTTCAATTGTTCAATGCAAGGTGTATTCAGTAATAAACTAGTGTGTATTATTCTTTCATTAAGCCAAGGCTTTTCAAAGATCGAAATCTTATCATCAGAGGAGAAATACAGATGGATAAGTTGGCTTTCGAAAAAAACAAAGTTCAAATATTTGAAAAATATGAAAATTATTAAAGGAATTTTTGTTAAAAAAACGCAGTGAATGAAAAGAAAAATTCCGTGAAAAATATATGCAGATTGTCCGGGTGGTAAATTTCCGTTGAAAAGAAGTCAAATCAATATATATATATATATCAATATATCAATATATCAATATATATATATATATATATATATATATATATATATATATATATATATATATATATATATATATATATATCAATATATATATATATATATATATATATATATATATATATATATATATATATATAAACTAAATAAGTATAACTAAATCTATACGCGTGTATTTATAAGGTAACGTAGGCTTCATTTTACGCAAGTTGCGACATTTTTTTCTCTATATCTGTATTCCACGAATTATTTCCATTTGTATTATTCGTTGAGAATGATATCGATTAGCCGTGTCTGTTTTGTTCTTATTCGTCCGTTATTTCGTCATTGTTTTCGGGTGATTCTGTCTTTTCTTCTTTCTGTCGTTACGTGTTATTATTGTCGTCCAATGAATTTCCGTTTCATAAAGGCTTTTAGTTTTGGTGGGAAAGATCCTTCGTGCGTACGTTATAATGATATTATTGTTCTTTCTTTCTTTCTTTATTTATTTATTTATTCATTCATTTACTTATATATTTATTTATTTATTTATTCATTCATTCATTTATTTATTTATGTATTCATTTATTCATTTATGTCGAGATATGCCAGTCGTGTATTAAGACTATTTGTTGCTTTCTGCATGTTTTTTGCGTGTTTCTTATTTGTTTGTTTTTGTATTTTGAACGATGAACTGTTTGTTGTGTTTCGTGCTTATTTCGTTTTGTTTTGTGCTTTTTTGTTTTTCAACCGAAAAAAGTTTTAAAAAATCGAAAAAAAAAACACCGTTTTTAGTTTACATGAATCTGCGTATTTTTATATCGTTCATAATTATTGTCGTAATTAGTTATACATTTTTATTATTTTTTATTTATTTATTTATTTATTTTTGTTGTTGTTTATATATAGTTATTGTTTCGTTGTTTTGTTATGTATCAAGATGCAATAAAAAGTATTAAACCAATAACAGGTTGATACATGTATCTTCCTTTTTTTGTATCATAGAATAAAACTAAGAATAAAATGTTTTTGTAATCCAATTCCAAATTTCGTTTCGTTTTTTCTTTTCTTTTTCCCCCTTTTTTTGTCGTCTTTAAATTGGGTTAGGGTTAGGGTTGATTATGTTACATAAATAATAAATATAATAGTTAATTGTTACCCAGCAAGATTCAAAATATTTGAGAACCTACTGAACGTGTTTTTTCGAATGAAAAGAGTCAAGTATTATGGTTCAATTGTATGGGTACCTTAAACCACTGGGAAACATGAATTTTCGACGGCGACTCTGTCGTATCAAAGAACCAGACTACAAAACGAATAACAACTACAGCAATAAAGAAAACCAACTTTGGACGCTTTTTGTTTATTTATATTTTTTTTTAGAAAAAAAAGTCAAGTATTATTGCTCAGTTGTGTTGTATTCTTAAAAGTAAAACCAATGAGAAACGTGAATTTTTGACCGCGCCCCTGTCATATCAAATAATCAGATAACCAAACAAATAACAACAGCGACAACGAACGGGGTTTGGTCGCTTTTTTTTATAAAAAAAAAAAAGTCAAGTATTATGGTTCAGTTGTGGTGTCTTCCTAAAACCAATACGAAACATAAATTTTCGACCGGGCACCTGCATCTCCAAGAATTGAAAAACTCCTTTTCCCTTTTCTTCAGTCTTGGAGGAATCAAAGTGTAGTATCAGTTCGGTCCTAGGTCAGAAATAGAGAACTCCTTCTAGACAAGCATTGTTTTTTTGTTTTTTAAATTCTTATACAAGTGTCCCTCTTTGGGGAGTTGGATTTTATCTCGCTATATAAAAAAAGAAAAAAACAGAGCTTGTGTCTGAATTTGCCCTCGTGGGGATGCAAGGGATCTGGGAATCCATTTTTGGATCGATTCTTAGTTATAAACGCAAAAATAAGTATATAATAAAAATCGTATAGTAGACTTAATGTGGTTTATTGTAATCAGTTCTTATTTACTATTGGTATTTTTATACTTAGAGTCGGTACTACAATACTATTAGTCGCCAGTACTCTAATACTATGTAGTCAGTACTATAATACTATGTAGTCAGTACTCTGATACTATGTAGTCAGTACTATAATACTATGTAGTCAGGACTCTAATACTATGTAGTCAGTGCGCTTAGTACTATAAGTAGTTCTAGACGTACAACTCGAGAATCCTGCTTACATTGTGTCTAGTGCTTGCTTCATTCTTAGCTGTCTAACCCATTCTTTCATATCGTTAACTTTTGGTCTGCAAGATCCAGGCTCTTGGGAATGGCAACCCCGATTCTCCTGTAAAAAGTAGCAGTTAAAATATAGCGTAGAAGAAAAAAAGAAGCAGTTAAAATAGTAGTCATTTTATAGTTATTTATTTTATTTTTGTATTCTTTCCCCATCCTTGCCAACCCCTCCCCTCCCCGAGCACTAGGCAAGATTGTCCTCCCTGATATAGTGTAGGAATATATACTTACTTGTAGTAGTAGTAGTAGTAGTAGTAGTAGTTGTAGTAGAGAGGCGAGGGGAAGAAAGATGGAGAAAGAGAGAGATGGTAAGTAGGGGGCGGGGGCAGTTTTGTTATGAGAGAAGATCTGATGATAATAGGGAGGGAATTAGGGAGAAGAAAAATAAATGGGAAGTGGAGGAGGAGGAGGAGGAGGAGGAGGAGGAGGAGGAGGAGGGATGGAGAGAAATCAATACTATTTGTATAGGGAGGAGGTGGTAGGAAATTTTAAATGGCATTACAAAGAAAAGAGGAAGAGAGACATAGAGGGGGGGGGCGAGAGAACGAATGATTGATTAGGATGAGAAAGGGAAAGAGAGAAAGAACGAATGGGAGATTAGAAGGATAGAGAGAGAGAGAGAGAGAGAGAGAGAGAGAGGAGAAAATAGAGAAAAGGAATGGGGAATTAGAAGGAGAAAGAATAAGAGATTTAGAGGAGAAAGAAGGGGATAGAGAGAGAAAGAGAAAAAGGAAGAGAGGTTAGAAGGAGAAAGAGAAAGGTAGAAAGAAGGAGAGGGAACGAATTGGAGATTAGAAGGGGAAAGAGAAAGAAAGAGAGAACGAATATATTTAAAGGATAGAAAGAGAGAGAGAGAGAGAGAGAGGGGGAGAAAGAAAGAGAAAGAGGGAAAGTGTAAAAATATAGTAATAGAAAGGGAGATAAAAAGAAAACGAAGAAGCAGAAAGAGAGAGGGAGATGGAAAGAGGGAGAGAGAGATGGAAGAGAGAGAGAGGGGGAGATGGAAGAGAGAGAGAGGGGGATGGAAGAGAGAGAGAGACAAAGAGAGAGTGGAGTTTCTGATTTACGGCAAATCAACCGTTTTTGGCGTTACTATTTTATATTGAAACAATACATATCGCCAACTATTCATTTCATCAAATGAATTCAATTATTTTATCCATACGTGGGGTTAAATAATGGTTCATACCTTTCGCAAAGAGCACACATGGTCACAATCGAACCGATGGGAGATGGAAATAAATGTTGTGTTTCTCTTTTTTACGGCAAATCAACCCTTTGGGGGTTATTCAATGCCGAAACAAACACAATATTGCAAGCAATTGATACGATTGATTGAACACAAGTTGCAGATTCATAACTTTATCAACACTACTAGTCTGTAAATGAACACATTACATCTTATATATCTAATATATAAAAGTATGTCAGTCGTATTTCCCTAGACAGACCTAAATAGAAATGCATCTTACAAATTGATATTTGATTCTGCCTCACCAATTTGTATTTATTATTTGTATACTATGTTCTTTGCAATAAATAAACGTCCTTCCTTCTATTTTCTTAAAGAAAAGTACTTATTCCAATCCGAAAGATTGGACATGGAAATCAGTTTACGTCATTAATCAAAAGAATATTTAATTGTTGCACTATTTTAATTATCAGATCGATAATTCTTTTGTTACACTAAAGCTATCCATTAAATCTATCCATTAAACCTATCCATTAAACCTATCCATTAAATCTATCCATTACATCTATTCATTAAATCTATCCATTTAATATATACATTAAATTTATATATTGAATCTATTTGTAATATAGCAGGAAAAATCCCAGCAGACTGCTCGATTAATTAGGAATTAAAGTTAAAAATTACAAAATTAAGAGCGTAATATTTATTTATTTTGGTACAGAAAAATTAGTACAACATTCGTACCGTCGGTTTCAAGCATGGAAGGACTTAGCCATCCGGCTCTCTTCAGCTTTTGCTGTCATCTGTTTCGGAAATGGGAAGTCACGTGTCACTCTCGTTTGGACGCGTTATTTGCTTAGAGTGTTGTGTATGTTTGTTTAAATTTAATTTAAGGAAGGTTTAGTAAGGTTTGAAAAAAAGGGGGAGGGGGAAAGTAACAGTTGAGATTTAAACCGAAGGAGATTTAAAGAGATATATAAAAAAAACATTTTAAATATAAAAAAATTAAAAATTAAATAAATAAAAAAAATATTTCTATATAAATCCCGTGAGTCAATATTATGAGTATCGTATATTTGGCCGTTACTGTTTTGGGGTTTAATGATGTGTCTTCTAAAAGAATTAGGGAGAGAAAATGGGTTTAAGGATTAAAGAGGTTAAAAGGAACAACATTAATTAACTTCGTGTTTAAATCCTGGATTAAAGGACTTTAAATCAATCCCGAAGGAATTTTAAAAAAGCTATCATCCGGCGGTCTAAGGGCAGTAACTCTGTAGGGTTTTTAAATGGTTTTTAACCGTTTAAATAAATTCGGGAGGTGATGAAATTGGTATGTTGATTAAAACTGGTTTAGAGATAAGAGTAAGGATTGGGTCGGCAAGATTGAATCTGTTTGGGATATATATATATATATATATATATATATATATATATATATAGATATAGTGATGGGTAGTAATCAAAGTAGTACTAATATATAGTGATAAGTAGTAAGACAACACATAGAAAAAACAAGAATAGGTTTAAGATTCCCAAAATTCATACTAGTGGCGCAGTGGATATAGTACTAAGTTAAATACAGTTCCAAGTGATAGTCATCTGAAGGTTGAAGGTTCAATCCTCGGTGCGGGCGATACGAAGAATTGCGAATTACTTAAGACTTCTTCCAGTCATGGCTGACGGAACAAGAGCATGCTACACCCGTGAATTAAATAAAGGGTTCCGTTCGAAATTCCGTCCAGATTCCCGAGTTCGACAGAAAAATTTCTGAAGATATTCCAGAGATACACTTGAAGAAGACAGGAGGTTACAGTGGCCGAAACATTGTGATGATAACTCAGTCCGAATTACCAAAATTATACATAAATGGATATATTTATTTATATATAAAAAAAAATCTGCATTGTGACTGGTCTTTTAACCATTATAATTTTCAAACTTCAAATAAAGAGCACATCAATCCTTTGCTAAATGCTAAATCCAATTATTCTACTCAAAAGAAATTGTGCTTCAAATCCTTAGCCTCTTCAAGTATTTTTTCATGTTTTCTTCGTTTTTATTTTATTTTACGGCATATCAACCCTTGAAAGTTTGCAGAAATTGCACCTTCTCTTAAATACTATTGTAAACACCAGCTCCATTAAACACCATCTCCTTTAAACACCAGCTCTTTTAAACACCAGCTCCATTAAACACCAACTCTTTTAAACACCAGCTCTTTTAAACACCAGCTCCTTTAAACACCGGCTCCATTAAACACCAGCTCCTTTAAACACCAGCTCCTTTAAACACCAGCTCTTTTAAACACCAGCTCCTTTAAACATCAACTCATTTAAACACCAGCTCTTTTAAACACCAGCTCCATTAAACACCATCTCCTTTAAACACCAGCTCTTTGAAACACCAGCTCTTTTAAAAACCAGCTCTTTTAAACACCAGCTCCTTTAAACATCAACTCATTTAAACACCAGCTCTTTTAAACACCAGCTCCATTAAACACCAGCTCTTTTAAACACCATCTATTTTAAACACCAGCTTCATTAACCACCAGCTCTTTTAAACACCAGCTTTTTTAAACACCAGCTCCATTAAACACCAGCTCTTTTAAACACCAGCTCTGTTAAACACCAGCTCCATTAAACACCAGCTCTTTTAAACACCAGCTCCTTTAAACACCAGCTCCTTTTAAATATTCAAATGTTTTACTGAGAGAAGTACTTCCCTCGGGTCTGTTCCTTTGTAACATTTTTGTTGAGTATCTTCAAAGTCCAGACAATTCGTCAACACCTGACATATCATAGAGACATCCGGGTGTAGTATGCACCTTGGAGCTGCGACAAGGTAAGAATATTGTTGTAGACCCGTGCTAGGGGTCACAAAGATAACAACCACAAATTGTGACAGGTTAAAATATACAATGTATTTATTCATAGCAATACAGTAACGCCACTAAATGTGGTAGGAGATGACCGGATTCCTACCATGCGGTAAAACATGAATAGGAATGTCCTTTATTTAACACCTACCCACTATAGGAGTATGTGACACAAGGTCGGAAAGTGGGATTTGAAAAGCCAGCGCCCGAGAAGGTGAGCGCTTTAGCCATTAAAAATTGCCTGGGCAGCCCCGTCGGCATTCCCCGGTAGGGTCGCCTCAGGCAGTAAGCTATAAACTTACTCCTCCCCAAAGAGGAGAGGCGAAGCCTGGGAGGGTGGACCTCCTAGAACTGCACAGGACAGACCCATAGACCGGCGAAATCATGCCCCGAAGGCCAAGACAATACCAGTCTATGGGGTGCAGTATCCATCGGAACAGATACTACACTTTGATCTTAGCCAAAAGACCAAGAACGTACCGTTTGTTTGTTTTTAGTGATTATTTCGACCCGGTTTAATATTTTTGTTGTTAATGTGTTATTTATTTTTTATATTTTCCAGCGTAACTAATATTGACTTGCTGACTGTAAAGATGATGCGCTTCTGTGAAAGAAAAAAAAAACATGTAAAAATGTTAAACTCCAAATGATTTAGTTTGTTCATCGATATAATTAAAAGTGAACGGACGTGTGTCCGGCTCGCTTCACGTACGCAAATTTACTTTGATGAGCAAAGAAGTCAAGACTTGATCTTAATAATAACTGATAATAATGAATAAAAGAAAAGAATAATCACGTGTGCAAATTTACTTTGATGAGCAAAAAAGTGGAGGCTTAATCTTAATAATAACTGATAATAATTAGAAAAGAATAATCACGTATGCAAATTTACTTTGATGAGCAAAAAAGTGGAGGCTTAATCTTAATAATAACTGATAATAATTAGAAAAGAATAATCACGTATGCAAATTTACTTTGATGAGCAAAAAAGTGGAGGCTTAATCTTAATAATAACTGATAATAATTAGAAAAGAATAATCACGTATGCAAATTTAATTTCATGAGCAAAAAAGTGGAGGCTTGATTTTAATAATAACTGATTATAATGGAAAAAGAAAAGAGTAATCACTTATGCAAATTTAATTTTATGAGCAAAGTAAAGTAGGCTTAACCTATATATTAAAAGTGAACCAACGTGTCGCGACATTGAGAGGGAGGGAGAAAGAAACGAAAGTCAGAGTACGAGAAAGAAAGAGCGCTTAAGTTTGAGGTAGCAATCGCATTCATTTTGTCTTTTCTTGTTGATTAGTTTCGTTTCAGTGATTTCAAGTAGTGAATAGGAATTAAATTGAGAAGCGATAGTGAGCAGGCAAAGTTAACGAATTATTAATCACAATTGCAGTTATTAAACATAAGACGGCTGTAACAGAAAAGAAAGAGAAACAAAAAAGAGAGCAATACCACTGCGACGCCTACTATTGCTACGTGTCATCTACACAGCAGCTGCTTATGTAATGAGCCGCCGTCCGGATAATCTGTTGGGGTTAAAGGATTGGTCAACTGTAGTGTTACAGAAATAGCATTTTCATTGCTAAACGAGCAAACTAAATGGTCACATCTTAAGAATGTATAGCTGCAACGTCATACATTTCAGAAAAATTGTAGAAATTCATTTGATTTTGCATTCTGTCGTCGTCGTCGTCGTCGTCGTCGTCGTCGTCGTCGTCGTAGCAACTTCCAGGAGAGAGTTAACAGCAAAACACACAAAAAGAAACACAATTTAAAATTATACATTTTTCCTTTATTTAACTTTCCGGCCGCTTGATGTTATGATTATTCACGATGCGCGCCCACTAATCTGTATGTGTGTGTGTGTGTGTGTGTATGTGTATGTATGTGTGTGTAGCGTGTTATAGTCGATTTGTGGGTGTGGGTGACACATACTCAGTTTGTCTCGGCCCTCAACAAAAACTAACTCCCCCTGTGTCTCTATCTCTGACTGTCTATATATTTCTTTCCTTGTATATACCTTTAGAGTCGTTGTTTTTTTGTTTTGTTTCCGGTCAATTATTTTTCATTGCGCATTCCGACACCGTCATTCTTCTTTTTTTTTCAATTTCTCTCTAACCTAACTCTTTTTTGTCAATCAGAACATTCCGTAATTCCCCGATCTCTATTTTACTTAAATTCTTTAAATGTATGCCGACACTAAATATGTATTGTTTTCTTCGTTTTCTCTCTTACCTAATTCTTTTCTGTCGATGATCAAATAGATAGAAACTTAGTAAAAAATGGGTCACTTGGTAGGTTAATTGCAAATTTCAGAACAATTAAAATATAAATTTATTTTTAAACAAAACTCAATCCTAAAACTGAGGAATATTTGAACATGTTTTTTTGTGATTCAAATATATAGGGAAAATGCCTTAATGAAAGAACACGTTGTTGAAACATTAATTTCAAATAAGAAATTACTTTTTACTTGCTAGTTTAAAATAGATCACAACTTGTTAAAAATCAAGTCGGTCCGTCTAAAGAAAAGAAACATTTGAACCAAAATGCTAAACATTTGTCCACGAAATAAAACAATATATCGATGATCAAATTCTGTAATTCTGAAATCATTTGTGTAAGAATTTTATTTTCAAATGCATAGATTTTAGATTTCTATTTTCCATCATCACTATTGCAGTTATCCTCATTTCCATCATCACTATTGCAGTTATCCTCATTTCCATCATCACTATTGCAGTTATCCTCATTTCTATCATCACTATTGCAGTTATCCTCATTTCCATCATCACTATGTCAGTTATCCTCATTTCCATCATCACTATTGCAGTTATCCTCATTTCCATCATCACTATTGCAGTTATCCTCATTTCCATCATCACTATTGCAGTTATCCTCATTTCCATCATCACTATTGCAGTTATCCTCATTTCCATCATCACTATTGCAGTTATCCTCATTTCCATCATCACTATTGCAGTTATCCTCATTTCCATCATCACTATGTCAGTTATCCTCATTTCCATCATCACTATTGCAGTTATCCTCATTTCCATCATCACTATCGCATTTGAGACAGTGATCCTCATTGTTCTTGTTTGTCTTACCTTACAACGGTACACGGCTAATCTAATCGGTGAACTTATATCTTTCTACACAACGCTATTATTGTGCAGTTATAAACCAAGTTAAAGAAGCTAGCGCGATAACTACCCCGGGAAGTTGTTAATTATCACATGCCTAGTACCCCACCCCCATTTTCTTGTGAGCCCAGCTCTCTCTTTCTCTCTCCCTAATTGCTCGGAGCCATGGACTAATTAGTCAACAGCGCCTGAGGGGGGAGGGTAATCATAATTTAACACCTATCCCATGAAAATGGCGGAAACCTTCCGTTGAGACATTTGGCGCGAGAAAGTTAATCAGAATTACCAAAAAGAGTACAACATGTATAAGAAGTTACACGCCACTGGTAATAATCAGTTCATACTATTGGTAAACGTTAGTACAACCATAGTGTTCCTCATCTTTCTGTTGGTAACTGGCTGTATTTAGAAACTAGCTGGGTCACTCGGCGTCACCCGGGTATCAGGCAACAAAAAAAAACCACTAGTTGTGGGTGGTTGATCTCCTCTCTTCTCCTCCCTACAACTCCTTTCTCACAGAAGAGACGTCACTAGTCTCTCTCTACTCTACCATTATTTCCATGGAAGCTGCTCGACTAGGCTCCAATCGATCGTTCCTCCTCGTAAGACATTCCCAGTAAGAACTTGTTTTCTACCACAACGAAAACAAAAATGGAACACATCACCGCGGGACTACTTTCCTGCAGATTACAACATGGTCGTATTCAAGTCCAATGTCAACAAATTCTTATCATAGACCGCCCTATAAGTAATAATCAGTTCATACCATTGATCAATGTAAGTACTCCAATAGTGTACCTCATCTTTCAGCTTGCAGTCATTTCTGTCTTATTAACCCTAATCTCGGAGTGGTTCTTGCTTTGATCGGTGGTGACTCAACAGTAAAAAATAACATACATACAACTTCAGGCTGAAGAGTATTGATTTACTCCTCTCCAGGAGTTAGGCACAAGGCCAGTTTTTATCTTACTCCCACAAGTAAGATGTGACTCAAGGTCGGGTCGGGAAAGTGGGGTTTGAAAAGCCAGCGCCCGAGAGGTGAGCACTCTTGCCATTAAAAATTGCCTGGGCAGCCCCCGTCGGCATTCCCCAGTAGGAGCGCCTCAGGCAGTAAGCAATAAACTTACTCCTCCCGAAAGAGGGGAGGCGAAGCCTGTGAGGGTGGACCTCCTAGAACTGCACAGGACAGACCCATAGACCGGCGTAAATCAAGCCCGAAGGCCAAGACAATACCAGTCTATGGGGTGCAGTATCCATCGGAACAGATACTACACTTTGATCTTAGCCAAAAGGCCAAGAATGAAGAGTATTATTTACTCCTCTCCAGGAGTTAGGCACAAGGCCAGTTTTATCCTACTCCCACAAGTAAGATGTGACCCAAGGTCGGGTCGGAAAGTGGGGGTTGAAAACCCAGCGCCCGAGAGGTGAGCAAGAATGAAGAGTAAACACAATGTTTTACGTATTAATTTAACTAAATACTTTTTGGCCGTAGTAACACGTCAAAGTAACAGGCATGACAATAAGGTTCTCGCTAGAACGCCCCCCCCCCCAAAAAAAATAACATAATCATCAAATTATGAAATACTAGCGGACCCGTGTCACGCCGTTGCCTTGAAAATATTGAGAAAATCAATAATCGACAAAGCAGAAGTGAACTGATCGGAGAGGACCCCCCCCCCCCAAAAAAAAAATTATTTTCACCAAAAATACTAAACATTTAATCACGATATAAGAAAAAATTCATAGATAGTACTGTGGGCAAGATGAAAAAATAATAGAATCCAAAAATAACTTTTTAAAATAGTTAATTAATGAGACGTCCTTTTGCAAAGCAAAGTGCAAATTAGCTAACCATACGACGTTAATCGCATGCACGTGACCAGTTTATTAGAAAGCTATTGTTCTTCTATTACAAATATGAATTTGGCTTTTAATCTCACTGCTAGTGCGATAAATGACCTGACTTTATATATCTCTTTTCAATCAAGACTCATCACCATAGAAGTACGACTATTCACCACCGGTCACACGATTCGAAACCCTGGATTACAAGTATTTTTCTACCCCAATCCAACGTCGCTAACCGATAGGCCAATTCTGAACAGCTTATAAACAATGATAATTTTAACACTTTTAAAGGCGGCGAGACGTACAGGCATTCAACTTCTATAAGTGAAGGAATGATGCATATAAAGCAAGTGACGTCACGCTGTGTTATTACCACCCTTTACAGAGCTCTACTTTTTAACGAGGAGCTTCAAATATAAATATTTGTTATTGTTTATTTATCTATGGACGTATACGTTTCGTCTCTTTTCAATCAAGACCCATCAGCATAGAAGTACGGTAGTGAAATAAAAACAATCACCGAATTTGAAAATAATAATAACGAATAGTTAGTCAATGAGATGTTCTTTAGCAAAGCAATATGCAAATTAAATCACCTTTGGACGTCGATCGCGTGTACATGCTCTGTTCTTCTTTTGTGACTATAAATTTGGCGTTTTAATCTCACTGTTAGTGCGATATTTTTCTCCTTTTTTTTACTTTTACCGTTACATTATTTAACTATTTTATTTTCCCGCTTCTTTCTTTTTTTTGTTGTTCTTTATAATTTTTCATTTCTTTCTTTCCTTCTTTTTTTCTTCTTTTCTTTCTGTCGTTTTGCCCCTTTTTCATTTCCTTTTTAAACTTCTTTCTTTCCTTAATTTATTTTCTTTCTCTTTTCTTTTTTTCTTTCTTTCACTTCCTTAATTTTTGTATATTTTCCTTTATTATTTTATTTCCTTCTTTTTTTCTTTTCTTTTTGTCGTTTTTGCCCTTTTTTCATTTAATTTTTAATTTTTTTTCTTTCTCTTAATTATTTTTCTTTCTCTTTTCTTTTTTTCCTTCTTTCACTTCCTTAATTTTTGTATATTTTCCGTTATTATTTTATTTCCATTCATTCTTTCTTTCTTTTTCTCTTCTTTCCCTCTTTCTTTCTTTAATTAGTTTTTCTTCTATTTCCATTTTTTTCTTTTTTGCACTTCTTTCTTTTCTACATTCTTTTATTTATTTCGTAAATTTTTTTTTCAATTTTTCTCTTCTTTTTTTTCTTTCATTTTTTCCTTCTTTCTTTCTATCTGTCCCCTCTTTTTTGTACATTTTTCGTTCTTAACTTCTTCCACCCCCTTCTTCTTTATTTCATTCTTTTTTTTTCTTTCTTTTTTTTTTTGATTTCTTTCATTTTCTTTTTTATACTTCATTCTTTCCCATCATTTTTCATTCTTTTGTTTTTTGTACTTCTTTCCTAAATTCTTTCTTTCTGATTTATTTGGTCCCCCGATTTGAAAAATTGGGAGACCTATATTTTGAGGCATTTCCGTCCGTGTGTGCGTCCGTGTGTGTGTCCGTGTATCCGTGTGTGTGTCCGTCCGGATTTTTCTCCGCAACCATCTATTGAATTTCTCTGAAATTTTGCATGAAGTTGTAACTTTGGTCAGGTTAGAAAGTGACATTCTCCGATTTTTTTTAAAAAATCTGGTTATCCCCACAGGGGGTCAAAAGGCCCCGAAATGGCAAAAAATGACATTTTCTACTCCATAACTTTTCATCCATCCATTCAATTTCTCTGAAACTTGACCAAAATGTGCAGAAAATTGTTCCTAATAGAAACTAAGTATCGCTGACCTTGGAAAAATATCCGGTTCGCGCCCCCAGGGGGTCACAGTGCCCCTAAAATGGCAAAAAAATGACCCTTTCCTGCCATAACGTTTGATCCATACATTCAGTTTTTCTGAAATTTCTCTGAAATTTTGCATGAAGTTGTAACTTTGGTCAGGTTAGAATGTGACATTCTCCGATTTTTGAAAAAATATCTGGTTAGCCCCCCAGGGGGTCAAAAGGCCCCGAAATGGCCGAAAATGACATTTTTTGCCCCATAACTTTTCATCCATCCATTCAATTTTTCTGAAACTTGGCCAAAATGTGGAGGCAATTGTTCCTAATAGAAACTATGTATCGCTGACCTTGGAAAAAATCTGGTTCGCGCCTCCAGGGGGTCAAAAGCCCCCAAAATTGCAAAAAAAATTACCCTTTCCTCCCATAACGTTTGATCCATCCATTCAATTTTTCTGAAACTTGGCCAAAATATAGAGGCAATTGTTCTGGATATAAAATGAGCATCCTTGACATTAGAAAAATTCTGGTTCGCGCCCCCAGGGTGGCTAAAGGGGGGGGGGTCAAAAATGCCCCAAATTGCCCAAATTTATTGCATTTTACACTCGTCACATACAGAGGGGGACCACGCATGCGCGGCTTGTTTTCATTCTTTCTTTCTTTTCGATTTACCCATTTTTATTTCCTTCCTTTTCCTACTTTCATTCTTTCTGTATTTAATTATATTTCCTTCTTCCCTCTTCTTTTTTTATTTCACTTATTTCTTTTCTACATTTTATTTTTCATTTTTCTTTGTTTTTTTTTTCTTTCCGTTTTTCATTTCATTTTTGTATATTTTTCTTCATTCCCTCTTTTTTTTCTTTCTTTCTTTCTTTCTCCATCTTTCGTTCCTTTTTTCTTCATTTCATGCTTTTTAGATTTTTTTCTTTCTTGTTTCCATTTTTTCATTCTTTGCCATTTTTTCTTTTTTGTACTTTTTTCTTTACATCTTTTTTCTTTTCTTCTTATTCTCCGTCTTCTTCCCTCCTTTATTTCCTTCTTCCACTTCATTCTTTTAATTTTTCTTTCCTACTATACTTCTTTCTTTTTTCTTCTTTTTTGATTTAATTTGTATACTTTTTCCTACCCTCTTTCTTCATTTCTTCTTTATTTAATTCTATCTTTCCTTCTTCTTTCTCCTTCTTTCACTTCGTTTTTGCCCCTTTTTTACCGTATTTAATACTTTCTTTTTCCTTTTTTACATCCCCGCTTTATTTCATCCCGTTCTTTCTTTCTTTCTTCTCATTTTTCTCCTTCTTTCCTGTTTATTTTTACCCTACCTCCTTTCTTTTTTTATATTTTTCTTAACTTCTTTTTCCTTCCTTTTTTTCTTCTTTATTTCCTTTTTTCTCTTTCTATTTTCCCCCTTTTTCTTTTCTCCCTTATTTATCCTTTATTTTTCTCTTTCTTTCTTTCCTTTTTTAACATCATTTCTACTCTACCCCATTCCTTTCTATCGTTTTCTTTTACTTCTTCTTCTTTCTCTTCATATTTCTTTCATCATATTTCTTTCATCATATTTTGTCTTTAACAAAAGTTCAAATTACCAAGACACATTCCGAGAAGTGAGTCCTCATTACAAACTGTAATTTCCCCGAATTGCCTGATTAATCCATCCGGGTTATTGGAAAATATGGGTCGGTAAGGTGTTGGCGAACCAGTTGGTTTCCAATCGGAAACCGGAAGGAGAATCGCTCTAAACACTGATATCTGAAACTCCGCAAATGCTTTATGGCGGGAACGGGAAATTCCGGGGTGTTACAAGAAATAAAAATGAATCAATGTGAGTCGGAATTCGCTTTGTCACGACTTTTAATCAACAACTGACAATATAGGGCACCCTGTGGGGATCGAACTCTTAACCTTCATAGCGGGGATATTTCAAGAAATAGGGTTCATATCAAACTCTGCATATATATATATATATATATATATATATATGGAAATGAAAAAGGAAAAATCAAGAGATATTTTTTATATATTCATCAACGTTTCGTCTTTATTGTAAGACTTCCTCAAGATGATAATTTTAAGAAAGATGGAATGCAAGTACACTCCCACTCCTCCACTGTTTCAATGCTGCCTTAATGTACCCACTCACCGCTTTCCATATTCATTTCACTCTCTGCTACTGACTGACTTCTCGCAGCCCGGACCCTGGTTCAGCGCTCTTAGTAGCCACGGCTTTTCCTCATCAACCCATCATGTTAACCCAATATTTCGATGTACTTGCATGACATTATTCTTAAAATTATCATCCTGAGGAAGTCTTACAATAAAGACGAAACGTTGATGAATATATAAAAAATATCTCTTTGTTTTTCCTTTTTTCATTTCCCATTACGTCGGATTACTCTCATCCTTCCATTCTCATATATATATATATATATATATATATATATATATATATATATATATATGCGTGTGTGTGTGCTTTTCGTCTTTTGGGGTGAAGAAAAACAAACAAATATTCAGCAAATAACTGTTACCAAAAGAAATAAAATTTACTTTTCTGACGAGAAAAAAACAGTAATCAAACTGAGAAGATTTCCGAAAAAGCCGGTGCCGCCATGTTGGAATATAACTCTAACGATAGACGATTTGAACGAACGTTATTTTGAAATAAATATACTTTAAAACACTCCCAGAAAAAAAAATATGCACGTAGTAATTTTTCTTGTGTTTAGTATCAATTATTTTATGTCTATTTGTCCCTTCCTCTTTTTTTTTTCATTGTTAACTATAATACACTTTTTCCAATTATTAAATCATTAAAAATAAACTCAGCATTGAAGCTCTTTGTTATTGTGTAATTAATGTAATAATTTCTGGGCGAAGGACATCATAAAGGAGTTATAAGATGACTTAAAAAGGGAGTGAAGTTCTTCACATGGGCGTTATGTAAAAAAAAGGGTATTTCATAGAGATTATAAAAAGTGAAATCGTGACTAGGGTTTTATGTTCTAGCTTTTTCAGTAATTCGCAATTCTTCGTATCACCCGCACCGAGGATTGAACCTTCAACTTTCAGATTACTATTACTTGAAAATGAATTTAACATAGTACTTTATCCACTGCGCCACGGGTCCTTACTGAAGACTTCTCCCAGTCATGGCTGAGTCAACAAGAGCAGGCTACCCCCGTGGATTAAATTAAGGGTTCCGTTCGAAATTCCGTCCAGATTCCCGAGTTCGACAGAAATATTCTCGAGTTCGAAGAGATATACCTGAAGACGGTCGGAGATTACAGCAGCCGAAACGTTGTGATGATAACACTCAAGATGAGAAATGTAGTCCGAATAACAAAAATTATGCATATATATATATATATATATATATATATATAAAATGAAATAATAAAATAAGGTGCGAATCAAATTTTATTAGAATTCAATGTTCAGGCAAAGTACCTTAAAGTCTTCTAATGAGTTAAGGACTTTAGGGTACTTTGCCTGAACATTGAATTCTAATAAAATTTGATTCGCACCTTATTTTATTATTTCATTTTATATTATGCTATTAATGCTCTATCCAGTATATTGCGCTTCAGTTTTATCCGGATGTTCACTAATTAAAGATATTAGTTGCCTCTTATATCTTTCGTTGGATTAACTGTATATATATTTAAAATGTGAACCTATCGTGAAGTGCTTAAAGCTCAATAAACGAGATAGAGCAATTATATAGATAAATGAAAGAAGAGAAATAAAAAAAATGTAAGAATGACAAATCTATTACATCTTCAGTTATTCAAGACAAGATATATTCAATAAAAGATCTTTTTCTTTTCCTTAAGCTAGACTTTTCAAAGAATTTTTTTTTTATCATCAGAGGAATTTAAATAGATAGATAGGTTGGCGGAGAATAAAACTAAATCATAATTTGAAAAATTTGGAAAAGTTATAAAATGTAGATGTAAGTGTGTGAAAAGAGTGCCGAAAATGCAAAAGATGTACAGTGAAAAAAATGTCTAGTTCATTTTTTCATTCCTTAAGCTAGACTTTTCAAAGAATGTTTTTTTTATCACCAGAGGAATTTAAATAGATAGATAGGTTGGCGGAGAATAAAACTAAATCATAATTTGAAAAATTTGAAAAAGTTATAAAATGTAGATGTAAGTGTGTGAAAAGAGTGCCGAAAATGCAAAAAATGTACAGTGAAAAAAAGGTTGAGAATGGAAAGATAAAGATTAACCGTTGGAGAATTTGTGAAGAATGCATCAAATAAGATCGAATAATGTAAATCCAGGAGAAATTAATCCATCAGGATAATATTTATATATATATATATATATATATATATATATATATATATATATATATATATATATATATATATATATATATATATATAAATATATATATATATATATATATATATATATATAGAGAGAGAGAGAGAGAGATATATAGATAGATAGATAGATAGATAGATAGATAGATAGATAGATAGATAGATAGATAGATAGATAGATCGATAGATAGATAAATGAAAGAAGAGAAATAATAAATGTTAGAATTACAAATCTATTACGTCTTCAGTTAATTCAACACAAAGTATATTAAATGAAAAAATATTTATGTATCCTTCCTTCAGCCAGACTTTTCAAAGAATGGTTTTCTTATAATTAGAGGAGTGAAATAAATAGATTAGTTGGCAAGAGATTAACCAAAAGTCATAATTTGAAAAAGTCATAAAATATGGATGTAAGTGTGTAAGAAGAAAATGTCCAATTAAAAAAATGTTGAGAATGGAAAGACAAAAATTCACCGTTGGAAGATTCGTGGAGAATGCATTAAATAAGGTCGAATACTGTAAATCCAGGAGGAATTAATCCATCCGAATAATAGGTGGGTCTGTTGAAGAAGAAATTGGTTAGGGTGTAGGCTGCGGATTTAAGGCCATCTTAAATCTACCATGGACCTCTGTAAAGAAATTGTTAAGGATTTGAGGCCAATATATATATATATATATAAATTTTTGAAAGCATCTTTTTTAAGCATCTTTAGAATTTTAAACATAAAGAAAGAAGTGAAATGCCTTCAAAAAACCATGTGTTAGATGCAGATATTTTTATTAAAATCAAAATAAAAAATCAAAGCATTTTTTTTTATTCATATTCTTTTGATTTCTGATTTTGATTTTAATAAAAAATATCTGCATCTAACACATGGTTTTTTGAAGGCATTTTGCCTCTTTCCTTATATATATATATATATATATATATATATATATATATATATATATATATACATATATATATATATATATAGAGAGAGAGAGAGAGAGAGAGAGAAAGAGAGATAGTAAAGTATGAAAATATATTTATGACAACTAAGCTACACAGAGACGTCCGCGTTTTATCCCCGCCGCAATGAATCATCGGGCTAAGTAGCTTAGTTAATAAACCGTGTAGCTTAATTTCCATAAATATGCTTTCATACTTTACTACTAAGCTCTAATCACGTATTGAGCACTGTTGAATTAAATACTGAAAATCTATACACAATATATTATATCACCTTATAACATGTGAAACAACCGCGTCTGTAGCTATAAAACACTTTAATATTTTATATATATATATATATATATATATATATATATATATATATATATATATATAT
>OY744544.1:62078533-62096033 GCA_963556195.1 Sepiola atlantica | reverse complement strand
CTAATTAACATAGATGACTATCCATGGAAAAAATAACGGTGTTTAGCCTTCACTATCGCATATTAAAGGATATATGTGACCGGATATAGTATGTAATCAATGAATGCAATTGGAATTCCCTTTTTTATTATTTTACATTATAGAAAAATTATGTAATTCACCGGGAAGGAAGAATCAAATATAGATTTGGAATATCATATGTTATTTAAGTCTTATGTCGAGAATCGAATCCGACCGACTTTTTGCATACATTAGACGATTTGGAGATGAAATGCTATTCAAGACTAATGACGAGGATACGACTGACTTTTCTTTATATATTAGATTATATATATATATATATATATATATATATATATATATATATATATATATATATATAGAGAGAGAGAGAGAGAGAGAGAGAGAGAGAGAGAGAGAGTGAGAGAGAGAGAGTAAATCAGGTAAAGAAATCCTAAGAATTTCAACCGGACTTATAAAAAGTGCTAAATATCAAATAGAGCTTTCTTCCCAAATATGATCGGATTAAAATTCCTCCTGATGAGATCTCAGTTTCTAACAACTGTAGATCGATAACATCGACATACCAGTGTCGCAGATTTTATACATGTTTGTAAAAATAAAAATAATCAAATATATATATATATATATATATGTGTGTGTGTGTGTGTGTGCGTGTGTGTCTTTGTACTTTAATGTGCGAATGACCTATATATATATATATATATATATATATATATATATATATATATATATATATATATATATATACATATATATATATAATGAAATGCAGTTATCTTGGCGCCATTTTTAAATATCCAATAAAGCTGCATATGTATTAGTCACTCCCAAATGACCGTCACTGACCCGTCACATACCCTCCCCCTTTCTCTCTTTCTCTCTTTCTGTTCCCTCTCTCTCTCTATCTCTTTCTCTGTATCTTTCTCTCTCTTTATCTCTCTCTCTCTCTTTCTCTCTCTCTTTCTCTCTCTCTTCACCAATTATTATTCGTTGGTGTCAAAATGATTCATGCATAAGTTATAAACATAATCAGGTGTTCGTATTTGTCGACATAACAAGTTGAAATGATCTGACTCCTAAACCCGGTCGAGTCTATGTGCGTTTATGAGTTGCGTCGACGATGAAAAATCGCCGAGGGCGCACCAGTCGTGGCGTCAAATCTCGGCCAGAACCGACACAAACATTTATTTGATCATCTAATAGTAGTCTCTCGATCATGACAATGATAGTCGGAAATTTCGAGATGACCTCGTGCAATGTTAAGCATTCAGGCGAAGATCAAAGTGTAATATCTGGAGTTGACACTGACTTCAGGATATCTCTATTACGATTAGTTATTTTCTGACCTGACAATGAGTCAAACACGCGTTATACCCTCCCTTAATGACCTACTTTTCAATCCCAGCATAGCGAACATGCCTGATTATCCGCGTTCCAACAGTGCTGATAAAGAAACCGTCGGAATCGCCTTCTTCAACTCTAGCGAACTTCAGTCGTTTCGGAGGTATGTCAATGAGGTGACGGCTCGCATCGACCCCGAGCAGTCGGTACTGCTGGATGTAATTGGCAATGTCGACCCACCGTATGTTAGGGAGAAATGAATGGTACATCTCGCAATCATGACCATAGCTAGAATGTCGGTATGGACGACGCGTCCGAGGGGATTGCATGAGGTTGAGTTTTTTCTCATCACGATCTGATTTTATTCTTCAAGTATCAGCTTAAGGTTAAAATTAGATGTGATAGAAAAAGATTACATTTCATGGAATTCAAAAGATGGGCACAAGTTTTGAGCTTGTGTGTACGATAGGGAGTCAAGTATGAGTACATGTTCTCTACCTAAGCATGGTGCACAAGGTTCTTGGTTCTTTTCGTTCCCAGCTCGGTGGCTAGTTAAGGGAATGAGTCCTGTCCTTTTTTATTTATTTTTATTTTTGTAACAGAGATCTTCCAGGATGCTCACCCCCCACTTTTATTTTGCCTTTAGCCTCCCCAATTGTTTTCCCTCCTACATAAGGCCCCTTTCAGTTTGGCCTGCTTGTTCTCGATTATAAGCAAACCGGAATATTTTTAATTAATTCTTATTTTTTTATTATTATTGAATAAAGTTCAGTTTACGCATAAATCGGATCGTGTTTATTTCTTTTCTTCTTTTTTTAAAACTATTTTCAAAGTTTTCTTAACTTTTTTGAAAGCTATCATTCATTATCGACAGCCTGATTTCTCGGCATGTCTCGCCTGCACCAAAATTTATGATGTCATTTTCGATCGAACAGGCTCCAACCTTTTTTATGGTAGTCACTAAGTAGTGAAGGCGGTTTCATATTAGTGCTGTACAGACACCACTAAATATATTATCAATGATTGCTATAGCTTTTAATGATATAATAGCCGAAATATGACGATGTCTGTATTATAATATTACAATAACAAAGAATATAGTGTGCGTGTTTAGTAATATGAAATACAAAAATGTTTAAAGTCAAAAGTGCATTAGCTTATTTCACGTTTCTTTCGTGGCCTTTTGGTCGCGATCAAAGTGTAGTATCTGCTCCGATGGATACTGCACCCCATAGACTGGTATTGTGTTGGCCTTCGGGGCTTGATTTACGCCGGTCTATGGGTCTGTCCTGTGCAGTTCTAGGAGGTCCACCCTCCCGGGCTTTTCCTCCCTTCTTTGGGGAGGAGTAAGTTTATTGCTTACTGCCTGAGGCGCCCCTACCGGGGAATGCCGACGGGGCTACCCAGGAAATTTTTAAATGGGCAGATTGCTCACCTCTCGAGCGCTGGCTTATCTAATCCCACTTTCCCGACCTTGTGTCACATCTTACCGCTGTGGGAGGTAGATAAATAAATTGTTCTTCTAGAACCCTAAGGGACCTTTTGCAGACCCTTCGTGTTCCAAGACACTCCGGTTGAGATGCGTTGTTATGGGCAAAGGCATTCTTTTATTTTTTGACCCATTCCATAATGCGTTTAATAATATCATTTACTTTCTAATCATTGATACATAACTCGCCTGGTGATACCAGATCAGGCTGCCCTGTGGCTCCCTTAGACGAAATTCACCTACATTGACGTTTTTTTTTTTTGTTTTTTTTTTTTGTTTGTAAAACTTAATTATGTTCTACAAAACCAAAAACAAAAACAACAGCCACTCTCCCTTTCTCCCTCCCCTTTTTTATTTTTATTTTTCCTACCCTACTCCCGGTCCTGGATATGACCTTAAACTACATCCGATGGTGAGATCCGGCTTACGGACTTTGGGGAATGTGGAGCCTCCTCTTAATTACCATTGCTCCCAGGTCCACCCTGACCCGGAGTGGTAGTACCTGTTAGGGTCCCAACTATGGGTTAAATAGAAACAGATATTAAAAGGGGAAAGAAACAAAAAAGAGAAGAAAACAAGACCAGATTCGGCATTAAATAACCCAAAAAGGGTTGATATGCCGTAAAACAAAACTACCAAACCATAACTCGCATCAAAGGGCATTTAGAGAAGATAATAATAACTAGAAATAATTACCGCAGCATTTTTTTTTCAAAGTTTAAATATTAATAAGCGGCCGCTAACAGACCCGCAAAAAAATAATCAAATAAGCTAGAATCATTTTCACATTCATATAGCTTGTTGCATTTTGCTATCTTTTTGGTAATAAATTTGATTTGATTTGACATGTCACCTCCAGCATTCGCGGGGAAGCGGTAAATAGAAATCAAACCTATAAATATATAGTAGACCGGTTGAATCATAATCACTACCACTATTTATTCTACTTTGCTTTCATTCGAAAATGCATCTACTGTGACATATTTATTAAGAAATTATTCTTGCATATCTGTGAATTGCAGAGAAGAGAAGAGATCGTCCCTCACTAGATTGCAGAGCCGGTTTTGTTCTCTGTCATGGCAAGAAATAATGCTCTGAGATATGACAGCAGTACTCCATCTTAAGACGGATCTGGCCCTTTAGGGGATCTGGCTCGTAGAGGATTGTTCTGGGGCCTTTTGGCCAAGATCAAAGTGTAGTATCTGTTCCGATGGATAATCCACCCAATATACCAGTATTGTTTTGGCCGCCGGGGCTTGATTTCCGCCGGTCTGTGGGTTTGTCCTGTGTAGTTCTAGGAGGTCCACCCTCCCAGGCTTTGCCCCTCCCCTATTTGGGGAGGAGTAAGTTTATTGCTTACTGCCTGAGGCGCCATTGCCGAGGAATGCCGACGGGGCTGCCCAGGCAATTTTTAATGGCCAGAGTGCTCACCTTCTCTGACGCTGGCTTTTCAAATCCCACTTTTCCGACCTTGTGTCACATCTTACCTTGTGGGAGGAAAATAAATAACTTGTTCTGGGGTAATAGATCGATCCAACGATATACCTTAGCAACAGATTTGACGTAAGTCTTCCATTTCAGGTCTGTAATAAAAGTCAGTCCTAGAAGCTTAACAAAGAAGAGGACTTCCTTAAAGAGAGGGGCATTCATTTCAACTGGAAAGAAGTGAGGCTCCAAGCGATGGCGGTGAAATGAGAGAAGCTTGAATTTAAAGGTGTTGAATGTGACAAGCCACTGAAGAGAGAGAATCAGAAAGATCTTTGTCATCAGTGCTCTTCGAAGTTCTGCCATAGATCGTTGTGTCGTCTGCATATATATCAACGAATTATCTCAGAATACGATTTGGAAGATCATTTATGAATATCTTTATTGATGATATAAAAGTCAAGAGACTTATTATTTTACTATCACAGAGTATACGAACACACCGTGTAAATTAGATGGTAAAATAAATCAATTAAGACGTAACATTGATAACAGAGAGTCAAATTTTCTCTAAATGCTCACAGGGGCATTAAAAATATTAGAGAGCGGTTGAATAAACATCCAGTGAGCGAGAGGGCAGGATAAATACTTAGCTTGATAGCTCAGTGAGATATGGCTGACTTGTTCAATTGATTACAAATTCCAGCTAATTAAATAAAGTGAAATGTATTTTTCGTTAAAACATAACTCAATCCCAGAACTAAGGATTATTTTAGCATGTATATTGTACCATTTTTCTTTTACTTCAATTTACTCCAAACAAGGGGGCCCATTGCCACTGAGACGTAGGGGGCTACTGTGAATTAGGGTCCATATCTACAGTAGCATCCTAAGTGGGGAGTTGTGCAGCAAGATGTTTGTTTATATTACATTTAAATCTCTGCATGTTGGTACAGTCAAGGAAACAGGGGGCAAGAAGGGAATTCCAAATGGCAAGCGGTTCGAGAAAAGGAGCTATTTGAGTAGAAGGCTGTCGGGCATCTGGGGACCTCTACAGTGAAGGGGTGTGACTTTGCTGCTTGTCGGGTTTTTCGGGGGTATTCACGTTAAGGAAGCAAGTTCGTCTGAGCACATTCCGTTATAAAACACAGTGATGCAACGGTATGCATAGTAAAAAAAAAATCCTTTCGAAAACAAATGTTGGTTCACTCAGCTGCATCGCGGCATTTTCATACCAGTCGAGGTTGACTTCGGTAATCAATCTGACAGAGCAGGAAACACGAGACCCTCTTTTGTCGGAATAAGATATGGTCATCTCAGTCCTAGCAAGTGCACTATCCCAGGCATTTACTACTTATGTCCGATCGCCTGAGGCGCTTCTACCAGGCCATGCCGATAGGTCAATTCATGGCTATTTTTGTACACAGCCACAGTGCCCCTTTGTATGTATATATATATATATATATATATATATATATATATATATATATATATATATATATATATATATATATAGTTATCTACCTGCAAACTGTTTCGCTATCATACGACATTGACTGAATGTAAGTGATATCTCAATGTAAACATTGTCAAGTGTCGGGAGCTCGAATTAGTTTCACCCAATGACGTATTCCTTAAAGCTAATGGCAGTTGGCGATATCCTTACAAATAAGCTCTACCCAAGAAAGGGAGCTTTATATAGTCATCCACATACAGACTATTTCGCTGTATCACAGCTCTTCAGTGCGGCTAAACCAGTTAGTGCCTCAAGCCGGGATTGAAACTCAACCGTCGTGCTGACAGTCGGCGCCTCTCTCTCTCTCCCTATATATATATATATATATATATATATATATATATATATATATATTAGGTATATTTATATGATTGTTTTTTATTCAGACAGATATGTACAAAATCTGCAACACTGGCATGTCGATGTTATCGATCTACAGCAGTTAAAAGCTGAAGTCTCATCAGACAGAATTAAGAATATACATAAAGCTCTATTTGATATTGATCACTTTTTATAAACCCGGTTGAAATTCTTTGGATTACTATTCCGTGGATATTTACTTTACCTTTACCTAAAACATATATTTTCGCATATATATATATATATACATATATATATGTATATGTATATACATATATGTATATATATATATATGTATATATATATGCATATGTATATATATATACATATACATATACATATGTATATACATATATATATGCTGGTGATACCAGATCAGGCTGCCCTGTGGCTCCCTGAGACGAAATTCACCTACATTGACGTTTTTTTTTTTTTTTTTTTTGTCAAACTTAATTATGTTCTACAAAACCAAAAACAAAAACAACAGCCCCTCTCCCTTTCTCCCTCCCCTTTTTAATTTTTATTTTTCCTACCCTACTCCCGGTCCTGGATATGACCTTAAACTACATCCGATGGTGAGATCCGGCTTACGGACTTTGGGGAATGTGGAGCCTCCTCTTAATTACCATTGCTCCCAGGTCCACCCTGACCCGGTGTGGTAGTACCTGTTAGGGTCCCAACTATGGGTTAAATAGAAACAGATATTAAAAGGGGAAAGAAACAAGAAAGAGAAGAAAACAAGACCAGATTCGGCATTAAATAACCCAAAAAGGGTTGATATGCCGTAAAACAAAACTACCAAACCAAAAACCCTGATTAAACATTTGAAGATATAAAGAACTTGAAGCATAAAAACTTTCACTATAATGACCAGATTCGGCATTAAATAACCCAAAAAGGGTTGATATGCCGTAAAACAAAACTACCAAACTACCATATATATATGTATATATATATATGTAAATGTATATATGTATATGTATGTGTATATATATATATATATGTATATATATGTATATGTATATATATACATATACATATATATACATATATATACACACATATATATATATACATATATATACATATATATATATATATATATGTATCTTATTTTCCTCCAGCTTTGTGCTACCGTTTTGGGAAGCAAGTAAATTTAACCAGCTTTAGTATAATATATTAAATAGAGAGCAGTTGTTATTGTGTCTGTCCAGCTAAAAGTAAAAGTCTACACAAGACACACCCACAACGCTGATATTTTTTTTTCGGCATTGCCTCAGGTAGAATATGGGCACGTCTTTTTTGTAATAGTCAGTATAAACAGTAGTTTAGTATTTGTTCCTTCTTTGGTTGAAGGAGTGGAAATCCTTCTTGACTGGAGAAGGGTGGCAAGGAAGGAGGGGATAAGGGGATGTAGAAAGGAATGAGATGGGTGGAGATAGGGTGTATAGATAGATAGATAGATAGATAGATAGATAGATAGATAGATAGATAGATAGATAGATAGATAGATAGAGAGGGAGAGAGAGAGAGAAAGCGAGAGAAAGGGGTGACAGAGAAAGCTAGAGAGAGAGAAAGAGGGAGAGAGATGTTACTTTTGTACTCTTCTATTTAGTTACTCATGCTCCCAGACAACGCCGGATACCCTGCTAGTCTATTATATAAAGGGCAGTTTTCTGTGTGTGTATCAACCTTCAGGTCAGAAACTACACAAGACACACCAACAAAGCTGATATATTCTTTTTCAGCATTGCTGGTTCGAAAATAATATGGACACTTTTTTGGACGGGGACGGGGGGTAATATTTATTCTTTTGTGGGTCACCAGGTACAAAATAAGTCGGGGCAAGTCGACATTTAGAGAGACGTTTTTTCCGTCAACCTTTAGTGTCAAATGGTACGGGTGATAGAGAGAGAGGGGGGGAGAGGGATAGAGAGAGAGGGGTAGGTGGGGAAGTAGAAAGTGTACAGAGAGGGGAAGAAGTAAAGAAGGGAAGGAGAGAGAAAGTAGAGAGGGGAAGGTGAGAAGAATTAAAGAGGGGGGAGAGAGAGAGAAAGAGAGAGACAGATAGAAAGAGAGGGAAGTAGAACCCTTTCCCCCTCGACGTAAATAGCCCCGACTAACCCGACAAGCAGCAAAATCCCACCCCTTTACTATAGAGGTCCCCAGATGCCGGAGAGGCTTCTACTCTCACAGGTTCTTCCCTCGAACTGCTCGACTTTGGAATTTCATGCCTGCTCTCCGTTTCCCCGACTGTACAAACATGCAGAAATTGAAATGTAATATAAACAGAAATCTCGCTGCCCAATTCCCCACTTAGGATGTCCCTGTAGGTATGGTCTCCAATTCATAGTAGCCCCTTACGTCTCGGTGACAATCTGCCTTGTTTGGGATGAATATAAGTTTTTTTTAAATAAATAAATAGAGAGAAGTTTTAAAAACAAAGTGTTACACACACTTCTATTTTATTGTCCATGCTCCCCGGGCAACGCCGGGTAACATTGCTAGTAACAGATAAAAGACGCAATGCTTTTGATTTGATTTATAATATCCCATCTAATACAGACCTGTGGTTATCAGCTGGTCTGAAAAAAAAAACTACCCACCCACCAGATATGCCACATTCCAAATGTCGACGTGCCGAGTTAGGTTTATAAGAAAATAAACAGATCCGCATATTTTTAGATAATATTGAATGAGGATTGCAGCTGGTTTTCTTAACAGTCGAATCTGAATGATTCAAATCTTGTTTAAAGTGTGTCAGTTCGCATTGTTTTAGGGGGGGGGGGTACTTTCATAGACTTTTTGAAAATTTTCACTTTGATGATGTACGCTTTTCATCTGACAATAATGCACTGATGATGAGAGTTTTTTTGTGTTTACTACTTGAATTTGTTTAAAGTAAATTATGTTTTTTGATTCTTTTAGAAACACGCGTTAGCTGTTCTTTGCTGCGACGAAACTGACAATAAATCATAGTATGACATAGCCGTTATTTGTCAATTTATATATATATATATATATATATATATATATATATATATATATATATATATATATATATATATATATATAGTAAAGTAAATAAATAATACAGATATGGATATATATACATATATAAATATATATATATAAATATAAGTAAATAAATAATACATGTGTGTGTGTGTGTGTGTGTGTGTGTGTGTGTGTGTGTGTGTGTGTGTGTGTGTGTGTGTGTGTGTGTGTGTGTGTGTGTGTGTGTGTGTGTGTGTGTGTGATAATACATATAAACAGTCATTTTATTTAGTTCAGATCGATTCTTATGGGAATCAAATTCCAGGGCAAAATGAAGCTCAATATTCGAACCTTTAAATAGTTCTTTCAAAATTTGTAACAGAACTATAAATAAGTTGGGAGATGAAAGTTATGCCAAACTTTGATTTATTGCTTATTTCGAAGCAAAGAAAAGCTTACACGTGTTTCTAGAAGAATTTTGAAAATACTTGACACAAATTAAAGTGGTAAACAGTTTTTCTAACTAAACTTGTACTGACTTTTAAGTTTCTACTCAATTAGCCGTTTTCGATGTGCGAACGAATTTTTTCTGAACAGTCGAATCTGAATGATTCAAATCTGGTTTAAAGTATGTCAGTTCGCATTGTTTTAGGGGGGTACTTTCATAGATCTTTTGAAAATGTTCATATTGATGGTGTACGCTTTTCATCTGACAATAATGCACTGATGATGGGGGCTTTTTTCTGTTTACTACTTAAATTTGTTTAAAGTGAATTATGTTTTTTGATTCTTTTAGAAACACGCGTTAGCTTTTCTTTGCAGGTGGTTTTGTTAAAAAGAAAGACAGGTGCTTTTACTGATCGGACCCCATGGCCGGCAATATTGGTTTGGTAAAATCCGGTGACAAATTACGACAACAGGGTTACCAGCCGTTTCTTGGGGTCATAAAAACACATAATTGAAGAAAAATCGCGTGTGTAACATCTTTATATTAAAACTTCTATTTCTTCCCCTCTCTCTATAGCCGTCTCTTTATCTTTCTACTTTTCTCTTCCCTAATCGCCCCATTTCACCGCTACTTTCTCCCTTTGCCTTTTGCGAAAGCTGTCACTTCCCCACCATTACTCTTCCGTTGCCCAGGGCAAAAGTATGACATATTTCTATAAAAAGTACTACCTCTGTCTGCGCCTTCTATATACGTACCTATCGCCGCCCGGGTGCGCATACTATATATGTACCTATCGCCGCCCCGAGACTAAATGAAAGCAGCGCGAAGGAAACGGAAAACGAAGAAAACGCTTGCTGATGTATTACTTTTATTATGTTGCATTGTATTTTCTGTTATATATATATATATATATATATATATATATATATATATATATATATATATATGGCCGACAGGTAAGACTTTTGACTGTGATATCGGAGTTCGCGCCCGCCGACCGTCGGGAATTAACTCCCTGCACTGAAGATTGTGCAAGCATGAAAAATCGATGTCTGTAGGTAATAAATAATTAATATTTATTTATAAATATTATTAAAGCCCCCTTTACTAAGGCCAGGCACTCTGAGAGAGTTTAATAACAAGCAGTACCACTAGCTTCATTGCGAGTTCCAACACGGTTTGTTGTTGTTGATCACTATTCTCTGCTCGTTGTAAATACCCGCCAACTTGGCATCTACAAAGTTAAATTCCTCCTAACTTTCAAGCTGATTTACGGTGGCCGACGGGTAAGACTCTTGACTGCGAATGAGTAGCGATTTGTGATAGGAGTTTCCGCCTCCCGACCGTCGGGAATTGACTTCATGTACTGAAGATTGCATAAGCATGAAACATCGATGTCTGTAGGTAATAAATAATTAATATTTACTATAAATATTATATATATATATATATATATATATATATATATATATTTACTTAAAATTAATATTATATATATATATATATATATATATATATATATATATATATATATAATATTTATTTTAAGTAAATAATGTTCAAAAAGGGCCTTTTGGCTAAGATCAAAGTGTAGTATCTGTTCCGGTAGATACTGCACCCCATAGACTGGTATTGTTTTGGCCTTCGGGGCTTGATTTACGCCGGTCTATGGGTCTGTCCTGTGCAGTTCTAGGAGGTCCACCCTCCCAGGCTTCGCCTCCCCTCTTTGGGGAGGAGTAAGTTTATTGCTTACTTCCTGAGGCGCCCCTACCGGGGAATACCGACGGGGCTGCCCAGGCAATTTTTAAACCCCACTTTCCCGACCCGACCTTGGGTCACATCTTACTTGTGGGAGTAAGATAAAAACTGGCCTTGTGCCGAACTCCTGGAGAGGAGTAAATCAATACATACGCCAGCATTTCAAGCTTTCGCTCTTAGGGATGATAATATCAGACGGTCGCAAAGGTTGGAACCCCTGCCACAGAATTAATCTAGACTCCGCAAGCAAGCATCATAACCATTAGGTCACGAGACATTACCACATTCAAGAAGTGAATTTAAGTTCTATTTATGAGAAGAGCGGCATATCTAGAAGGACCGACTAAAGATTCTACGAACGTTAATATATATATATATATATATATATATATAATATTTATAAATAAATATTAAATTATATTTTCCTTTCGAGCGTTTTGCTCTCTTCGGGAGTTGATTATTTCAGACGTTCATAAGGCGCGAACCCGGTTCACAGAGCCACCTTTGGATGCGTACGCTTTCACTCTATCTATATCAAATTATCACGTGACACGGAGAATAGTCCAGTCAAAAAAGCCTCAATTTTTGCAAAAGGCCAAATTAATTGCAACACAAGAAGTTTTTTGCACAATGCATTTCTATAAGGTCTCTATTTTAACATACTAAAAGTCTAGAAAAATCTACCGATGTGAAATATGCAAATTTGGCATTTTTTATCAACAGGTGCCCCGTATTTTCGGTGAACGTGATATATGCTATTAATCGCGTCAAGGCATCATTTGAAATTTATTAGTAAAAATTAGAATATGAAATGATGTATATAGAATGCTTTTTTTTTTATCTCACAGCAAAAATTAACCTATATAAAATGTATTTTAGGATAAATCTTAGAGTTTGAGACAATGCATTCAAAGAATATTCTCTCATTATCAAATTATTGGGATATTTTATGGAATTATTTTATTAGATATTTTCTACATCATCATTTTTCAATTTAAAAAAAATAATAAATATATTATAAATTTACTGCCACACACAAGGAGGTCATGTTTTAATCATCGTTAATTTATTTATCCGTTTGTTAGCAACTGTATACAAATAATAGTCACCAGATGTCAATTTCTAACATTCTTGGAAGAAAAGAGTTGCCTTAATAACTACGATATTGAGATGGTTCGTGCTCTACAAAGAAAAATGTTCATTAAAAAAATGGAACTGAACAAAATATCCAAATTTTGACAAAACATAAAAAAACTCCATGAAATCATTGAACGGAAATGATTTTGAAAATAATGAGGAAATTCAATAATTTTAGTGCAGTGATATACATGCAGTATCTATTAAGAATTCTTTTAAAATATTTAGGAATTTAATGTCTATTTGCATTGATCAATAGTTATTTTCCTAATAAATCGATATTGTTTTCATATACTTTCTTTAATTATCCTCATAAAATATTACTATAGTTGGTCAAACCTATTCTCATTTTCTATATCTTTTAATGAAAAAAAATATTTCATGGTCATCTAATTTATCCTACGCTATGGTCAATCCTACGCTATGGTCAATCCTACGCTATGAACAGATCAAAAGTTCATAGCGTAGTAGTTTTACCGTACTTAGATTTCAAACAAAAGTTCATAAACTGTGACATATTTTTGAAGACATTTTTCTTGCATAACTAAAAATAATAAGTCTTCTTACTTTTATATTATTATTATTATTATTATTATTATTATTATTATTATTATTATTATTATTATTATTTAGAAGTTCTATTTATATAATAATTAATCTTGATTATTTTTATGAAGAAGTAAAGAGGCTTATTATTTTGCTATCTAATTTACATATGCGTTTTTTGGTGTGTGCAGACACACTTTGTGAATTAGATGGCAACGCTGAATAAAGAGAGTCACTCTTTCTCTAAATGCTCACGCTATGGCCAATCTTACGCTATGAACAGAACAAAAGTTTATAGCGTAGAAGTTTTACTGTACTACACTTTGCTCCTAGTACAACTTTTGTCTTTCTGTGATTTTAGTTAAACGTTTGATTACTACGTTAAAATTAATAAAAGCATCTGATAACTACTTTAAAATTAATAAAAACATTTGATTACTACGTTAAAATTAATAAAAACTTTTGATTACTACGTTAAAATTAATTAAAAAAACATTTGATTACTACGTTAAAATGGATAAAAACTTTTGATTACCACGTTAAAATTAATAAAAACATCTGATTACTACGTTAAAATTAATGCAATCATTTGATTACTACGTTAAAATTAATAAAGACATTTGATTACTACGTTAAAATTAATAAAAAAACATTTGATTACTACGTTAAAATTAATAAAGACATTTGATTACTACGTTAAAATTAATAAAAAAACATTTGATTACTACGTTAAAATTAATAAAAACATTTGATTACTACGTTAAAATTAATGAAAACATTTGATTACTACGTTAAAATTAATTAAAAAAACATTTGATTACTACGTTAAAATTAATTAAAAAACATTTGATTACTACGTTAAAATTGATAAAAACACTTGGTTACTACATTAAAATTAATAAAAACATTTGATTACTACGTTAAAATTAATAAAAACTTTTGATTACTACGTTAAAATTAATAAAAACATTTGATTACTACGTTAAAATTAATAAAAACATTTGATTACTACGTTAAAATTAATAACATTTTTTGATTACTACGTTAAAATTAATAAACACTTTTGATTTCACTTCCAAAGCTCCAACTCATTTCATTTGAGGACCCATAGAGAGGTGGACTGTCCGGCTCGCTTCCAAAACCGTCACTGTTTCAAAAACCTTAGTTTCTCACGAAATAGGAGTGACGTCACAGATCTACACGAGTGACAGTCATGCAAAAGCATTTCCTTCACTCATGTTTTCTGACCTTTTCTGACCCTAGATTTCCTGTGTCGGCGTCGAATTTTAAATTTTGTTATGGTCTTTCAAAAACATGATTGACTCATAACGGTCCCCTGCGGTGCATGTCAGCTTGACCCGCACTCATTGTCTTCATTTGACCCCAGCCATAATTAAAACTAGTTGATTTAATCGTATCTACAAATATCGGGGCCCATCCATAATATAACACTTGTACTTTTCTGATTCTGTTTATTCTTTATCTCCAATCTCTATTTTTTTTTAAATACCAGCAGAATAAAGCAGTGCTTTTTTAGTGACGTCAGATTTGGTGTCATTCTAAACCCGTTCTTTTCATGCAATAGCATAATTTCTCTGCTTAAAACATAATTAGTTTTTAAAATATCAGATATTGGATTGTTTTGATGAGAGACTTTTTTAGCAGAAAGATTCTAGGGATCAAATAAAAGGATCGAATTACCAACCAAAAAGTCAGAGACCACACTAACTAATTAACAGGTGGCATCGTCAATAATCTGCAAACGACGTCTAGGCTGGCCCGGACATGCCCTAAGATTGGCCCCAGAGAGATTTGCAAACCAAGTGCTTCAGTGGAACCCGGATGGGAAAAGAAGAGGAAGACCAAAAAAGAAATGGAAGCAAACAATCGAGAGAGATTGGTCGAATAATCTGTAAAAGTAAGAACACTCTTAGCTTTTCACCCCAAAAAGACATGGAGAGAAAAGAAAAGGAAAGGGGTAAGAATCTTGTGATTTTTGGCGTGTGTGTCTGAGGTGGACCGGAGAAGGAAGGAAAAAGAGGGAAAGAGGTGTGGTAACAGGGATGACGTCATGAATTTTAGACGTAGTGAATGTCACTTTATTTGATTGCATCTATTTTTTTAAACATGTGATCTCTATTCATATAGAGTTATGTATCGGTATATGCTGGTCTGTGTGCATGTACATGATTCATTCCTAAACTAATTAATCAATTATTAAAAACTCTGGAAAACAGCTAGGGATCAAATGGGGTGATCGAATTACCAACCAAGATGTCAGAGATCGCACTAACCAACAGGTGACACCGTCAGTCATCTGAAAACGGCGTATAGGTTGGCTTGGGCATGGCCTAAGATTGGCTTCAGCCAAACCAAGTGCTTCAGTGGGCCCCTATTGAAAAAAGAAAAAGAGGAAGACAAAAATTAAACTGGAAACAAACACTCGAGGGAGATTTGATCGCAACGGGATAAAGATGGAGGGACGCTGTAGATCTGGCCTCAAACCGAAAACGATGTTTTACTTTGACTGACTCATGCGTCGAAGGACTCGGGAGTTCCTAAGTCTGAGTCATTTTAACAGCAGCGTCTTTTGCCAAAGATCATCAAAGTGTAGTATCTGTTCGGTTTCAGGCATTACCGTCTCTCATTTTTTAAGGGGGGGGGGTATGGATGTATTGCCTGTCACCTAGGGCGCCCTCATTCATTAATGATATCGACGGGACTGTAAAGTTGAAAAGATTCCCCGAATATACCGGTCACATGAAACGGGCAAATTATTTGTTGACCCTTAAAAGGTTAGAAAGAATCGAAAGGTCAGTAGGACGGATGCAAAAAAATACCGTAACTTTTTTGTTTCGCCTAGCATACCAGTCAATGATACGTCCTCGACAATCAGTCCGGCAGAGACTGGACCATTGCGGTGACCTTTTTTTAATCGGGCTATGGTATTTGTTCTGTTTATTTCTAGGAGGCCCACCATCCCATGCCGAGACAGGACGCAAAAAGGTAGGTAAAGAGCGTGTGAGCGCACTGCGAATGATTGGTGGGGGGGGGGGATCTTTTTTTTCTTTTTGTCAAATTTATTTTTTCTTTTAGTGGCGGGGCTATTCTACAAAAGTTTCCCGAACAGAACCATAATTCACTTCGGGTCCAATGGCGAAGGATCCCGTGCCAGGTCGAGGCCCGATAGTATTGGCGACAGCGCACAAGTGTGATCACAAATCAGGACACGTCACATGAGACAAACCGGAAGTTGGTTCTTAATCTTAAAGCCCTCAGATAAATATCTACACAGTCACTCGTTTTGTTCTTGAACGAGTTTTTTTTTTTGTTTGTTTGTTTGTTTGTTTATTTGTGTTTTGTTTTTTCGACATTGTGGTAATCTATAAATAAAGTCGCAAATACAGACAAAATGTCGATGGGAATGAAAATGTTCAAGTGTTGTTTAATATTAAACGGAATGGACTAGTTGACCTCGTGTGGTTTTTTATCGTTTGTAACATATTTAAAGAAATGTTCATGTGTAGCAGAATCGGCTGGGGTTTTGGCCGAACGAGGCAACACAAAATGGCGGACGTCGTAAGTAGAATTTTATTTTAATCGAAAAATTATTTTCTTTCGGAAATTAAAAAAAAATGATAATTTGGAACAAAAGCGGAAATAGTCGACAGTCAAGAAGACATAAACAAAATATAAAACCAACAAATAACTTATAGCAAACGCAGTAGAATTAAATTCTTAACCGACCCGCATACTTTTAACGTGAAGAAACTGTTTGTAAGATTTTTTTTTTTTTCACACTTTAGATGGCTTAGCTTCGATAGGCGATTACGTGTGGTTTTACTAGGGTTGTTTTGGGTGGGAGTTGCCTCTCGGACTTAGGGTTAGTGGTAGGGTAAGTATTTTTTTTTTTTTTACTATCTTTACAGCATAAAGTTACCCGAAGTTAAATCAATATTCATTTAGTTAATGGATATTTAATTTCAAATTATTCTCTTGTGTTAAATTTGCCATGTGTTTTTTTTTTCAGTCCAATATTGACACGTTCACAAAAAAAACAAATACAATGGACATAATGTGTCATAAACTCTGTAAAAAAATAGAGTCGTTTCCCTCTGATTGTAGAAGAAGGGAATATAGAAATAAAATACGTACTGATTAAATGAATATTGGACGAATCTTGTTTCATGTTGTTTTGTTTTTTGTTGTTTTTTTTAACCTGACTATGCTATGCACTAACGAAGTCTCTTTGTGAATATTTGGACAAATTTTGTATACCATAAATGCGTATGTTTACGAAATGGGCAGAAACAATTGTTTTTAAATAAAATGTTTTTCAATCAACTAGGATTATATCGTGTTAAATTAAGTCGTATTATATACCATTGAGCAACGATATAAACATTTCTGCATTGAACTTCCGTGGCACAACGGATAAAGTACTAAATAAGGTGAAGTC
>OY744544.1:61998533-62076033 GCA_963556195.1 Sepiola atlantica | reverse complement strand
ACCTCTGTGTAGCTTACTTGACATAAATATATTCCTCTAACTTTATATATATATATATATATATATATATATATATATATATATATATATATATATATATATATATCATTAATCAGAATATATTTTCTCTCTGTGGACTCCTTTCCGGAGTCGTTCAACTAATTGGATTAATATTTTAGTCTCGGGTGGATATTGAGTGATAAATTGGCCGAATATCAAGGTTTGAAGTTAAGTTCTGAATACATATTTAATTCTTTGGTTTGGCCGAAAGTGGTCAGTCTTAACTTTGACATTCGGCCAATTTATGAGTCAGTTACCAAGCAAGATTTGGATATTGATTCGCTCAGTCAAACAGACAACAGAAAAAGGTTTCTAATATGCATCAAGAGGTATATTCTTCATATATCTACTTCATAAAATGAAGTCGGTCGGATTTTTAAAAAGCATTTAAGCCGAAAAAATCAAATACTGCCATTGGTAATATAATAACGGGCTTTATTATAACATACATCAGTATCCACTTTGTTTCTGACTAGCCAGTTTTCATTTGTTATTGTTGTGCCATGTTATTCGCAATATAATAATAGACTTCATTATAATTTACGTTGGTATTCAATTCGCTACCGCCACCTCTCATGTAGTAAAGGAAAAGAAGAAAAAGAAAGACATCGATCCTAAATTTAATATATAAAGAAAAGTCGGACGGATTTTGTAAAGTCAGACCCAAATAGCATTTAAACTGACAAATCAAACTTTACGTTTGACTAGCCAAATTTTTTTTGTTGTAATAGGATAATTGGCAATATATTAATGAACTTAACTACAAATTATTTTTTAAATTGTTCCTAACCAGAATATTGATAATATTGACATATTTCTAAATAAACACCTAAAAAGAAAAAAAAAACATTTTGCATCATCAAATTTCACAATTTTCCAATCTATTTTGGCAATCAGATAAACAATTTTTTATTGAAATCGCTCCAAACAAGACATGAAGCCACTTGATGTAATGAGCTAAAAGAAAAAATACTACTTAAAGGCCAAAAACTAGCCAACAGAAGTCTTATATGGATATATTCTGACCTAGAAAACAGCAATTTTCCCCCTTTTGTCAGAAATATTGCTCATGAAATGTGAGGACTAAAGGGCAAAATAAAGGAAATCGAGAGTTACGAGGCTGACGAAAGTGGATCCAAGTTAGTCACTTTCTGCTCTCCATTGTTTATTAAAAAATTTTTTTTAAATGCAATAGCGTAAAGTACCCAAAATAATTTTTAAAGATCTTATTTGAAAATAAGTTAATTACGAAATGAAATCTAACGGTATGCATTTCGGTTTCTTCGTAAAGTAGGCAATTTTCATATTTTGTTAATAGTTGGAAAAAAAAGAAATTAGGTTTCGGGATTTTTTAGATGAGGATTTAAAAATTTGGATTATTTGGATTATTCGGACTACTGTTCTCAACTTGGTTGTGAATCTCACAACGTTTCGGCCGATGTCACCTTTAACCTTCTGTCAAACTTGGGAAATTGTATGAAATTTATTTGATCCACGGGGGTAGCGCTTGCTCTTGTTCCGTCAGTCATGATCGAGTAGAAGTCTTAAGTAATTCGTAATTGTATTCTTAGTATCGCCCGTAATTAGGATTGAACCTTCAACCCTCAGAAGACTGTCACTTAGAATTGATTATGACCTAGCACTTTTATCAGTTGCGTCACGGGCGGACAGTCATAGTATGGATCTTATGTAAAGTAAATATTAACATGAATTTTTGAATTTGAATCTAATAATCATATTTAGTAATAAAAAAATGAATGGCGGATGTCTGTCTTCTTGAAGTGCATGTCTTTATATTTCATTTAGTCACATTATAGAGTTCTATATTTTCGCCATACAAACATTTCCGACGTTTTTAATTGGTCGAAAACAAGATACGGATATTGCAAAGTGTTTTTCCGTGATAGTTGCAAGTGGAATACACTTTCATTTTACTTCAGTCGAAGTTCTTATAAATCAAGGATCCCCTTCCTGGTGATAATACTTGATCTCTATATGAGATGCATAGATATTCGAATATTCTATTAAAGTTCGCCTTTATCTCTCAAACGTTGAGTTAGTAAAGAAGTTAAGCACATTAATTTTCCTCCCCCCAATTGACCAGTTAATTATGTTATAGTATATCTTTCTTGTGGTCTATTGGTCTTACCGGAATCCAGGACAAGAATTCATCTGGTCTGGTGGAGTATCCAGCCAAGTGATGTTACGTTGGAGAAGATATACTATGCCTCGTATTATCCAGTGTATAGCCGTGTCAAAGGGATTTTATTTGGGCTTCCAATACTATGCTATTTAGAATATTTGGTCAAGGTTTACTTGTAGGGGGAAGTGTCTTCATGTTAGGTTGTTCTGACAAACCATTGTACAGACAGACCGAAGACACTCAAGGATAGTGTCTAGTAGGTAATTCAAACTCTCCAGTAGGTAATTTAAACTTGTCCAGCTAAGGGTCCCAGACTACTGAATAAACCACCATAAAGTTTATATTTTCCTGCTCAGCGCTGTCCGGGATGTATAATATCTCAGATTTATAACAAAATACTCATTTCTTGACCCTAAACTGCCGCAGATTTCATCATGGGGCGTTGATTGTTTTGTAATTTTCATATCGTAATTAAAGGGAAGTAACTCTAATTTTTTTCACAAAGGTATTTCCCTTACACCGACTCGAGTATTCTACAAAAAGTGCATGTCCAGAGAGAGAGAGGAGAAAGGAGGGGAGAGATGTAGGGGAGAGGGGGAAGGAGGAATAGGTGCTGAGGAGAAGGAAACAGGGAAAAAGAAGGATAAGTTTTATTAGAAATATGTCATACTTTTTCCCCGGGCAACGCCGGGTAGCCCTGCTATATATATATATATATATATATATATATATATATATATATATATATAACAGTTCACCACTACCATGGCCAAAAGCCACTCGAGAATAAGGGTTAATGAGATCGTCGATTTAATAATTGCACAGTACTATGAAAGGCTTTAGACGATATTTAATTAACGCAGAGGACGAATCGACATATATTTGTTGATATTGGACGTGTAACGACCATGTTGTAGTTTTAGGGAAGCAGTTCCGAAGCGATGTGTTCCACAAGTGGAAAGTTCTTGGAAAGAAACTCTGTTTATGGAAGTTCTGTTTTATTTTACCTGTACAGCGGAAGAAAGGGGAGTTTATTTGCAGTGTTGGTAATAAGACGAGTTCTTGCTGTGAAATTTTTATGAGGGGGGGGGGGGCAGATGGAGCTTAGTCGGAAACTTACCATGGAAATACTGATAGAACAGGGAACGACTAGCAAGGTTGTTTTTTTTTTTAGAAATGGGCTGCAGAGAAGAGAAGGGATCATATCCCACTAGATTGCGGATTGGCCGATCCCCAGTCACATGTATTTACGCCGATCTATCGGTTGTTCGTCTTGTGCAGTTCTAGACCCTCCCAGGCTTTGCCTTCTCACCCTTTGAGAGGGGGGTTAGTTCATTGCTAATCGCCTGATGCGCCCCTACCGGGGAATGCCGACGGAGCTGCCCAGGCAATTTTTAAATGGCCAGAGTGCTCAAATTCTCGAGCGCTGGTTTTTTCTCCACTTTCCCGACTTTGTGTCACATCTTACCTTGTGGGAGGAAGATAAATAGACCCAGTCGCATGTATATCCAGATTCGGGAAGATGACGACGCTAGATTTTTGCAGTTCTTGCAGGGAGGTGTAGACATTCTCCTACATAGAGCACCTGGTATTCCCAAATTGTCACCCATCTGGTACTGACCAGGCTAAACGTTGCTTAACTTTAGTGATCTAATGAGAACCAGTGTCAACATGATTATGCCGTATATAAGTTACATTTTCATTTACCGATGTGTATAAACCATTATACACACCCGTTTCGTTGTCGTCGTGGAATCAGATTCTATTCGTCTGCTGATAACCCGACTCAAACACCGATGTTTATAAAGAAAAGTGACGATATTGAATTATCTTACCTCGATCGCCCTCTTCCGAATTCGTGGCAGCAGGTTGACATCAGTGAACTCTTTCTCCTCTGCCAAACGGGCATAAATAACGTTTTAAGTTTAATTTAGACGGTTTAAAACCGATATAAATGATTGCACACTAAAAAAAATTAAATTTAAAAAAATCAGTTTTAGTTTTGGTTTTTATTCGAATTATTTTATGGTTTTCAATAATCAAGTAAAAATTCTCCCCTGTCCCATCGCCGCAATGTTGCATCCTTGTGCCTGTTTTACAAGTACTTCAATAAATTGTGCTCTGATGATCTTTCTGCTCTGGTACCCCCACGACATAAATTCACTAGACCAACCCGACAATCTGCCAAATTCCATCCATATACTGTGGAGGTCCCCAGATGCCGAAGAGCTTTCTACTCCAAAAGCTTCTTTCCTCGTGCTGCTGAACTCTGGAACTCCCTCCCTGCTCCCTGCTTTCCTGATGTTACTGACATGCAGAAATTTAAAACTAATGTAAACAGACATCTCGCTGCGCAGCTCCTAATTTAAGTTGACCCCCCCTCCAAACTTTACCCTTTTTTCTCAGTAGCCCCTTACGTCTACAGTGGCGGCCTGCCTTATTTGGGGTGAACTATGATAACAAAAATTATTCTACCAAATTTTAATAAATTTTAATTATAAAATTTTCCCGAAAAAAAATTTCATGTGACTTTTCTTTTCTTCGGTTATAATCGTTTGGTGCCGGAGAGGCCCACGGCCACAAATCCGAAATATTTCAATATCGCCAAAAAGATTTATTTCAAAGAGAAAACAGTCACAGAAAAACATCAGAGAGACAGGTGATTTCGTAGGCGTGAGAGAGAGAGGGAGAGAGAGGGGGGAGAGAAAGAAAGACAGATAGACAGACGGATAGCTCGTCTCACTACACCCACATACACTGTTCGTGCTGACCCCATTGGGGACAGAACACCCAGACACGTCTTTTCTGCTTGAAAGCTCGTCAGCCAAAGAGGCAGAAAGTTCCCGACCTGAAGTCACATTGTTTCATTGACTTCCGTTTTGAGGTCACCTCTGCCCTTAAGGTGTCACTCAAATTTTTCCATTCAAATAACGGCCCTCCTTATGTAACATTGGCTAAAGATTTTAGTTGTGGTTAATAGTATTTCTAGCTCCTATTTTAAAAGTTTTTGCAAATAGTTTAAGATCATCCATAAAATGGTTTATTTTTTTCTTTGTGTCAATTTTAATCATGAGTAAGTCGTTCCTATTTACTTGGATCCCAACGAGGGCAAAGTTAGACACAAGGTCTATTTTTAATATGGGTAAAATACAGCTCCCCAAAAAGGGGCACTCTGGATTAGAACAAACATTAAAATTGCCTTGGTCTAGAAGGACCTCTCATTCACTGACTGAGGACAGAAAAGAATAACTGCCGCATCAGAACAGGTACAACACTTTGCTCCTCGCCAAAAGGCCGTTGTTGGGTAGCATCACTTATTGTAATTTCTAAATTTTTCGAAAATTTATTTTTAACAAAAAAAAAAGATTCGTTAACACTAGTAATAAAAACTAAAAAAAATATTTTAGTGATCGTTAAGTTTTAGGTTATTTTTTGTTTCAAAAATGATGTTACGTTTCGGAGGATTGATAATTTGTATTATTTGGATTATTCGGACTACCGTTCTAATATTGGATGTTATTCTCACAACGTTTCGACCGATGGAACCTCCGACCATTTCTAGGGAGTTAAACAATAACTAAAAAAATGTTTTCAACTCTCGTTGATTTTAAATAAATGAAAATTAAAACGAAAAATTGTCTCCTTAACAAATAATTATAATTAGTAATTAATTTACATGAAGAAAGAAAAGGGAGACCAGGGACTTGAGACCATTTTTTGATTGTGTAGGGTTTAGCGACCCAAACTCACCTTTCAATTTGGTACCGTGCTACAACCAGAACTACTGATGACGTCAGCACAAGAACGCAGACCTTGTATCAGGCCTTGTATCTCTGTGGTACTGGCCTACCTCGCCGCCTCGACCGCCGGCAATACCGAACCTAGACACAAAGAACAAATGTGCGTCGCGTTCGCAGACAGTGGCGCCATTTTGGAAGGTCTGTATCGAACGATACGCTGTAGCAGACATTGTTGTCTCGCCCTTTTTAGTGCATTTTAGAACACAGCCTTTGTCTTTCTTGGATTAAAGTCAAGTGTTGCAACAGGACAATATTGTACGGTTAAAAAAAACAATCGGCATTTTTGTGATCGTCTTGCAAACACTTACGATGGTGAATGTCCGTTGTAGAAAGTGTGACAAATATGTCGTGAGTCGCAAAATCAAAAGTCTTGAGAGGAAAAGTGGAAACAAAAGTCAATTTTAAAGCACCTCTATGAATTGAAATAATTAAAATTAATTGAATTTTTAATAACACTTTCCTAAAAAAGAAATAAGCTAACAATTAGCAAAACATCAGCTAACAATTAACAAAAAAGCTAACAATTCACAAAAAAGCTAACAATTAACATAAAAGCTAAAAATTAACAAAAAGGCTAACAATTAGCAAAAAATAAGAAGCTAACAGTTAACAAAAAAGCTAACAATTAACAAAAAAGCTAACAATTAGCAAAAAAGCTAACAATTAACAAAAAATAATAAGCTAACCAAGTCACAAAAAAGAAGCTAACAATTAACAAAAAAGCTAACAATTAACAAAAAATAATAAGCTAACCAAGTCACAAAAAAGAAGCTAACAATTAGCAAAAAAGCTAACAATTAACAAAAAATAATAAGCTAACCAAGTCACAAAAAAGAAGCTAACAGTTAACAAAGAAGCTAACAATTAACAAAGAGCTAACAATTAGCAAAAAATAATAAGCTAACCAAGTTTACAAAAAAGAAGCTAACAGTTAATAAAAAAGCTAACAATTAACAAAAAAGCTAACAATTAACAAAAAAGCTAACAATTAACAAAAAATGATAAGCTAACCAAGTTTACAAAAAAGAAGCTAACAATTAACAAAAAAGCTAACAATTAACAAAAAATGATAAGCTAACCAAGTTTACAAAAAAGAAGCTAACAATTAGCAAAAAAGCTAACAATTAACAAAAAATAATAAGCTAACCAAGTCACAAAAAAAGAAGCTAACAGTTAACAAAAAAGCTAACAATTAACAAAAAAGCTAAAAATTAACAAAAAAGCTAACAAAAATAAACTTACAATTAACACAGTCAAAGATCCGTACTGTGAACCTTGATATGAATGTGGTAGACGATGACCTTTATTTTTTATTTACCAAGACTCATGCTAACAGTTCAAAGTAAAATGGATGTTAGTTAAAATGGAGGATGTTGAAAACAGGATTAACGACCACAGCGTAGTTATCTATTATGATAAGAAATCCGACTTAATCAACGTTTGTTTTCCTAAGGCGTTTTTTCCAATGTGCTCTAATAATATAAAACTCAATGTCTGTGTGGATGTGTGATGTTTTTCTGCCCCTATAGAAAAATATTTTAGAGAATGTAAATGAAATCTAAAAGTATATTCGTATGTAAAATTTACCGGGGAAGACAATGGAAGTGTTCCAGAATCTCTAAGTGCACCCCTAATGGGGATTATGAGGGCATAACCCCTTAAAACTTCAAATATATACTATGTTTATGAAATTTAAATCATATGTATAAAATTTTCTGGGGAAGACGATGGAAGTTGTCCCAAATTTCTAAGTGCCTTCCTAACCTCCTTTAAAACTTCAAATATTTCCTATTTTGATAAAATTTAAATCATGTGTATAAAATTTTCTGGGGAAGACAATGGAAGTGGTCTCAAATCTCTACGTTACCCCCTATGTGCCAAATATCTATTTGCCTTCATCACTAAGTGACCAATGGAGAAAGAAGCCCCTTAAATCTTTATAGGTAAAGGTAAAGGTCGCATAGCCTGGACGCGCACGAGTGTCGTTGCCGACATCGCACACTGCCCAAAGACAAGTGCTATAACCACTCGTCCACAGGCCCTCCCTGACGTAAGGGGCCACTGTGAATTAGGGGCCAGATTTTAAAGTGAGGAGTTGTGCGGAGAGATGTTTGTTCACATTACATTTAAATCTCTGCATGTTAGGGAAACAGAGAAAATATCAAATTTAAAGAAAAATAGCTAAAAATATCGAGATTTTTTTGAAAAAGCAAATGCATACACAGAGTGTGCGGAAAGTAACCCCTTTCTAATAAGTACTCATTATTTATTACGGAAACATAGTTTTCACAAAAAGTGCATATGAGAAAATGTATAGCATAGGGTTTTATTTACAATTAAATATAGGTGCCAGCGTTCGCCACCAGCATCATTTTTTGACTTGGGCCCCCCACTTTACGGTCATCAATAATAAAGTTATATATGCATGTGTTTAATCGGGCCCCCCACTTTTTAGGAGAGCCCCCCCCCCCACTTTTATAACTGTTACGCCGGGCCTGAGCATCTTAAGCCGACTGGGAACTGCATCAACTGATTTCACAAGTAACTCATTTTTTCGGACTTTTTTTTTTTACTAATGTGTTGTGACCTTGAAAGGCCGATAATAAATAAGACAACACGGTGGTATATTTACAAGAGTGTGTATTTACAGAAGTACAAAATAGTATTTTACAGAAATACTGCTCCGAGACTACGTGTATTTACTTCTTTCCCACTGCAGGAAGGTGTAGAACAAGGCCGGAAGATGGAGAGAATCAACCCAGGGCCCCTAAAGAATTGGAATTCTGCCTATTAAAAATTGCCTGGGCAGCCCCGTCGGCATTCCCCAGTCGGGGCGCCTCAGTCAGTTAGCAATAAACTAACTCCATTCAACGAAGGGAGGCAAAGCCTGGGAGGGTGGACCTCGTAGGACTACCCAGTACCAATACCTCAGCCTGACAGATAAAAGGCCACTGAAATGGACCAGTTTCTGTCAGACTGATTGTCGAGAACAGATCCTCGGCTGGTATTTAACAATCTGGCATCTCTAAACAACTGAAGCTGCGTCGAGAACGTCGTAATCTCCTCTTTACAGGTATTTATCTACTCCCCACAGAGTAAAATGTGACACAAGGTCGTAAAGTGGGGGTTTGATATGTCAGCACTCTAGAGGAAGAGTACCGATTATCTTTAAAAATTGCCTGGGCAGCCCCGTCGGCATTCCCCGGTAGGGTTCGCCTCAGGCAGTAAGCAATAAACTTACTCCTCCCCAAAAAGAGGAGGCAAAGCTTGGGAGGGTGAACCTCCTAGAACTGCAAAGGACCGTCCCATAGACCAGCGTAAATCAAGCCCTGAAGGCCAAGACGATACCAGTCTATGGAGTGCAGTATCCATCGGAACAGATACTACACTTTGATCTCGACCAAAAGGGCCTCCTCTTTACATAGTGTCTGGAAGAGTCCATATATTCTTTAAATAGGGTAGATCACCATCGCACCATAACATAATGAGTCACCACTTACAGTATCAAGGTTCGAAAACCACTTGAAGATAAAGGTTAATGAGATCGGTAGAATAGATTGACAGTTGAAAACAGCAATTATTCCCCCTTTGTCAGAAACATCGTTTATGGAATTTCAGAACTGCTTTCTGGGTCGGCTGTTGTTTTGAGTGGGTGATATGTAGAGATATTCAATCCTCTCATAGTATCCGTCATCATTTAAACACTAAAATAAAATGAGTTGCTTGTGAAATCAGTTGATGCGGTTTTCTAGGCAGTTTTAGAAACTGGTGGCGAATGCTGGCGCCTATATTGAATTTTAAATAAAACCCTATGCTATGCACTTTCGTATCATGCTCATGTTTTGAAAGAATTCTATTTCAGTAATAAATTATGGACACTTAATAATAGGGGGTTACTTTCCGCACACCCTATAAATTTTTTTCATAAAGGTTGTGGATATTCCTTTTTTATCTAGATAAATCTATCTCCTCAAAAAGAGGGGACTATGGGCCGAGTACAATAATAACCCGTATAGTAAGACCCTAAATACTTCTTTACGAGTGAGGGGGGGGGGGGGCTCCGGATAACAGGGACGGTCAATGAAAGCGAACGTGTTTTATTTTTAACCAGAAGTGAATAACACTGATTAAAAAAAAAATCAGAGAATTATCTGCTCCTGGTATTTATTATTTAAAATGTTACAAAAATACTAAAGAATGTGGCACAAGGCCAAAAGGTTTGGGTTGGGAAGGAGGTCGGGGTTTCGTCCACTTTGTCTATTCCCTATGCTAGTATCGGACACCACAATACCGCATTCACTCTATAGACTTAAGCTACTTAAAAAAACCATCGGAGTGATTTACAATATTTACATATGTGTATTTTTTTTTTTTAAAACAATTACAAACGTGGCTTTTTTCAACAGCAAACAATGAATGATGAAGCATCTAAAAACATCCCAAAATAAAGAAAAATAACAGTAATATTATTATGATGTTGCCTCTCTTTAATTCCCTTGGAGCATCTCATCCTCGTCGCCAATATTATGATGTTGACCAGACCTCTTTTGGGGAAAAGGTCGGGTAACATATAATAGAATATATCGAGAGTCGTACACAGTTCAAACGGTGATTTGGATAACATCTCACTCCCCCGTGACAAGAGTTGCCTCTCTTTTATTCCCTTGGAGCATCTCATTCTCCAACCTCAGGAAGGGGTACTAGCTTACTCCACATCAAATATAAAATAAAAGAACCAAATAAAATGTTAAGTGGGGTGGGTTAGTAAGGCCCTCACATACCTGTCTAATATATGAACTGCTCGCTGTTTTTTCGGCCTAAATCGAAAACATAAGTCAGCTCTTAAGTGGGAGTGAGAAATTGCCTAAGGGATGAAAGAAATGTGGGATGGATTTTAAAGGCTTGTTGGTGCCTTCCAGGATAAGTTTGGGGCGGGTCAAGGAAAAAAAATCTTGGGAGAGGGCTTCCTGGGAGCTTTCTAACACCAAAAGAATAAATATAGATACAGGACTCAGTTATTCTACGAACTCAAGGACTTTGAATTCAATGTTTTGTCTTTTTGCAGATCTAAAGTCGATGTGTGGCATGCCTAGGCAGAGAACACGAACTCAAACCTACTTCGTCCAAATACACATAATCTAGCGGTGTGTATCCACCTACTCCGAAATTGCGAGAATTATTCGATCCTAATGAACTTTTCAGTATCTATCAATTTATTAATAAATGAATGATAACCCTTTTTGCGCAGCTGTTGTAAAATTGGGACAAGTCCTTTAATAACATTGTAATAGCATTGTAATACAACTTCCTATTCTAGTAACTTCTTTCCAAGAACTGCAGACTTGTGGAACTCTCTTCCTGCTGACTGTTTTCCTCCTACCTATAGCCTTGGTCTTTTCAAGACATCTCCTGTCTTTGCGATAATTATATTTCATTCTAGTTAGCTCTTTATATCAAGTGGCTTCATGCCTTATCTAGAGCGATTTTCATAAACAAACGACAATACTACATGCAAAACTGGTTTTATTTGCATTATAAGACACAACAGCACAAACCTACACAATAAATTCATTAATTGACTAATATGTACATAAGAAAATGACAATTTTCTATGAGCGAATGGTCAACCCTATTATAAATTCAAGATGGCCGCCATCAGAATATGCAAATTAGTCAAATTTTACAATTTATTTTGTGTAGTCCTACTTATATGCTACAAATGTCATATATATTTTTTTGGCATACAATGAAAAATTTAGCTTACAGTCATTTTAAAAATAGAGGTAAAAAATCATTTTTGTACACAAAAAGATTCAGCGCTCAGCGGGTTAATATAAAATACTTCATAAAAAATAATTTTTAGAAAAACAAACTCATAGAACGTTTTAAGACACTTAAATTACTTTATCACCCACTTAATTTTAAAGACGAAAAACGTCTCATCATACCCACAGTCGAAACCCAGTGACCACCTTTACAAATAAAAAAAAAACTGAAATTTTGAATGAAATAAAAATTTTAAGATAGCTAGTATTGTAAGCGCTCAAGACATTTTTTTTTCATTTATATATCTGATTTTTTTTTTCATTTAAATTTCTGATTTTTTTTTCTATTTAAATTTCTGATTTTTTTTCATTTAATTTTTTTTTTTTTTCATTTAAATTTCTGATTTTATTTTCATTTAAATTTCTTATTTTATTTTCATTTAAATTTCAGATTTTTTCATTTAAATTTCTGATTTCTTTTTTTCATTTAAATATCTGATTTTTTTTTATTTAAATTTCTGAATTTTTTTCATTTAAATTTCTGATTTTTTTTTTTCATTTAAATTTCTGATTTTTTTTTATTTAAATTTCTGATTTTATTTTAATTTAAATTTAGTATTTTATTTTCATTCAAATTTCTGATTTTTTTTCATTTAAATTTCTGAGTTTTTTTTTCATTTAAATTTCTGATTTTTTTTTTCATTTAAATTTCTGATTTTTTTTTTTTTTCATTTAACTTTCTGATTTTTTTTTATTTAAATTTCTGATTTTATTTTAATTTAAATTTAGTATTTTATTTTCATTCAAATTTCTGATTTTTTTTCATTTAAATTTCTGAGTTTTTTTTTCATTTAAATTTCTGATTTTTTTTTTCATTTAAATTTCTGATTTTTTTTTTTTTTCATTTAACTTTCTGATTTTTTTTAATTTAAATTTCTGATTTTATTTTAATTTCATTTAAATTTCTGATTTTTTTTCATTTAAATTTCTGAGTTTTTTTTTCATTTAAATTTCTGAGTTTTGTTTTTCATTTAAATTTCTAATTTTTTTTTTTTTTCATTTAACTTTCTGATTTTTTAATATCATTCTCTACTGAGACTACTTTAATTTGCTTTTCCATTCGCAACTTCAGGTCTCTGAGTTTCAACTATGGGTATAATAATAAGTATTTTGTTCTTTAAATGAAGGAGATAAAGCAATGTAAAGGACATGAAAATTGTTGGATGTGTTGGGGGGAGGTTAATAAAATAAATATTTTATATTAACATTCATACACATTGAAAATTTCATTATGATGGGATAATTCTTTGATTTGGGGTGTATTTTTTTAATCCACGGGTATTCAATTTTTGTTTAAAACACAAATATCTTTTTTCTTTTATTGCCCTAACATAGACCCCCTCCCCCTCTGCTTGCGATAGGATGATGTAATTCCTGGGAAGATGACCTCCGAGCAGATACAATATTTTGATTCCATGCAAAAAAAAGTCGAGAGAGGTAATATCAAATGCATTTTTGTTTAGTAGTCCAAGGGAGATAAATCAGACAGAGAAAGTTTTATTAATTATCTCCCTTGAATATTCTGCTCTGATTCTTTCAGTTTTATTTTCACGCCTCTATTGTGATCATTGAGACGCCAGCTAAGACCTGTACGATTTAACGTGACGTCATGCAAAATCAGATTTGTAGGTTTTATAAAATTCGATGAAACGAAAAATTAAAAACTATTTGTTTCTAAAAAAAAAAAAAAGACTAAATGCAATGCCATCAAAAGTCAGTTGTCGATATTGATGGTGCCTTAAAGGCTTGATAGCGTTTATTTAACGAACAACCTGCAGACACGGCCACCGTGTCTCCAGTGTTAGAACCTGCAGACACTTTAAATTCGTTTCGTTTTCGCTTTCGTCAGACACCACCGTTTTTTTGTTTTTTTTCGCTTTCGTCTTGTTAAGTTAGTGTATTTCACGAGTTTTAAATTAGCGTATTTTAATCGGGCTATTTTATGAAAATGAAAGTTGGAGATACATTTTTAAATTATGCGGAATATAAGGCACAACTCAACGCATATGAGGAAGAAATATGCATAAACTATTTCGTAAGTGACTCCACATCCATAAAAAGAGCTAAAGTAAAACAGGCAAAACAAAAATTCAAGTAAGTTAGCTATATACATTTATTTACTATTACTTAAAGTAGGTATCCCAAACTACCCAGTTTTAAACATTGATGTGAACTCGGCAACGGAAAACTCGGCAACGGAAAATTACGTAATATGGTATCTTTTGTTTATTAAATTGTTAGGTGAAAGTACAGAATAGTTTACAAAGCCCCCTCACCCCATGTTAAGAATGGCTTTCTAAATGATGTTATTTGTAAATCACTGTGAGAAAAAGTGGTTAATCCATCGTTTCACAACTAAAATGACAGACAATGTATTTTTCTGATTTCTTTTCCGACCATACAACGATTTATTTGAAAAAAGTATTTCTTTTTTTTTTTTAAGTATTAAATAAAGTTGTTAGATAAAACAAGTTTTAGGCAAGATGAAAAAAAAACACTGAATTAATGACCATTGGTGCTTATTTGTTTTATGGTGCTAATTTACTATAGGACCCGCGCTACCGTTTTTTTGTTTTTTTTCTTTACCCCTTTTTCGTCTGTTAGCTGTTATTATAAATGTCCTACAGTAAATTAGCACCACAAAACAAATAAGCACCAATCGTCATTAGCAAAAACTCAAAATCGCACTGAACAAAAAAAAACAAAAAAAAACAGCTAACAGAATGAAAAAGGGGTAAAGAAAAAAAAAGGTAGCGCGGGTCCTACAGTAAATTAGCACCATAAAACAAATAAGCACCACTGGTCATTATCAAAAACTAACAAAAAACAAACAAACAAACAAAAAAATGACTACGAAAAGAAAAAACAAAAGTAGAATTATTCCAAGAATTTTTAAATAAATAATTTCCTAATTCTTTTTTCTTCAATAAAAGTTCTATGAAATGACAAAAAAATCCTTTTCGGGGAAATTACGTACTTAAAAAAGAGCGAAAGAGAGCGTTAGCGATTTTCTGGAGGTTTTCTTTCCAGATTTAGCGGGTTTTCAAAATCGCTAGCGGGTTTTGAAAAGTTTGAAAAGTAGCTCATTTACCGATGACTATTCTATACAATTACCAAAAGTTGTCATTCATTGTGTAATTAGAAAACCGCGTCGTATTATTTCTGCAATGTTATTTAATTCGAGAGCTTAATTTTTCTTAGAGTTATACTGATTTAATCAATGCGGAATTAAGGGATTTCTTTTTCATAAAATATGATAACTATATTTTAAAAGATATTTTTTTACGAAATAATACATTTGCACTGGGCTTTCTAATAAAGTAATAGGTTAACCGGGTATATGTTACGACGCTCAGCAGAGTAAAAACGCAAAAAAAAAACAAATATACAACAAATAAAAGTAATTGTTGTCGATAAAAGTTAATTTAAAACTGACCTGTGATATTTGTTTGTATTTTTAAACCGTTCCAACTGTTATTTATTAGAAATCAGTAGTTTTGTCACACGAACTTGCAAAAAAAAAATGGCGCTTGCTCGTAAGGAAGTGAGCACAAGACGCCATTTTGTCTAGAAAAAAGTACGAGTTAAAATGTGATGGTTACTGAATAATTTTGATTATTTTATTATATAAATAGATAAATTCATAAAAAATAAACTGTATTCTAATATAATATCTGCTAATATAACACGTCTATGTCTTCTATTATAGCAAGTCTTCTTAAAACGCGTTAAAATACGCTAAAAAAATACTGGCGGTGTCGTAAACTGAATGAGTTTTATTTTGTGTACATGCCACCGTGTCTCTAATATATAACGCGGCTGACACTGCAGACACGGTCGCCGTGTCTGCAGTGTTTGAACCTGTAGATACGGTGGCCGTGGCTACAGGCTCTGCCTTTATTTAACACTTGACGGAAAAGCAGTCGAGGAATAGGGGCCGAAACTGCGAAGTGGTTCCTCCCGATGATTGTGTAATGCTGGATCCGGTAGCCGATCTGTCAACTGCTAAGCACCCAAAAAACGATCGTATCATTCAAATCCCACAAAGGCATCAAATCTAGATAATTTAAATTCTTTTTAATCTTTCTTGAGTACTAAAGATGGTGTTATTGAACTTTCTTGACTGGAGAAATTTTGTTTCGGTTATTTTCCGTTTTGTATTGTCTCCTATTACCTTACCGATGTTAAGTCAATTTTATATCCGATAGTTTTAAAAACTCTTTTATAGACTTCATTTGTAGCAGATATTTTTAATTCTTGCATGACCGATATTATTATTTTGTTTATTCCTATTTATTTATTGTAATCATGTTCGCATTTAATGACCGTGTGAGGGACAGGACAGGAGCCATTCGCGCCCATGGTCCTTTTTTTATGATCAGAAGGATAATTAACCATATTTGAGCAACGTCTGTATTTTTTCACAGAAATGTCTATAATTAGTCATAATGATTGAAGTGTCTTTCAAATAATACACCTACTGTCTGATGTATATTGACAACACTGATGTCTCAGTTTTCAGTATTACTGTGAAAATCCAGAGTGGAACCATACAATCAGTTTTATCTATTATTCAACTAACAGGGCTACCCAGCGTTGCCCGGGGGCCATAAAAAATAGAAGAATGTAAATAGCGTGTGTAATATCTTTATATTAAAACTTTTCTCTCTCTCTCTCTCTCTCTCTCTCTCTCTCTCTCTCTCTCTCTCTCTCTCTCTATCTATCTCTTTGTCTCTCTCTCTCTCTCTCTCTCTCTCTATCTCTCTCTCTCTTTCTCTCTCTCTCTCCATATCTATATCTCTCTCTATCTCTCTCTCTCCCTCTCTCTCTTTCTCTCTCTCTCTCTTTTTCTCTCTTTCTAGCTCTCTCTTTCTCTCTCTCTCTCTTTCTCTTTCTCTTTCTCTCTCTCTCTTTCTCTCTCTCTCTTTCTCTCTCTCTCTCTCTTTCTCTCTCTCTCTCTTTCTCTCTCTCTTTCTCTTCACCTCTCTCTCTCTCGCCGTCTCTTTATCTTTCTCTCTTTCCGTCTCCCCCATTTATCGATCCCTTTCCCCAACCCTCTCTTTCTTCTCCACCCAGCCCATCCCTCTTTTCTTTTTTAATGTGCTGAAAAAAAAAAAATAATGTAATTCATTTACCGGAGCTATCCCTTTTAAATGTAAAACTGTAACCTTATACTTATTGCTCCTGGACAACGCCGAGTAGAACAAAACACAATGAAATTCTGTTCCCCCTATCCGCTTTCATTTTTTTTTTTTTCTTATTTTTTTGTTTTTGCTGGGGATGGAGCATCCTACCGGATGCCATACATTCACCCACTATTTCAGACACTGTAGTCGATAGATCTTTTTAAGATTCTTACTATCCCATTAAGTACAATTGTTTGTATCTCTCTTGCACTTGGTTCACCGGGTATACTCACCAGAGAGTTTTTGAAATTCTTTTTCATTAGTCCTGTTGCTCCTATAATTACTGGTATGATGGAGATTTTCCTAAGATTCCAGTTTCTTTTCATGTCGTACATTAGACCTTGGTATTTCGTAATCTTTTCCCTTTCAGCTCTGTTTAATCCTGCATCATTAGGGACACTGACTTCAACTAGGGTTGCTACTTTCTCCCTTTTGTCCCATATTACGATGTCAGGTTTAACAGCTCCGTTTTCTAGATATGTAGCTGTAGGGATTGCATAGTCATAGTGGATGGTGTATAACTTATTTCCAACTGTCCTTTCTGGTATATGCTCCCAGGACTTGCTGCTACACTGGATATTCAACTTTTTACATATAGTCCAGTGAAGGTGTTTGCACACTCCGTTGTGTTGCATTGTACAATAGCCCCCCCCCCCCAGCAGAACCTTACAACTGGATGTCAGGTGGCTCATACTCTCCACTTCTGTGTGGCAGAACCTGCACTTGTTATGGTTGCTCAGACCACTAATCTTTTTAAAGGTATTGGTCATTAAGCCTTGATCTTAGGCAGCCATTATCATTCTCTCCTGATCATAGTGGAGCGATCCTTTTTTCAGCCAGTCTACAGGGCCTTCCTTATCTATATATTCCTGGGATAATTCACCTAGGAAATACTTAGCACGTTGTTGGTTTGCCCATTCTTCCAGTTTTCTGTAATGGAAGGTCTTGGTGTATTTCTGGTGGCTCTCCCGAGCTATTTCCGTGGCAGGATTGTTGTCAGTTTCTGCCTCATTTGTAAGACAGTCCTGTCCAAAATGTTTGGTCAGTTTTGTGATAGAGGTTGTTCTGCTTGCTCTGATTTCTTGGTGTTGGTGTACCATTATAAGATTTGGGTTCTGGGAGCTCATCAGATATTGGTCGGTGCTCACAATAGTGGCTCGATGTTGATGGTAAATTTCTGAGAAACCCATACCCCCTGTTCCTCTTGGCAGATACAGCCTTGGTAGACACCGGTTTCTTGTACATTACTCTGTACAGTGTCAACATTTTTCTCGTTTTAGTGTCTAGTCTATTAATGTTCTTTTGTGGCCAATCAATAATTCCAAAGCTGTATGTTATCACTGGCATGGCTAGTTTGTTAATGGCAGTTACTTTGTTTTGGTTTGTTAGTTGTGTTTTGCAAATTTTTCTAACACGGCGTATATATTCTCCGCCAATTTTTTCTCTCATCTTGGCATGTTGAATTGAATCGTTTTCTTCTATGCCAAGGTATTTGTATTGTTCCTGTTCTTCAAGGTCTTTGATGCCAGTATCTTCATCAAGCTGTATGTTTCCCGTTTGGATTTTCTTCACAACTCTGAGGGAGCACGTGGCACATTTGTCCAGGCCGAACTTCATTCCAATATCTTTGGAAAAGGTATGGACAACCTGCAGGTGTTGGCTTAAGTCAGCATCTGAACTAGCATACAGCTTGAGGTCATCCATGAAGAGGAGATGGTTGACTCTTTTGTTTGGGTCTTTTTGACAGCCCTGGCTCAGATTGTAGGCACTCCGGCTTTTGTTTAGTAATTTACTTAGCTGATAAATGATGTTGATAATGAAAATAGTCCAAAGAGATTTAAATGCAATACTGTAATTTACATTTATTGCTCCCGGACAACTCCAAGTAGAACAAAAGATTATGTTACACCCCCCCCCCCCTCTCGCTTAATAAATATAATACAGTAATGCTAATAATGACAATTTTATTGCTTCCGGACAACGCCGAGTAAAACAAAAGTTTCTGTTATCCTCCCCCGCCGCCTCACTTACCAAATACTACTTATTGCAATGTTAGTAAGGAGGCGTTCACAGCACTACCAAAAGTACGGTTAAAATCAATGTATGAAGAGAAATGATGTGGATAATGACAATTTATTTGCTCCCGGACAACGCCGAGTAGAACAAAAGTTTCTATACCCCCCCCCCCCCTCATTAAAAAAAATATAATACGCTAATGTTGGTAAGGAGGCCTTCACAGCACTGTCAAAAGTACAGTTAAAATCAAAGTATTTTTTATTCATTTAACATCGCTTTCCCTTGTTCATGGGTCAGACGTTTTCTGATATTACACAAGCTCACGAGTTAGCGGGTCAACCGTCTCAAAATTTCACTCTATGCGGTTTCATTCTAATCACTTGTTTTCAATTTTTCCTTGGCTGGCCAACCTTCCTGCGATTCAAGACGTTCATGCTTCTGCAACAGTTTATCCAGGAGGATGAACGCGCCACATGACCATACCAACAAAACCGATTAATTCCTCAGATAACATCGATGCTGGGCAAATCCTCTGACCAGGCAGACTAGAATCAAATTGCACAGTTGCCAAATAGAAATATTCACGAATGTGTGAGCCATTCTAAAAACATGGTGTATCCAATTATTGGGACCCACACAGAGAGCATAAAGGGTCTGTGGGGGCCAGGCAGGTAATTAATAAAATGCAGCCTGGCATTCGGTAACAGATGCTACATTCGGTAACAGATGCTTTGTGAATTTTGTGGCAAGAAAATCATAAAGACAAGAAATCTTTCGATCAAATTCTGCATTTCACCTTCTTCCATTTTTTTCAAAACATTCTTTCTCCAAAATAATTTTTTTTTTAAACATTTCAATAAATTATTTTTCAAATCATTCTTTCTCCAAAATAAATTTTTTTTTTAAACATTTCAATAAATTATTTTTCAAAACATTCTTTTTCCAAAATAATTTTTTTTTTTTAACATTTCAATAAATTATTTTTCAAAACATGCTTTCACCAAAATAAATTATTTTTTTTTATCATTTCAATAAATTATTTTTCAAATCATTCTTTCTCCAAAATAAATTTTTTTTTAAACATTTCAATAAATTATTTTTCAAAACATTCTTTCTCCAAAATTGATTATTTTTTTAAACATTTCAATAAATCATTTTTCAAAACATTCTTTCTCCAAATAAACTTTTTTTTTTAAACATTTCACTAAAGTATTTTCCAAACATTCTTTCTCCAAAATAAATTATTTTTTTAAACATTTCAATAAATTATTTTTCCAAACATTCTTTCTCCAAAATAAATTATTTTTTTAAACATTTCAATAAATCATTTTTCAAAACATTCTTTCCTCCAAATAAATTTTTTTTTTTAAACATTTCAATAAATTATTTTTCAAATCATTCTTTCTTCCAAATAATTTTTTTTTTTAAACATTTCACTAAATTATTTTCCAAAACATTCTTTCTCCAAAATAATTTTTTTTAAACATTTCAATAAATTTTTTTTCAAAACATTCTTTCTCCCAAATAAATTTTTTTTTTTAAACATTTTACTAAATTATTTTTCAAAGCATTCTTTCTCCCAAATAAATGTTTTTTTAAACATTTCACTAAATTATTTTTCAAAACATTCGTTACGGTCTCCTGACCTACCTTTTTCTCTGACGGCTTTCCGCCTTAGCAGGGGGGTGATGTAACAGTCATAAATAATGACTTATTTAGCCCTATGAAGTGACCTGGTTAAACACTTACCAATCAGCTCGCAGGGCACATTTACTTCATCAGTCCTAAGATGGACTACTTCAGCCCCTTTGGGAATCACGGACGATGATCAGAGAGTTCCCTGAACGCAACTAAGAAGGACGCCCCTTCCTCTTTCCTGCCTTCATCGTCTGGATTCCCGAGCATTTTCACGTGAAGAGAAGCTGCTCGTTGACTTTCGGCAGCCAAAGAAGATTCTAACTCTTCATTTCGTCACTCGAACAATGTCCCAACTCTCTTCAACCTATACCCAACGGTGTAGGTAACTTTTATAACCCTTTTCGTTGTTGTTATGAAAATGTTTTGTTTTTCATTCGTGTGACGACCGTTTTCGTTGTACTAATATATTATAGGAGTTGCTTTTAACACTCTCTGCTAAGATTAGCCCCTATACATTTCACCACCCCTTATATATATATATATATATATATATATATATATAATAAAAACACAAAATCCTCTGGGATATGGATATACCAACAGATAAACTCATACAAGCAAGGAGACCTGATGTTATTATATTAAACAAAAAGGAAAAATCTTGTAAAATCCTAGACTTCGCAGTTCCAGCAGACCACAGAGTGAAGATCAAAGACACGGAAAAACGAAGTAAATACACAGAACTAGCCAGAGAACTGAAAGGAATATGGAGCATGAAGAAAGTTAGTATAATACCAATAATCGTAGGAGCACTAGGAACAATACCAAAAAACCTGGAGAAAAGACTGGGAGAAATTGGAATCAAAGGGGCTATCGAAACCATACAAAGAACGGCAATGATCAAAACAGCAATGAGATACGTTAAGCAATAATTAACATTGAAATTCCTGTATTTTTTAATTAAAGAAAATAAAGAAAAAACAAATTTCTTATTTTTAAATGAAGGTTTATGGTCTCATGCCAAGAGACACATCCCAAAAATGTTGGGGACCAAAACTGAGATGTTCCACCTTCATCTCATGGAGTTTCTTTGGCGGAAAAGAGAAAAGGGAGAAGTTTTCCTGCGTATAATTCTTGCAATCAGGAAGCAATATGTGATATAATTTAATTTTTTCGATAATTAACAATTTATTTAATTCTTTTATTAAAAAAAATTTTTTTTTTTAACATGGTTCACCCCAAACAAGGCAGGCCGCCACTGTAGACATAAGGGGCTACTGAGAAAAAAGAAAAGGGGAGAAGGTGTGTGTGTGTGTGTGGGGGGGGGGGGGGGGGTCAGCCTAAATTGGGATCTGCGCAGCGAGATGTCTGTTTACATTAGTTTTAAATTTCTGCATGTCAGTACTGTTGGGGAAACAGGGGGCAGGGAGGGAGTTCCAGAGGCCAGCAGCACGAGGAAAGAAGCTATTTGAGTAGAAGGCTCTCCGACATCTGGGGACCTCCACAGTGAATGAATGAGATTTAGTTGATTGTCGAGTTAGTCTAGAGAATTTACGTCGAGGGGGCACCAGAGTAGCCAATTCATCGGAGCATAATCCATTGAAGTATTTGTAAAACAAACACAAGGATGCCACATTGCGGCGATGGGACAGGGACTGGAGCTTGGTTGACAGTGAGGGACCTATTATGTTGGCGACTCTTTTTTGGACCTTGTCAAGGAGGGAGAGACTAGTAGATGATGCACCAGCCCAGATGTGACAACAATACTCCATGCATGGGCGGATGGTGGCTTTGTAGAGATACAGGATAATGTCAGGTGTGAGGAGTTTACTAGCAGGGTAGAGGGAGCCAACCTTCTTTGCAGCAGCCTTAGCAATGTCTTCAATGTATTTGTTCCAATTCATGTTACCTGTGAAGGTTAGGCAGAGGAGTATGAATGATGAACTCTCAGGTAGGGTGTTATTTGCCATGGCAATCGGTGGTTGGAGAGACTTCTTGTAGTTGTTGAAGGAAAGTAGCTTTGTCTTAGTGGCATTAAAAGTTATTAACCATTTATGACCCCAATCCACTACAGCCTGGAGGTCATTTTCTAAAGATTCAGCCATTGCCTTGGATATGATCGCGTCTGTTTTACCAACATGGCGAGAGTAAAGCGTGGTGTCATCAGCAAATAAACCAATCTCCGACTATGTCATCAGGGAGATCGTTTATGAAGATCAGAAACAATAATGGTCCAAGGATAGATCCCTGGGGTACACCTGCATTTATGTCATGTTGCTTAGATGAACGGCCATCGAGGACAACCCGGATCTAATTATATTAAGTAGTTGCCCAGTAATACCATATGAGCGTATTTTCAGGAGAAGCCCTTTATGCCAAACCTTGTCAAAGGCCTTAGATATATAAAACGCTACTGCCCTAGCTTCACCTGCCTTGTCGAGTGTGTGATACATGCGTTCCGAGATGACCGTTAGGATGTCTGCAGTAGATCGTGCTTGTCTAAATCCATACTGGCGGTCAGATAGTAGTTTAGCATTAACTAAGTGCCGTACTATCGCTAGATTGATTAAGGATTCAAAGATTTTGGCAAAGATCAGCAGTAGACTGATTGGGCAGTATTTCTGAGGGTCGGTTCTATTCCCAGAATTCTTGTAGACAGGTACCACAGAGGCAATTTTCTAGCTATCGAGGAAGCAAGATTCAGCTATGCATTTATTGAAGACTTTGGAGAGGACAGGGGCCAGTTCAGCAGAACATTTCTTTATTACTATTACAGGTATAAGATCAGGCCCACAAGTTTTAGAGGTGTCAAGGTTTTTTATGATGTCTCTGACCTGGGATGGGGTGATGACCAGGTTATCAAGTGTGGCTTCGGTCTGCAAAATAAATTCAGGGAGGGGGTTGACCCATTCAGTTAATTCGTTTGCACACTGGTTTGTAGGTAGTGAGAAGGTTTCCCTCCAAGGGGCGTCACTGATGTGATCTCTGATTGACTCGAAATCAGCCTGCTCGTAGTATCTTGTTGTTTTGAGCAACGGTTCATCAGCTTTTAGTTAATTAACATTGTTTTATTGTCCCAGTTTATAATGAACGTTATTTTCACCTAACCTTGTTTCATTTTCAGTTCGTTAATTAACTTGTTTCAATTTTCGATTTATTATGTCTTACTAATTAAAGGTAAATATACATTTAAAAATAATCCCAGTGGTTCCAGGTTGTAAAAGCACACGTAATTACCTAAAAAAGTAGAATCCCCCCCCCCCTCTAAAAATAATCCCAGTGGTTCCAGGTTGTAAAAGCACACGTAATTACCTAAAAAAGTAGAATCACCCCCCCCCCCTCTAAAAAAAATCCCAATGGTTCCAGGTTGTAAAAGCACACGTAATTACCTAAAAAAGTAGAATCCCCCCCCCCCTCTAAAAATAATCACAGTGGTTCCAGGTTGTAAAAGCACACGTAATTACCTAAAAAAGTATAATCACCCCCCCTCTAAAAATAATCCCAGTGGTTCCAGGTTGTAAAAGCACACGTAATTACCTAAAAAAGTAGAATCACCCCCCCCCCCTCTAAAAAAAATCCCAATGGTTCCAGGTTGTAAAAGCACACGTAATTACCTAAAAACGTAGAATCCCTCCCTCTAAAAATAATCCCAGTGGTTCCAGGTTGTAAAAGCACACGTAATTACCTAAAAAAGTAGAACCCCCCCCCCTCTAAAAATAATCCCAGTGGTTCCAGGTTGTAAAAGCACACGTAATTACCTAAAAACGTAGAATCCCCCCCCCCTCTAAAAATAATCCCAGTGGTTCCAGGTTGTAAAAGCACACGTAATTACCTAAAAAGGTAGAATCCCCGCCCCTCTAAAAATAATCCCAGTGGTTCCAGGTTGTAAAAGCACACGTAATTACCTAAAAAAGTAGAACCACCCCCCCCCTCTAAAAAAATCCCAGTGGTTCCAGGTTGTAAAAGCACACGTAATTACCTAAAAAAGTAGAATCCCCCCCCTCTAAAAATAATCCCAGTGGTTCCAGGTTGTAAAAGCACACGTAATTACCTAAAAAAGTAGAGCCCCCCCCCCTCTAAAAATAATCACAGTGGTTCCAGGTTGTAAAAGCACACGTAATTACCTAAAAAGGTAGAATCCCCGCCCCTCTAAAAATAATCCCAGTGGTTCCAGGTTGTAAAAGCACACGTAATTACCTAAAAAAGTAGAACCACCCCCCCCCCTCTAAAAAAATCCCAGTGGTTCCAGGTTGTAAAAGCACACGTAATTACCTAAAAAAGTAGAATCCCCCCCCCTCTAAAAATAATCCCAGTGGTTCCAGGTTGTAAAAGCACACGTAATTACCTAAAAAAGTAGAGCCCCCCCCCCTCTAAAAATAATCCCAGTGGTTCCAGGTTGTAAAAGCACACGTAATTACCTAAAAAGGTAGAATCCCCGCCCCTCTAAAAATAATCCCAGTGGTTCCAGGTTGTAAAAGCACACGTAATTACCTAAAAAAGTAGAACCCCCCCCCCTCTAAAAAAATCCCAGTGATTCCAGGTTGTAAAAGCACACGTAATTACCTAAAAAAGTAGAATCCCCCCCCCCCTCTAAAAATAATCCCAGTGGTTCCAGGTTGTAAAAGCACACGTAATTACCTAAAAAAGTAGAACCCCCCCCTCTAAAAATAATCCCAGTGGTTCCAGGTTGTAAAAGCACACGTAATTACCTAAAAAAGTAGAACCCCCCCCCTCTAAAAATAATCACAGTGGTTCCAGGTTGTAAAAGCACACGTAATTACCTAAAAAAGTAGAACCCCCCCCTCTAAAAATAATCCCAGTGGTTCCAGGTTGTAAAAGCACACGTAATTACCTAAAAAAGTAGAACCCCCCCCCCTCTAAAAATAATCACAGTGGTTCCAGGTTGTAAAAGCACACGTAATTACCTAAAAAAGTAGAACCCCCCCTCTAAAAATAATCCCAGTGGTTCCAGGTTGTAAAAGCACACGTAATTACCTAAAAAAGTAGAACCCCCCCCCCTCTAAAAATAATCCCAGTGGTTCCAGGTTGTAAAAGCACACGTAATTACCTAAAAAAGTAGAATCCCCCCCCTCTAAAAATAATCCCAGTGGTTCCAGGTTGTAAAAGCACACGTAATTACCTAAAAAAGTAGAACCCCCCCCCTCTAAAAATAATCACAGTGGTTCCAGGTTGTAAAAGCACACGTAATTACCTAAAAAAGTAGAACCCCCCCCTCTAAAAATAATCCCAGTGGTTCCAGGTTGTAAAAGCACACGTAATTACCTAAAAAAGTAGAATCCCCCCCCTCTAAAAATAATCCCAGTGGTTCCAGGTTGTAAAAGCACACGTAATTACCTAAAAAAGTAGAATCCCCCCCCCTCTAAAAATAATCCCAGTGGTTCCAGGTTGTAAAAGCACACGTAATTACCTAAAAAAGTAGAATCACCCCCCCTCTAAAAATAATCCCAGTGGTTCCAGGTTGTAAAAGCACACGTAATTACCTAAAAAAGTATAATCACCCCCCCTCTAAAAATAATCCCAGTGGTTCCAGGTTGTAAAAGCACACGTAATTACCTAAAAAAGTAGACCCCCCCCTCTAAAACTAATCACAGTGGTTCCAGGTTGTAAAAGCACACGTAATTACCTAAAAAAGTAGAACCCCCCCTCTAAAAATAATCCCAGTGGTTCCAGGTTGTAAAAGCACACGTAATTACCTAAAAAAGTAGAATCCCCCCCTCTAAAAATAATCACAGTGGTTCCAGGTTGTAAAAGCACACGTAATTACCTAAAAAAGTAGAACCCCCCCCCCTCTAAAAATAATCCCAGTGGTTCCAGGTTGTAAAAGCACACGTAATTACCTAAAAAAGTAGAACCCCCCCCCCCCTCTAAAAATAATCCCAGTGATTCCAGGTTGTAAAAGCACACGTAATTACCTAAAAAAGTAGAACCCCCCCCTCTAAAAATAATCCCAGTGATTCCAGGTTGTAAAAGCACACGTAATTACCTAAAAAAGTAGAACCCCCCCCCCTCTAAAAATAATCCCAGTGGTTCCAGGTTGTAAAAGCACACGTAATTACCTAAAAAAGTAGACCCCCCCCCCTCTAAAAATAATCCCAATGGTTCCAGGTTATAAAAGCACACGTAATTACCTAAAAAAGTAGACCCCCCCCCCTCTAAAAATAATCCCAGTGGTTCCAGGTTGTAAAAGCACACGTAATTACCTAAAAAAGTAGAACCCCCCCCCCCTCTAAAAATAATCCCAGTGGTTCCAGGTTGTAAAAGCACACGTAATTACCTAAAAAAGTAGAATCACCCCCCTCTAAAAAAATCCCAATGGTTCCAGGTTATAAAAGCACACGTAATTACCTAAAAAAGTAGAATCGCCCCCCCCCCTCTAAAAAAATCCCAGTGGTTCCAGGTTGTAAAAGCACACGTAATTACTTAAAAAAAAAGTACCCCCCCCCCCCCTCAAAAAATAATAATGTTACTTTTTACCCCTCTGTCCATCCGTACATGCATTAGATTTTTTAAGTCAAATGTAGTTATGTCCCTTGGATTTTGAAAAAGTGACTTCCCTCTAATACTTCAACATTCTCTACATAAGCGCCCGAAACGGATCCGCCATTCTAAATTATAAAATTATAAAATAAAATAATCGCCTAAAAAAAAGTAGAATCTCTCGGAGATATTGGGGGGGGGGGCGAAGGATGTTATTTACAGATGTACAAAAAAACATCTTGGTTTTATTTTTTACGGCAATACAAATAACAGACTTAATCGAAACGAAATTGCTCCAGTGAAGAAAGTTCAAAAGTACCCTGAGCAGATGCTATATTTTGATTCCATTTAAGTAATGCCAAATCATAGGCGTTTCCTTTTTATGATCTAAGGGGAGATAAATCAAGCCGAGAAAGTTTTATTAATTACTTCCCTTGAATATTCTCAACTAATATTTCTGTTTTATTTTTACTCTTCGATTGTGACCGTCGAGGCGCTATTAAAGTTTGTGCGCTAAATTTTTTTTGGGGGGGGGGGGTGGCGGGGGTAAAGTAAAGACCAACGGGCTAAACAGAATGCGATATATATATATATATATATATATATATATATATATATATATATATATATATATATATATATATCGATTTTTTGAAGAAAACTGTGTAAACCGTCAATCTTTACCTTTACCGTTTTTGCGTAATTATAAATGAGGCAACCGCCGAAATAATTAAGAGAAAAAATTGTTTATTTTTTGTTTATTTGTTTATTTTGACAATTTTAAATATTACTGAGTGAACATTTATTAAAGCCAAATCTACTCGAGGATAAGGCTTAGGGTTAGGGTTAGGGTAGAGAAAAGATATTTCCCCCACCAGATTGTCAAGTCGATTTTGTACTTTGTCAGGGCAAGAAAAGATGCTCGAAGCGACACATCCCAAGATGTGGCAGCAGTGCCCCATCTTAGGACGGATCCGACTCTTATATAGGTAGGTGTGCTATGCTCAAGATTAAGTACTGAAATTCAGTTCCGGTTGCTGCCTCGCAGACGAGAAAACGGTGTCAATGCAGAAAGTGTTCCCCATTATAATTCACATTAGAAACTCAAAGGTTTTTAATTTAATTTTTACTGTATCTTATGTTTATTAAATTGTTAGGTGAAAGTACAGAATAGTTAACAAAGCCCCCCCCCCATGTTAAGAATGGCTTTCTAAATAATAACGTTATTATTTCAGCACGGTTCGTAAACTGCAGAAGTACCGTTGCTTTTTTTTTTACAAATATTCAAATAAATCGAAAATTTAGTTTTTTCTATTTACAAATACTCATTTTTTTTCATTAAAAAATTTTTTTTTTTTCTTTTACAAAACAGTTTATAATGAATTAAAAATAGTTGCCGAGTTTCACCATGACTTCACGTTATCTGAGAGGAAGATAATCACAAGGGACATTTTTTGTATTGACACCGTATTCGCGTTTGCGAAGCAGCAACCGGTACTGAATTTCAGTCCATAATCTTTACCATTATCGGTAAGTTTCGTTTAATGTTAGGCCCATATAAAGATGAAAGAAGACAAAAGTGATGTGTCTGGGTTTTTATAGTACGCGCTGGAATTCGGGGTAAATATCCTCGTTTTTTTATTGTCTCTTTTTATCTGCTCTTTTTATCGGCTCTTTTCATTTGCGGTAGAAGATGTAGGGGAGGGGGGCAATAATCAGAAGAATGAATAACAAAGTCTGTCCATATAAAATAATTAATTTTTTTTTTATTGAAAACTCAACATAACCCACTTACCTCCAAAGCTTAACCTTCTCTCAGAGAAGTCGTTAGTTTATTGCTAATCGCCTGAGGTGCCCCTTACCTAGTGCGCTGGCTTTCCAAAACTACAACTCCCCTGGTGCCTCACCTCCTGAAGAGGAGGTAAACATACTCAAGACAACGAAATATAAAGAGTTTGTATAATACGAAAGTTCAGAGAGTCCCAAGGACGTTCTGGTGAAAGAAGAGTTGTTTTGTCTCTAAGGAGAAATTGAGTGCACGTTTGTTTCGGCTGGCGCCATGTGCGTTTACGTGTGTGTAAATGCGATAAGCATGTACATTTGTGTGTGCGCGCACACGCGCGTGTGTTAGATTGCCCGTTTTGCCAATGAGTGAGGGTATATAAGAACTGTGTATGTACATTTGGTGGCGGCGTGTGTGTGTGTGTGTGATTTGCTGAACGTATAGAAGTTCGTGTGTGTCTCTCGTCATGTGTGTGCTATTGCCGAGAGCCTTCGACCTCAAAGGGTTCGTCTGTATTGTGACGTATGCACGTGTGCTGTCTGTGAAGAAAATTAGGAAAGAGGGGAAAAGTGCTGTGTCTGGGGTTTTATAGTACGGGCTGGAATTCAGGGTAAATATCCTCGCTTTTTTATTGGCTGAAAGAAACTGCTGATTGGAGATGTTGTCCAATCGAGAGTCGATACGTAAATACAACTTTCGCTGCTGCTTTGAGTAAAGACGAGTTCTTGCTGTGAATGCGTTTCAAGGAGGAGCGAGAAATTGGAATTCGGTCAAATAATTTGCTTTCTACCTTTACGATAAATATTTCGTCAATTCTTCAGATAATTTCTCAATAAATAATAGCAGATTCATAAGTAGAATTTAAAATGTTTAATTGATATTTTGGTTTATTTTAATAAAGTCAAATTAATTATTTTACTAAGGTCGTCAATGATGTAGTATAGTTAACAGTCGAGAAATAAAACAAATAAATAATACAACAACTAACTGTTACCAATCGCAAGAAAATTTAATTTTCTATCGACCTTCATAGTTTGACAGTTCTGAAACTTTTTGTAATTTTTTTTTTTTTAGAATTTGTATCGGGGCATCAAGAACTTGTAAAAAAAATGGCTGACCACGTTAAGCCAAAAGCTTCGAGATACTGCAACTTATTTTTAAATGAAGAAACGGTATAGGAAAATATACAGATCAGTCAAAAATTAAATTTTAATGCGTGTGGTCACAGTTATTAGTCGTAATTCTTTTTAATCTTAATTTTTTAGGTTATTTTATATGAGACATAGAAGCTAAAGGCAACTATATTGGATTGTTATACGGCAATGAGGCAAATATAGACGCAATCTTATATGGAAGAATAACAACTTTAAAACACTTTCAGAAGATTAAAACTATGCATGTAGGTAGAAAATTAAATTTTCTTGCATTTGATAATCGTTATTTGTTGTATATTTTCTTTGTTCTCGATTTCTCGACTGTAAACTATACTACATCATTGCCCAAAGATCTAGAGGAAGAAAGTGTTGTTTCATTAAAATAAGTTTTTAAAAATTATAGACGACGAAAGTCCTGTTATGACCGTATGTACGTGAACGTGTTATTGAGTTCGTGAAACTGATAAGTTGTAGATATATTTAAGAGTAAGTCTATGACTGTGATTTGCGCTAGTTTGTCGAGATGCCGGTAGCCAGAGGCTAAGGCCGGAGTTTGTTTGTCCGCTAAGAGTCTGTGTAGCACCGTGATGTAAATGATAGGTCTGTGTGTTACGGTGAATCTCTCGCTAACTCTTCTATTTATCTTCTCTCCCACAAGGTAAGATGTGACACAAGGTCGGGAAAGTGGGATTTGAAAAGCCAGTGCCCGAGAAGGTGAGCACTCTGGCCCACAAAAAATGCCTGGACAGCCCCGTCGGCATTCCCCGGTAGGGGCGCCTCAGGCAGTAAGCAGTAAACTTACTCCTCCCCAAAGAGGGGAGGCAAAGCCTGGGAGGGTGGACCTCATAGAACTGCACAGGACAGACCCACAGACCGGCGTCATCAAGACCCGAAGGCCAAGACGGTACCGGTGTAGTATCCATCGGAACAGATACTATTTATTTACCTCCCCAGGAGGTTAGGCACAAGGCCAGTTTTATCTTACTCCCACAAGGTAAGATGTGACCCAAGATCGGGTCGGGAAAGTGGGATTTGAAAAGCGCCAGCACCCGAGAAGGTGAGCACTCTGGCAATTAAAAATTCCTGGGCAGCCCCGTCGGCATTCCCCGGTAGGGGCGCCTCGGACAGTAAGCAGTAAACTTACTCCTCCCCAAAGAGGGGAGCAAAGTCTGGGAGGAAGGAGGAGGAAGAGAAACATAACTGGGCAGGGTGTGCGCATACTCGTAGTGTGAACTTATACTTGGTTTAAAAATTGTGTAGCGTGAGATTTTATCCTATTCTTTTTAAAACATGTTTACAAGAATGGTTGCTACCCAAAAATGCCTTCTAACTTAAAGGTGCTAAAATATTATCATGTTTTACAAAAAGTAATAAACAAGAAAAAGTTACTAGCACGAGTGGGGTTCGAACCCACGCGGACATTCGTCCATTGGAACTTAAGTCCAACGCCTTAACCACTCGGCCATCGTGCTTAGATAATTCCAAGCATTTGCTTTCTTGTTTTGTTACTTTTCGTTTCTTATGTGTCATCTATTATAAGCTTGAAGCTAAGTTAATCAACGTTTGTGTCCCTAAGGCTTTTAGTCACACAAAATACATGTTAAAATATTCCTTGGTTTAGGGATTGAGTTACATTTTCACATACTAACTTTCTGTCAATTACTCTCATCCTCTCACATTATATCTTTCAAAGTCGCGTCGTCAAATGTTACGTCAATTTGATGCTGATTACAAGAAAAAGAAAAGTCTACCGCCCCCGGGTGGATTCGAACCACCAACCTTTCGGTTAACAGCCGAACGCGCTAACCGGTTGCGCCACGGAGGCAGATGTCATGCCAAAAGTCTTGCTTCGTTTTCAACTATTCAGCTAAACAAACAAACGAACGAAAGAAAACCATTCAACTCGATATCCTTCAAAGTCGCGTCCTCAAATGTTACGTCAATTTGATGCTGATTACAAGAAAAAGAAAAGTCTACCGCCCCCGGGTGGATTCGAACCACCAACCTTTCGGTTAACCGCCGAACGCGCTAACCGGTTGCGCCACGGAGGTAGATATAATGCCAAAAGTCTTGCTTCGTTTTCAACCAGTCAGCTAAACAAACAAACGAACGAAAGAAAACCATTCAACTCGATATCTTTAAAAGTCGCGTCCTCAAATGTTACGTCAATTTGATGCTGATTACAAGAAAAAGAAAAGTCTACCGCCCCCGGGTGGATTCGAACCACCAACCTTTCGGTTAACAGCCGAACGCGCTAACCGGTTGCGCCACGGAGGCAGATATAATGCCAAAAGTCTTGCTTCGTTTTCAACCAGTCAGCTAAACAAACAAACGAACGAAAGAAAACCATTCAACTCGATATCTTTCAAAGTCGCGTCGTCAAATGTTACGTCAATTTGATGCTGATTACAAGAAAAAGAAAAGTCTACCGCCCCCGGGTGGATTCGAACCACCAACCTTTCGGTTAACAGCCGAACGCGCTAACCGGTTGCGCCACGGAGGCAGATATAATGCCAAAAGTCTTGCTTCGTTTTCAACCAGTCAGCTAAACAAACAAACGAACGAAAGAAAACCATTCAACTCGATATCTTTCAAAGTCGCGTCCTCAAATGTTACGTCAATTTGATGCTGATTACAAGAAAAAGAAAAGTCTACCGCCCCCGGGTGGATTCGAACCACCAACCTTTCGGTTAACAGCCGAACGCGCTAACCGGTTGCGCCACGGAGGCAGATATAATGCCAAAAGTCTTGCTTCGTTTTCAACCAGTCAGCTAAACAAACAAACGAACGAAAGAAAACCATTCAACTCGATATCTTTCAAAGTCGCGTCCTCAAATGTTACGTCAATTTGATGCTGATTACAAGAAAAAGAAAAGTCTACCGCCCACGGGTTGATTCGAACCACCAACCTTTCGGTTAACAGCCGAACGCGCTAACCGGTTGCGCCACGGAGGCAGATGTCATGCCAAAAGTCTTGCTTCGTTTTCAACTATTCAACTAAACAAACAAACGAACGAAAGAAAACCATTCAACTCGATATCTTTCAAAGTCGCGTCCTCAAATGTTACGTCAATTTGATGCTGATTACAAGAAAAAGAAAAGTCTACCGCCCCCGGGTGGATTCGAACCACCAACCTTTCGGTTAACAGCCGAACGCGCTAACCGGTTGCGCCACGGAGGCAGATGTCATGCCAAAAGTCTTGCTTCGTTTTCAACCAGTCAGCTAATCAAACAAACGAACGAAAGAAAACCATTCAACTCGATATCTTTCAAAGTCGCGTCCTCAAATGTTACGTCAATTTGATGCTGATTACAAGAAAAAGAAAAGTCTACCGCCCCCGGGTGGATTCGAACCACCAACCTTTCGGTTAACAGCCGAACGCGCTAACCGGTTGCGCCACGGAGGCAGATATAATGCCAAAAGTCTTGCTTCGTTTTCAACCAGTCAGCTAAACAAACAAACGAACGAAAGAAAACCATTCAACTCGATATCTTTCAAAGTCGCGTCGTCAAATGTTACGTCAATTTGATGCTGATTACAAGAAAAAGAAAAGTCTACCGCCCCCGGGTGGATTCGAACCACCAACCTTTCGGTTAACAGCCGAACGCGCTAACCGGTTGCGCCACGGAGGCAGATATAATGCCAAAAGTCTTGCTTCGTTTTCAACCAGTCAGCTAAACAAACAAACGAACGAAAGAAAACCATTCAACTCGATATCTTTCAAAGTCGCGTCGTCAAATGTTACGTCAATTTGATGCTGATTACAAGAAAAAGAAAAGTCTACCGCCCCCGGGTGGATTCGAACCACCAACCTTTCGGTTAACAGCCGAACGCGCTAACCGGTTGCGCCACGGAGGCAGATGTCATGCCAAAAGTCTTGCTTCGTTTTCAACTATTCAGCTAAACAAACAAACGAACGAAAGAAAACCATTCAACTCGATATCTTTCAAAGTCGCGTCCTCAAATGTTACGTCAATTTGATGCTGATTACAAGAAAAAGAAAAGTCTACCGCCCCCGGGTGGATTCGAACCACCAACCTTTCGGTTAACCGCCGAACGCGCTAACCGGTTGCGCCACGGAGGTAGATATAATGCCAAAAGTCTTGCTTCGTTTTCAACCAGTCAGCTACACAAACAAACGAACGAAAGAAAACCATTCAACTCGATATCTTTCAAAGTCGCGTCCTCAAATGTTACGTCAATTTGATGCTGATTACAAGAAAAAGAAAAGTCTACCGCCCCCGGGTGGATTCGAACCACCAACCTTTCGGTTAACAGCCGAACGCGCTAACCGGTTGCGCCACGGAGGCAGATATAATGCCAAAAGTCTTGCTTCGTTTTCAACCAGTCAGCTAAACAAACAAACGAACGAAAGAAAACCATTCAACTCGATATCTTTCAAAGTCGCGTCCTCAAATGTTACGTCAATTTGATGCTGATTACAAGAAAAAGAAAAGTCTACCGCCCCCGGGTGGATTCGAACCACCAACCTTTCGGTTAACAGCCGAACGCGCTAACCGGTTGCGCCACGGAGGCAGATATAATGCCAAAAGTCTTGCTTCGTTTTCAACCAGTCAGCTAAACAAACAAACGAACGAAAGAAAACCATTCAACTCGATATCTTTCAAAGTCGCGTCCTCAAATGTTACGTCAATTTGATGCTGATTACAAGAAAAAGAAAAGTCTACCGCCCCCGGGTGGATTCGAACCACCAACCTTTCGGTTAACAGCCGAACGCGCTAACCGGTTGCGCCACGGAGGCAGATGTAATGCCAAAGTCTTGCTTCGTTTTCAACCAGTCAGCTAAACAAACAAACGAACGAAAGAAAACCATTCAACTCGATATCTTTCAAAGTCGCGTCCTCAAATGTTACGTCAATTTGATGCTGATTACAAGAAAAAGAAAAGTCTACCGCCCCCGGGTGGATTCGAACCACCAACCTTTCGGTTAACAGCCGAACGCGCTAACCGGTTGCGCCACGGAGGCAGATGTCATGCCAAAAGTCTTGCTTCGTTTTCAACTATTACACTAAACAAACAAACGAACGAAAGAAAACCATTCAACTCGATATCTTTCAAAGTCGCGTCGTCAAATGTTACGTCAATTTGATGCTGATTACAAGAAAAAGAAAAGTCTACCGCCCCCGGATGGATTCGAACCACCAACCTTTCGGTTAACAGCCGAACGCGCTAACCGGTTGCGCCACGGAGGCAGATATAATGCCAAAAGTCTTGCTTCGTTTTCAACCAGTAAGCTAAACAAACAAACGAACGAAAGAAAACTATTCAACTCGATATCTTTCAAAGTCGCGTCGTCAAATGTTACGTCAATTTGATGCTGATTACAAGAAAAAGAAAAGTCTACCGCCCCCGGGTGGATTCGAACCACCAACCTTTCGGTTAACAGCCGAACGCGCTAACCGGTTGCGCCACGGAGGCAGATGTCATGCCAAAAGTCTTGCTTCGTTTTCAACTATTCAGCTAAACAAACAAACGAACGAAAGAAAACCATTCAACTCGATATCTTTCAAAGTCGCGTCCTCAAATGTTACGTCAATTTGATGCTGATTACAAGAAAAAGAAAAGTCTACCGCCCCCGGGTGGATTCGAACCACCAACCTTTCGGTTAACCGCCGAACGCGCTAACCGGTTGCGCCACGGAGGTAGATATAATGCCAAAAGTCTTGCTTCGTTTTCAACCAGTCAGCTAAACAAACAAACGAACGAAAGAAAACCATTCAACTCGATATCTTTCAAAGTCGCGTCTTCAAATGTTACGTCAATTTGATGCTGATTACAAGAAAAAGAAAAGTCTACCGCCCCCGGGTGGATTCGAACCACCAACCTTTCGGTTAACAGCCGAACGCGCTAACCGGTTGCGCCACGGAGGCAGATATAATGCCAAAAGTCTTGCTTCGTTTTCAACCAGTCAGCTAAACAAACAAACGAACGAAAGAAAACCATTCAACTCGATATCTTTCAAAGTCGCGTCCTCAAATGTTACGTCAATTTGATGCTGATTACAAGAAAAAGAAAAGTCTACCGCCCCCGGGTGGATTCGAACCACCAACCTTTCGGTTAACAGCCGAACGCGCTAACCGGTTGCGCCACGGAGGCAGATATAATGCCAAAAGTCTTGCTTCGTTTTCAACCAGTCAGCTAAACAAACAAACGAACGAAAGAAAACCATTCAACTCGATATCTTTCAAAGTCGCGTCCTCAAATGTTACGTCAATTTGATGCTGATTACAAGAAAAAGAAAAGTCTACCGCCCACGGGTTGATTCGAACCACCAACCTTTCGGTTAACAGCCGAACGCGCTAACCGGTTGCGCCACGGAGGCAGATGTCATGCCAAAAGTCTTGCTTCGTTTTCAACTATTCAACTAAACAAACAAACGAACGAAAGAAAACCATTCAACTCGATATCTTTCAAAGTCGCGTCCTCAAATGTTACGTCAATTTGATGCTGATTACAAGAAAAAGAAAAGTCTACCGCCCCCGGGTGGATTCGAACCACCAACCTTTCGGTTAACAGCCGAACGCGCTAACCGGTTGCGCCACGGAGGCAGATATAATGCCAAAAGTCTTGCTTCGTTTTCAACCAGTCAGCTAAACAAACAAACGAACGAAAGAAAACCATTCAACTCGATATCTTTCAAAGTCGCGTCGTCAAATGTTACGTCAATTTGATGCTGATTACAAGAAAAAGAAAAGTCTACCGCCCCCGGGTGGATTCGAACCACCAACCTTTCGGTTAACAGCCGAACGTGCTAACCGGTTGCGCCACGGAGGCAGATATAATGCCAAAAGTCTTGCTTCGTTTTCAACCAGTAAGCTAAACAAACAAACGAACGAAAGAAAACTATTCAACTCGATATCTTCCAAAGTCGCGTCGTCAAATGTTACGTCAATTTGATGCTGATTACAAGAAAAAGAAAAGTCTACCGCCCCCGGGTGGATTCGAACCACCAACCTTTCGGTTAACAGCCGAACGCGCTAACCGGTTGCGCCACGGAGGCAGATGTCATGCCAAAAGTCTTGCTTCGGTTTCAACTATTCAGCTAAACAAACAAACGAACGAAAGAAAACCATTCAACTCGATATCTTTCAAAGTCGCGTCCTCAAATGTTACGTCAATTTGATGCTGATTACAAGAAAAAGAAAAGTCTACCGCCCCCGGGTGGATTCGAACCACCAACCTTTCGGTTAACAGCCGAACGCGCTAACCGGTTGCGCCACGGAGGCAGATATAATGCCAAAAGTCTTGCTTCGTTTTCAACCAGTCAGCTAAACAAACAAACGAACGAAAGAAAACCATTCAACTCGATATCTTTCAAAGTCGCGTCCTCAAATGTTACGTCAATTTGATGCTGATTACAAGAAAAAGAAAAGTCTACCGCCCACGGGTTGATTCGAACCACCAACCTTTCGGTTAACAGCCGAACGCGCTAACCGGTTGCGCCACGGAGGCAGATGTCATGCCAAAAGTCTTGCTTCGTTTTCAACTATTCAACTAAACAAACAAACGAACGAAAGAAAACCATTCAACTCGATATCTTTCAAAGTCGCGTCCTCAAATGTTACGTCAATTTGATGCTGATTACAAGAAAAAGAAAAGTCTACCGCCCCCGGGTGGATTCGAACCACCAACCTTTCGGTTAACAGCCGAACGCGCTAACCGGTTGCGCCACGGAGGCAGATATAATGCCAAAAGTCTTGCTTCGTTTTCAACCAGTCAGCTAAACAAACAAACGAACGAAAGAAAACCATTCAACTCGATATCTTCCAAAGTCGCGTCGTCAAATGTTACGTCAATTTGATGCTGATTACAAGAAAAAGAAAAGTCTACCGCCCCCGGGTGGATTCGAACCACCAACCTTTCGGTTAACAGCCGAACGTGCTAACCGGTTGCGCCACGGAGGCAGATATAATGCCAAAAGTCTTGCTTCGTTTTCAACCAGTCAGCTAAACAAACAAACGAACGAAAGAAAACCATTCAACTCGATATCTTTCAAAGTCGCGTCGTCAAATGTTACGTCAATTTGATGCTGATTACAAGAAAAAGAAAAGTCTACCGCCCCCGGGTGGATTCGAACCACCAACCTTTCGGTTAACAGCCGAACGCGCTAACCGGTTGCGCCACGGAGGCAGATGTCATGCCAAAAGTCTTGCTTCGTTTTCAACTATTCAACTAAACAAACAAACGAACGAAAGAAAACCATTCAACTCGATATCTTTCAAAGTCGCGTCCTCAAATGTTACGTCAATTTGATGCTGATTACAAGAAAAAGAAAAGTCTACCGCCCCCGGGTGGATTCGAACCACCAACCTTTCGGTTAACAGCCGAACGCGCTAACCGGTTGCGCCACGGAGGCAGATATAATGCCAAAAGTCTTGCTTCGTTTTCAACCAGTCAGCTAAACAAACAAACGAACGAAAGAAAACCATTCATCTCGATATCTTTCAAAGTCGCGTCCTCAAATGTTACGTCAATTTGATGCTGATTACAAGAAAAAGAAAAGTCTACCGCCCCCGGGTTGATTCGAACCACCAACCTTTCGGTTAACAGCCGAACGCGCTAACCGGTTGCGCCACGGAGGCAGATATAATGCCAAAAGTCTTGCTTCGTTTTCAACCAGTCAGCTAAACAAACAAACGAACGAAAGAAAACCATTCAACTCGATATCTTTCAAAGTCGCGTCGTCAAATGTTACGTCAATTTGATGCTGATTACAAGAAAAAGAAAAGTCTACCGCCCCCTTGTGGATTCGAACCACCAACCTTTCGGTTAACAGCCGAACGCGCTAACCGATTGCGCCACGGAGGCAGATATAATGCCAAAAGTCTTGCTTCGTTTTCAACCAGTCAGCTAAACAAACAAACGAACGAAAGAAAACCATTCAACTCGATATCTTTCAAAGTCGCGTCGTCAAATGTTACCGGTGGCGCCCCGGAGGCAGATGTCATGCCAAATGTCTTATATATATATATATATATATATATATATATATATATATATATATATATATAGTGTATTTGTGTGTTTGCTATAATGAAATCAATTCCAGGAGGAAATCCGGGTATGAGAGCTAAATGTAATAAACAGAGCAAGAATAAAATAAAATATAATAACACGAAATTGTCAAGCAATACCACAAGGTTGAAATAAATTATTGCATCGATGATTATGTAATTTATTTGATATATATATATATATATATATATATATATATATATATATATATATATATAGATATATATATATATTTAGGTATGTATATATATATATATATATATATATATACATATATATATATATATATATATATATATGTATATATATATATATATATACATTGAGAGAGCCACAGAATAGGTTGACTATATACCAAAAGATGCAATAATTTATTTCAACCTTATGGTATTGTGTGTCTGTGTGTGTGTGTGTGTGCGCGTGTGTGTGTGTGCGTGCGTGTGTGTGTGTGTGTGCGTGCGTGTGTGTGTGCGTGCGTGTGCGTGGACGTGCGTGTAAATCCAACTGTTTCTTAATTATTACCCTTTTTTATATTTTTATTCCGGTCACGTACGTACTCAAAATGACGACCGCCTGTTTGGAAAGAAACCCAAACACGTGGTCGCTACAAAACAGAATATAAAATATTCTAATTCTTCAAATTTTATTTTATTTCTTATTCATTCCAGGTGACGATGACCGCTTTTACAACAAATGAGACGATCCCAGTTCTGAATGACTCGGCAACGGCCGACATCTTCCCCACTTCGCTGTCGTTGACAACAACAACTGACCTATACGCTCCGGATTTTGGATCAAGACACGGCGAATGGAACCTTACGTATGATGACGCTACCAATATTACCATCGATCACGGCTACATATGGGCGCTCTACAACCTGCCCTCCATCACGTTTCTAACTTTGAACTTGCTCCTCGGGGTGACAGGTAACAGTGTGGTCATTTACGTGTACGGTTTCTGCATGAAGGCCACCCCTATGAATTCATTCATTGTCAGTTTGGCAATACTGGACATCGTCACTTGTTCTGTGGGTATACCCTTAATGATCCTGCAAGATATGTTGCCCTATCTGGTAACCTCAAACCCGTCGTGTAAACTGATGCATTTTGTTTATTCAACCACGATAATTGCGTCTAGTTTGGTTCTTGTGACCATAGCTGTCGATCGCTATCGCCGGATATGCCGGCCACTGACCAAACAACTGAATGTCACTCAAGTAAGAATTACCACTATCTTACTGGTCAGCGTTGCTACAGTCACTTGTATACCGGTTATACTCATGGCCGGAGCCTTAGAACAATATTCTGAGTTTGTGGACTTAAAACGCAAGTTCTGCTATTTGGAAGCCGGGTACATCAATTCGGTTTACAGCGAGGTTTTTTATTCCTACAAATCTGCTGTCATCTTGCTGACCATTATCATCACAACCACTTGTTATTTCCGGATCTGGTTCGCTTACAAAATCCCGCACAACACCAGTGGCGATCTCGACAATCACGTGGCAAGGCGCATGAGCGTGAGGGCGGCCACTGTCCAGCCGAAGATCCGGCCGAACGTGAAGAAGATGTTCATGATAACGCTGCTGTATATCTTCAGCTTCGTGCCCAGCATCTGCGTCATCCTCATCCTGATGTCTGCCAACGAGAGGGACGAAAACCTGCATCCGGTGGCCATCAGTTTCGTGAACATGTTCCGGCGGACCTACCTGCTCAGCTGCTCGTTGAACCCGTTCATCTGCTGGTACTGCAACGCCACCTTCCGGTTGCACGTCAAGTCTCTCGCCTCAAACTGGTTTGCGTCCGAAAATTCAAACAACTCCATCTCGGAAGCGTCTTCCTCAAAACAAAACGATGAACTCCATAATGTCTACACTGGGAAAATTTCGTAACTTTTTAATTCTTTACAAAAGAAAACGTTTTAAATTGAAAATATGTATATTAATAAAATTATGAGACAACTTGTTTTTCTCGCTTCAACGTAACTTTGATAATTACACATTGAATTATTATTATTATTATTATTATTATTATTATTATTATTATTATTATTGTTATTGTTATTATCATCATCATCATATTTATTACAATTATTATTATTATCATTAGTAGTAGTAGTAGTAGTAGTAGTAGTAGTATTATCATCATCATCATCATCATTATTATTATTATTATTATATTTATTATTATTATTATTATCATCATCATCATAATCATCATACTCATCATTATTATTAGTATTATTATTATCATCATCATCATCATCATCATCATTATTATTATTATTATTATCATTATTATTTTTTTATTTATTATCATCATCATTATTATTATCATTATTATTATTATCATTATCATTATTATTATTATTATTATCATCATTATCATTATTATTATTATTATCATTATTATTATTATTATTTACTCACTAGGAGTTATTATCATTATCATTATTATTATTATTATTATTATTATTATAATCATTATCATTATTATCATTATTATTATTTTATCATCATCATCATCATCATCATCATCAGCAGCAGCAGCAGCAGCAGCAGTAGTAGTAGTAGTAGTATTTGAAATAGTATGCCTCCTTCGGTTGCATATTTTTTCTATTATATATGACGAACGAATATGTACTATGCTGCCCCCTCAAAGGAGGAGATCATGCCTGGGAGGATGGTATCATGGTGATATAACACTACCCCTTCAAGGAGGAAAAGGCAATGCCTTAGAGGATGGCCTCATGACAACAGAACAGATACTAGACTGCCCCCCCCCCAAAGGAGAAGGGGATGGCACAGTGGCTTAGTTGGTATCGACGCGGACTGAGAACCTGGGTGTGCCAGGTTCAAATCCAAGTCATTCCATTGAAAAACGCTTCCATCCAAACCCACATGACACTTGTATCTAATCTCCTGGAGGGGGAATAAATAGAAATCCCATTAACACTTGTCCACGGGTGGATCGGCTTTGATAAAGTGGTGGTTTCTGTTTTATTAAAAAAAAAAAAAAAGTTGCGTCGAGACTTCGTTAATCTCCTCTATACATAGTGTCTGGATGAGTCCATATATATTTTTTATGGAAATCGCTCCAGACAAGGCATGAAGCTACTTGATGTAAGGAGCTAAAAAAAAAAGAATTACTACTTCATGGTAAAAAAATCTAGCCAACGATAAGTGTTAGATGGATAGATTCCGACCCAGAAAACAGCAATTCTTCCCCCTTTGTCAGAAACATCGCTCATGGAATGTGAGAACTAAAGGACAAAATAAGGGGGGGGCGAGTGTTACGAGGTTGCCGAAAGTAAACCCAAACGTCCATATATGTCCGAAATAGGGTATATCACCATCACACCATAACACATTTCCCTTGGTTTGTTACGCCTAAGTTTGAATTAACATTTTTGTTGATCTGTCACATTTGAAATAGCATTTTCGTTGGTCTGTCACGCTTAAGTTTAAAATAGAATTTCTCTCTGTCTGTTCAGCTTAATTTTGAAATAAGAATTTTCGTTTGTTTGTCACGCTTAAGTTTCAAATAGCATTTTCTTTTCGTTGGTCTGTCACGCTAAATTTTAAAAAGCATTTTCTTTTCGTTAGTCTGACACGCTAAATTTTAAATAGCATTTTCTTTTCGTTGATCTGTCACGCTAAATTTTAAATAGCATTTTCTTTTCGTTGGTCTGTCACGCTAAATTTTAAATAGCATTTTCTTTTCGTTGGTCTGTCACGCTAAATTTTAAATAGCATTTTCTTTTCGTTGGTCTGTCACGCTAAATTTTAAATAGCATTTTCTTTTCGTTGGTCTGTCACGCTAAATTTTAAATAGCATTTTCTTTTCGTTGGTCTGTCACGCTAAATTTTGAATAGCATTTTCTTTTCGTTGATCTGTCACGCTAAATTTTAAATAACATTTTCTTTTCGTTGGTCTGTAATGCTTAAGTTTGAAACAGCATTTCCGTCGGTCTGTCACGTTTAATGTTGAAACAATAGCATTTTCTTTTCGTTGGTCTGTAATGCTTAAGTTTGCAACAGCATTTCCGTCGGTCTGTCACGTTTAATGTTGAAACAATATGTTCGTTTATTTGTCACGCTTGAGTTTGAAACAGCCTTTTTATCGAGCTGTCTGACTTAATTTTGAAATAGAATTTTCGTTGGTCTGTCACGCTTAAGTTTGAAATAACATTTTGTTGTGTGCAACACAAGTCCGGATTAGTTTGTGTCTGTCATGCTTAAGCTTAAACTAGCATGTTTTGCTGATGCGTCACGCGTAAACTTACAATAGAATTTTCCTCGGTCTGTCACGCTTAAGCTTAAAATCGCACTTTCGATGATCTGTCACGCTTAATTATGAAATAGCATTTTCCGTTTGTCTGTCACGCTTAATTATAAAATAGCATTTTCCGTTTGTCTGTCACGCTGATTGACAACACGCAAATACTTATGAGTTATTTTTTCTTGAGGGAAAATTTTTGAAATATTTTAATTCCACTTTTGAAAATCGTTCACAGGACCCCCTCCTGTGAACGGGTTAAGAGACACTTACCGCGACACCCCCAGGTGCCGCCGTTTCTGAAGAGGGTAGACAAGTATTCATTGACCTTTGAGAAAATAGCGTACCTAATTAAGAGAGGGGAGTTGGGGAGTACATGTGGGAAGGTAATTTGATTTGGAAAAGAACTAGTCCATAACACTGTACGGAGGGTGACTATGTCCCTATTTACTTAGCTCCCCACGAGGGCAGAGTTAGACAAAAGTTCGTGTTTTAATGTGGGGAAAATCCAGCCCACAAAAAGTGATATTCTGGATTGGAACAAAGATTTTAATTGCCTCAGTTTGGAAGGATTTCTCTTTCACAGACCGAGGACAGAATAGACAAAGTGTAGCATCAGAACAGATACTATACTTTGTTCCCAGTCAAAATGCCGATGTTAATTTAATGAATATTGGTACCTTTTCCTTTCTACATCGTATGACTGTCTCAGTGGCCATGGGGAGCGGGGGGGGGGCACAGATTTCGGATATAAATCAAAGGTGACTTCAGCATGGGGTCCAGATCCTGCGACCGGTGGTACAATTACATCTAGCCACACTGATGATTCTTGATTAAGATGAAACATATATGTACGTTAATATTGAAACATGTAAAATAAATTTAAAATAAATAAATAAAAAATACCACCTATATACCCTTTAATAACAGTAATACACCCCACCCGGTAAATTAATAACAATTGGCCACGCCAGAATTGAACATACTCGCCGATCAATGAATTACACTACACCCCATCACCCCTAAATATGAATACGCCCCGGAAACAGACAAACATACAGCATCCGTAATCAAAAAATAAATTATTTCTAAATAATACTAAATTACGAGTATGACTCATACACAGTGGCGTAGCTAGACCTTTTGCCGCCCGGGGCGGTAGTAAAATTTGCCGCCCCCCCCCCCCGGCATTTGGGTGCCCGGAAAATTCGTCCATGGATAATTCGCCCATGGATAATTCGTCCATTGAAAATTTTTTGCTAGGTAGGAAAACTGGTCCATTATTATTAAGTTAACATTATTCTTAATTTTCATACCTTGCGAAAATTAGTTCTACGGTATCTAATTTTCCTAAATTCAATTAAATTAAAATTAAAATATGAAAACTGATTTTTAATATTTTTTATTCATTTGAGATTTTATCTGTTTTCCTTTTGTTTTAAGTAGATGGTGGGGGTTGCCCGGGGTGATTTTGTCCGATCCCCCAGCTAGCAATTGTAAAGTTTACAAGGAGTTATAAAAAGTATGCTACAAAAACAAACGTTTGGACAGTAATAAAATTAATGAATTCAAACTTTCGCATCTAATGTTATTTCCTCTTTGATGTCGGTGTATATACACCCAAATATCCAACTTTCTTTTCGCACCTATTCGATAAAAATTTATATGAAAGTTCCCCTTTAAGTATGAAAAGAAGGAGAAAATGCAACCACAAGATCAGATGCATCTTTAATTCTCAACTCGGTACTATCGTTTCCGTTTCTTTTATTTCTGAACCTTTGGAAAACTATTCTCCCAGAAATCAATGATGCCCAGAAATATCTTCAAAAAAAAGGGCTGGATCTGCAACAAAGTTCTGTCAGGCTGACGGCGTTGAAAGATTTCCTTCTTCAGAATAGAGAAAAGATAGTGGACACTGCAATAGACGAGTCAAAAACACTCTGCTCTGAAATGGGGATAAGCATGGAGCGTCGTATTCGCAAAAAGAAACGAATGGATGGTGAAGGATTGACTGATGCAGCGCTGAGTTTTGATACTGAGTTGAGACGGGAAATGCTGTCTGTCATAGACAGATTGACTGAAGAAATATCTTGCAGATTTCAACAAGTTCACAATCTTGCAAATAAATACGCTTTTCTTATACCGTCAAATCTGCTTGATGATAATTATGATTGTCAGCTTGGTGGATTTGACGAAGATATAGAAAAAGAGAAATTCTTTGCTGAAAAGAAGAGGTTACAGTATGTTGTAAAAGCTTCAGAAAAAGACAAAATCGATGGACCTCTTGAACTTTTGAACTTTATACAAAGATACCAACTTGGGGATTCCGTCCCTAATATTGTGATCTTGCTGAGAATTTTCCTCACCAGAGCTATTAGCGTTGCTAGCTGTGAGCGCTCTTTCTCAAAACTGAAGCTCATAAAAAACTACCTTAGATCAGCAATGAGCCAGACAAGACTTACAGACTTGGCAATCCTCTCAATAGAGAGGGAACTTGTCGAGGAAGTGAATTTTGATAGAGTCATTGATAACTTTGCCGAAAAAAAGGCGCGAAAAATCTGTTTGTAAATTTTCAACCGACTTGATGCCTTGCGACAGTTCTCTCACAAAAAATAAATTTATAGCCTTATTTGCCATTCATAAATACATTTGTTTAAAATATATTAAAACTATTTTTAAAAGAGTTGAAACGTTATTAACAACAACAAATTTCTGAAAACCGAGCGATTACACACACGGATTTAAAAAAGCACCGATACAAGACGTTTTTTCTCTTCGGAGGGCTCGCCCTCTTAATAATAACATTATGAAGACAAAGAAAAGAAAACTACATCGGACTATTCTCTCCTTGATACATCCATGTTATTTGGCGAAAATTCGGACTTTAACAACAACGACAAAAAAGTAAATAAAAATGATTTTATCATTTCATAACATTTTCAGGTTTTCAAATGTTCTCATTTAAATTTATTATTATATAAAATTATAGTATAAAATTTCATATTTTTTGTTAACTTTTGTTCTTTAAAATTTTTTTCTCTACTTTCTATTTTTACCCTCTCAAAATGCCGCCCCCTCAGGTGTGCCGCCCGGGGCGGCCCGCCCCCCTCGCCCCCCCCCCCTAGCTACGCCAGTGCTCATACAGCCATATGGACCTCCTCCGTTAACTCGGGACTTTCCCCCAAAAAGGACACTTGAGCGAATTCACCGGACGATGAAACCGGTGATTGTTGATTTCCATTTTTCAGAACTGTCTTCATTTCGTGAGTCCCCGAAGATTTGGGATAGATTATAAAGGCCATTTCTAAACAGGAATAGTCTATCCACGTCAATTAAAACCTGGCACGTATATAGAATATCTAACGTATAGTTTCTAAATAAATAATTTGTATTTTATCTCTCACATTCTGACAATCGAGCACTTTATTTCTTTCTTTCCGACATACGCCGACGCACTATACACACACACACACACACACACACACACACACATATATATATATATATATATATATATATATATATATATAAAGTCCGGCAACTGGTATGAATAATCATCTCTGACGTATGTATTGATTTACTCCTCTCCAGGAGTCAGGCACAAGGCCAGTTTTTATCTTACTCCCACAAGTAAGATGTGACCCAAGGTCGGGTCGAGAAAGTGGGGTTTGAAATGCCAGCACCCGAGAGGTGAGCACTCTGACTATTAAAAAATGCCTGGGCAGCCCCGTCGGCATTCCTCGGTAGGGGCGCCTCAGGCAGTAAGCAATAAACTTCCCCCCCACCCACCCAAAGAGGGAAGGCGAAGCCTGGGAGGGTGGACCTCCTAGAACTGCACAGGGCAGACCCATAGACCGGCGTAAATCAAGCCCCGAATGCCAAGACAATACCAGTCTATGGGGTGTAGTATCCATCGGAACAGATACTACACTTTGATCTTAGCCAAAAGGCCAACCGTCATATCGTGGCTTTAATTATATATATATATATATATATATATATATATATATATATATATATATATATATATATATATATATATATATATATATATATAAGTCAACGTTTGTGTGTTATAGAAATTGATATGTTAACATTCAAATAAGTTTCAATGAGGGTTACATATTTTCAAGGAATCTAAAGACACCATTGAAATTTTCCTTCGATTCCATCTGAGGTCTCTAGAGGCAATTATCAGTTACGTCCATAAAATTGCTCTAATACAATATATATTTTCTTCTTGTCAGAGAATAAGATTAAAATCAATAAAAAATATCTCAATGAAAAATGTATTTAGTAAAAAGGTTTAAACGTTTAAATATTTATTTTTATTTGTATTATTAAGTTTTTAAATCATTAAATAAAACAAATCATTTGCCAATTTTACAGAAATCCAGCACAAACAAATACCTTTTTAAAATTATATTTTCAAAAATGTATTATTCTAAATCATATTACAATTTAAGATGAAGTTTAAAAAATATCCATAAAGATTTACTTTAATATCGATTCTTTTTTCAAGAGAACTTAGTATTTTTTTTGCTAACTTAGAAAGAACGATAGATTAAAACTTAAACTAAGTAGTATAATACTATAGACTGCCCTACACACGGCCGAGAGTCCGAAGAATCTTATTCACAAATAGGAAAAGTGATGAGGAAGTAATATAGGTGGGCGACAATGGAAAAGTCGCCAATCTATTGAACTTCCTAGACAGGATGGCGCTTGACAGTTTTGTTCGATAGTTCCCAAGTGTAATCAATTGCGTTGGGGAAAAGACCGGGTTTTTAGGATTTTCGGTCAAAAGTAGATATACTGAGAAAACAGAGATGACGAGATCAGTGAGAGTTCGGCAGATATTTAAATCGGATTGAGCAGACGATGATATCTAGCGAACAACAATGACGGTCTCGACAGACAAATTATCTTAGTTTGGTTTTAGCTGATATACTGGAACTTACCCCAAACGTGCACGTTAGCGGCGGGGGGCCAACGACACACACACACACACACACACACACACACACACACACACATACGCCCGTTACCAACAAGTCAAATACTCAATGTATATCTTTGTGTTTGTGTATTTTTATGTGACTAGCTGTGACTATAACTTGTAAACAAGTGCATGCGTCCTTGGCGATCGCCAAGACGAGAGACGACACAGTCAGAACAAGAAGATGAATACGAAGGCCCAAACGATATGGACGCTAGCGCCGGGGCTCCAACGACACGCACACGCACACACATACGCCCGTTATAAACAAGTTAAATACCCAATATATATATATATATATATATATATATATATATATATATATATATATATATATATTTGTATTTGTGCTTTTATTATGTGAGTCTGCGTTTCTTTTGCTTTGAACACAACTTGTGAACAAGTACACGCGCCCTCAATGATCGCCAATACGAGAGACGACACAACCAGCACAAGAAGATGCAAGACGGCGAGAAAACCACGTAACACACAGTGGGGTTCGACGGTCGTCGGGGGCCGGCATTGTTTCACAGTAGTAAATATATTTTTTTAAAACACTATGCTCTCTAAAAAAAACACCAACAATATTCTTTGGTGTATTATTCTTTTAGAGCAACATAAAGTTACATATTCCCGTGGGAGGACAAATGAAGACTTCTTTACATGCACAAGAGACAAACTTTGTTGTCCTCTTCACCACGTCTCACTTCGTACTTCCAGTCTCTGGCGTCATATCCTGACACGCATTTTTATTTTACTTCAAATAGATTTTCCACTCCTCTGCTTATTTTAACTTTATGAGACAAATCCCGTTTTAACACAATTTTTACCTCCACCACTCCCAGTCCACTACTGTTTGGGTGCTCGAAACATCGGATTATTGTTACATCACGTGACAGTAAGAAGCCGATTATAAGTTCGCTTTCTTCTTCTCTTGTCATGATAATAGCAGCAGCCGTATTCCTCTCTTTCCTAGTATTTGTAATAATGGATAACAATTTTTAAAAAGCATCCCTGCTGAATGGCAGCATATTCTTTGATGTGTTATTCTTTTACAGCATCCCATCGCACACTCTCCGGAGGTGCGAATAGGGAAAGAGCTCCGAAAAAGACGACCGAATCCTCTCAGTTCACGAACCAAAGAAAGAAAATGAAAGAAAAAAAGATATCTTTATCTCTTCTTACGTCACCACGTCTCATTTTGAACTTCCTGTTTGCGACGTCATATCCTGAGCCCTAACTCTAATTTTTAACTTCTAATAGAATTTTCCGTCCTTTTTCTTGATTTAACTTTATATAAAAATACAGTTTTTAACACTATTTTTACCTCCACCACCCGCAATCCAATATTGCAATTTCACCAAGCAGGTAAAACATTACAAAAATAGCAAGCCGAATCAACTTTTTAAAAACGAGTTGAAAAGATCGGCCAGTATTTTCTGAACAAGCAAATTGAGAAACGTTCCGTCGTTAACTTTGCTGATATTGTACAGGCATTTCCATTCCGGAAGTCACGTAAAGAAGATTAAAAAAAAACAAAAAAAACATGGAGGCGAGAAAGAGTCGGCAGTACTTCAAAACCTTCTTGGCTTTGTATGCTGACATTTTATGGCCTCAAAGCCCTAAAAGCCGATCGCGGTTGATCGGTAGACACGTCTTGTTAGTTTTTTTTTGTGTTTTTAAGAAAAGAGAGGTAAGTTCAGAGGTTGGGGTTGAGCATCATGGCACACGCGATCTAACTTCGATGCAGTAGAGCAAGCGAAATAAATTGGTTTCACGGCTCGGTTGACATATGGTACAGTTTGAGTAGATGTTCGTACAAGTCGCGAATACGTCCTCGACAATCAGTCCGAGAGTGGCTTTGTTGTTGTCGGGCTGGGGTACGATTCTTTTTAGTTCAAGCATGTTTAGCCTTCTTTTTTCTTTTTTTTTTCTGATGGTCTTTTTTGGATTAAAATCAAAAAGATCAATAAATGTTCCATTACTTGTTCGTCTTTTACAACAGTCTGTTTTTCACAACCTTTTACTGACCATTTTTCTTCTTCTTTTTTCGGTGTACACTTATCTATCAGGCTGCTAGAGAATTCCGGTTTTTTTTGGAAAAAATTCAAATATTTTACATTTTAGGAGGGGGGATCAGTTTCCAATGTAAATTCAACGTAGACTGATCCCCCTCTTTTTGATCATCTCAATTTTAAAAAAATCTTTTTTGGTGTACAATTACCTATCATGTCGATAGAGAATTCCGGGGGTTTTGGAAAAAATTCAAAAAATTAGATTTTAAGATGGGGGATCAATTTTCAATGTAAATTTAACGTAGACTGATCCCTCTCATTTTGACCATCTCAAATATTTAAAATTCTGCTTCTGTTTACAATTAGTTATCATGGACCAACTTTTTTTTTCGCTAGAGAATTCCGTTGAATTAACATTGGAAACTGATCCCCCCTCCTAAAATGTAAATATTTTGGAAAAATCTCCAAAAGAATTTTAAATATTTGAGATGGTCAAAAAGAGGGCGATCAGTCTACGTTGAATTTACAATGGAAACTGATCCCCCTTCCTAAATTGTAAAATATTTTTAATTTTTTTCCCAAAACCCCGGAATTCTCTAGCAGCCTAATAGGTAAGTGTACACCGAAAAAAAGAAACAAAATAGTCAGTAAAAAGTTGTGAAAAACGGACTATAGAAAAAAACGAACAAGTACCAATGTCTCAATTATAATGGTTTAGAAAGATAGATTCAGAAACCACATGAGTTCCTTCAGGGGAGGCCAAAGGGAAGACATAGATAGGCCTAACACTTCTGTTGGCCGTTTTGTGAGAAACCTCATTGCTAGGCAAGACCCTTTCGAACTAAAATGGTCAATTTTAGGGAGGGCTAACAAATATAAACCGAACAAAAAGAAGAGATGCAACCTATGTGCATTGGAGTCGTACCACATCATGACATCTAGAGATAATTTACTGAACGCTAGGCAGGAAATACTACAATGCTGTCTGCATAGAAACCGTTACCTGTTATCAAGCCTAAAACCTGGATAGGAGGGGAATTGGGGGAAGTATAAACTTACAGCAGAGATAGGCAGGAGGGACACTTCCTGAGGCAATCTGGGGCAATAATTAGTGTATAATATGGAGGATGAGAATTAGTAACACGTACTTATGCTAAGATATGTCTTGATTCAATTATTAGCGGATACTCGAGACTTAGGTTGGGGGTGATAAGGTAGGAATATTCTATCGGAATAAGGCCCAGTGATAGTCAACTATAGTAAATACTTATTCAGCGGAATAGAGGGGGGAAATTGTGTTACATATAAAAAGATAGTGGAATAATAAATAATAAATCACAATTTATTCTCAGAAATAGATATATTATACGAAATGCATTGGGGATTTCAAGTAATTTTAAGTGAAAAATAAGAAATAGCAACCTGGATGCTATCACTATTTAATTAAATTAGGTTAAATTAAATTAGTTTTTAATTAGATTAAAATAAATAAAACAATTTGGTGGCAGGAATGGGGAAAAGTAATTAAGGAAAAAATAATTTTAAAAACATGCATGCCGACACGGACTTAATTTCTAAAAATAGAAACAACTCGTCGTGTGTTTATTTCGAAGGGTAATAAATCAACAATTGAAATAAGACTCTTTGAACTCGGACGAACATTTGTGTTGACTTTTCTTTGTGAGAAATTGGATTTAGAATTCCCATACTATCATTGGATTGGAATGGTAACTTGTGAGCGGTATCTTGAATGATTTAGTTCTTTTGTTTTCTTGAGGGGGGGGGGGGATTTATTCATCATTGTACCGGCCGACGTGAAAGTGTATTATCGCACATTGTTCCGGTTTTGTGGTTTTATTGAATGTATTTGGGACCGATTATTTGCTTGTTGGCTTGGTGGAAGAAATAATGCACAAGCTACTTTTCTAAGACTTTTCTAGGACTTTCTTTTTTTTATCGTTGTTCTTCCTTGCTTTTTAAGTTTGACTTTTATTTTTATTTTTTTCCTCTTCTCTTCTTAAGTGACCTCAACTATTACAACGCCACATTGTGTTTTGTCGGCAGTTGAAACCAGTATTCCAGACATTTAATTTCCCTGATGATCTGCCAAGCAAGTAACTGCTTGGTAGTGAAACACGTGTAGGAAAAAACATTTAATTTGAATAAATAGTATTTGTAAGAAAAAATATCTTTAATGGTGATCATTGGTGTCTTGAAAGGAATGCTTTGGTAAGCCTTCATAAAATCACATATAAATGCTCTGTACTCTGTAATCGAGTATCATCGAGCTTGTTTTTTATTGGAACAACCCCGGTCTTCACTGAATGATCTATTTTATAAGTGAAAAATCTAAATCTATCTATATATATATATATAAAACACGTACCCCCCCCCCCGCAACCCCACACATGCGCAAAACGCCAAACAATAACACATTTCCTCAAATGAAACAACACTCTTTCAAATCGAAAGACATTTCTTCAAATGGATTTACATATCTGATGAAAGCGGACCACCGCTTGAAACGCGTTATATAAATTATAAAATGATAAAATAACAAAATCATAAATAAATGTTGAAAAAAACATTTTACAAATGTTGGTAGCCTTACTCGTTTACATATATACTTTTCTCTCGTTGGATCTGCACTAATACTGCACTACCCTCTTTTTATATATATATATATATATATATATATATATATATATATATAGAGAGAGAGAGAGAGGGAGAGAGAGAGAGAGAGAGAGAGAGAGAGAGAGAGAGAGAGAGAAAGAGAGAGAGAGAGATTTGGATTATTCACTTAGAAAATAAATTATTCAGTGAAGACCGTGATTAGACCAATAAAAACAAGCTCGATGATACAGGGTACAGAGCATTCATATGTGATTTTTTGAAGGTTTACAAAAGCATTCATTTCAGGAGCCCAATCATCACCACAAAAAAAAATTTTATCTAAAGATTATGTATTTATCATTTTCAAATTAAAGAGTTTTTTACCTACACGTGTTTCACTACTAAGCAGGTCCTTGCTTGGCAGATCATCAGGGAAATTAAGAACCTTGAATAAGAATTACAACAACCGGCAATGCACAATGTGGTGTTGCTTTAATTGAGGTCACTTAAGAAGGGAAGAAAAAATAAATAAATTGAATAAAAAGATAAAAAGGAAAAAAATAGAGAATGTCTTAGTAAAATATCTCGCAAGATTTTCACAACATTGTTGCTACTAGGCGAAACAGCAAAACATTAGTCCCAAACCAGCAAAAACAGCAAAAAAAGTATTTTGTAGTGATGGTTGGGCTCCTGAAAGGAATACTTTGGTAAGCCTTCAAAAAATCACACACACACACACACACACACACACACACACACACACATATATATATATATATATATATATATATATATATATATATATATATATATATATATATATACATATATACAGGGTGTCTCAAAAAAATGTACTCACTCGTAGAATGATTTTACTTTAATTACTATTTCATTTCTCTCTATGTTCATAAATAAAGGTTTTCTCGTCATTCTAAGAGTGAGTACATTTTTTTGAGACACCCTGTATATATATATATATATATATATATATATATATATATATATATATATATATATATATTCCTTCACTAAATACGTATACAAAAATATTTTGCCGAAACTAACTACACAACAACTATAAAATAGATGAACACGTACTAAACACATAAGTGATTAAAACGTACCCCCCCCCCTATTGAACTAAATAACTAAAATAAAACTGATTATTTATTACAGCAAATTCAAAATAACAAACCTCATCATTACCAACAATTTGCCCCCCCCCCCTGATTATGGTTTTGGATAGGGCAAACCTGGTTTATGAATTTAAATGGTCCTTTGGGAGACTGTGTCTCTGACAGTGAAGAAAAACATATACGTAGGCTTGACTACCACAACCTTGTCGAGGAGGTTAACTATGCACCTATCCGGTACTAGCGCTATAGAACTCAACATTCTCCCCCCCCCCCCCGCTCTCAATTTTACACTTTAGAATCTGAAACTAACAAACAAAAAACTACATATATTAGAAGATCTACACATTAAAACAAAAAAGCCACCCATCTCTCTTTCGCTCCCCCTTCTCTCTCTCTCCCCCCCCTCTCTCTCTCTCTCTCTCTCGCTCCCTCTCTCTCTCCCTCTCTCGCTCTCTCTTTAGTTCTGTGTGTATTCGTGCAAGCCCCCCCGCCCTTCGGCGGTTTGACAGTTTTTTAGCCTTTAGAGCAGGGGTGGGCAAACTACGGCCCGCGGGCCGCATGCGACCCGGCAATGTAATTAATACGGCTCTTCAAAATGCTAGTAAATGAAAAATGATTGCATTTTCGCTTTGCAATCCATATATTTCGGTTATTTCAGATATCATTTATATTGGAAAATATACTATGCGGCCCAGTAAAAATTGTTTGTTTTTTTAATGTGGCCCTTGCTCTGAAAAGTTTGCCCACCCCTGCTTTAGAGTTTACCCCAATAAATATATGGTTTCATTAATTAAAATGGTGGTTTGATGATTATTATTATTATTATTATTATTATTATTATTATTATTATTATTATTATTATTATTATTATTATTATTATTATTATTATTATTATTATTATTATTATTATTATTATTATTATTATTATTATTATTATGTCTGCTCACTAGAAGTTATCACACAAGCCATCGTCAGTGATTTCTCACCGACAACAACCAGTGGTGTTCCCTGGAGTCCGAGTGACAACAAGCCTCCCCAGAGTTCTAGTATTCTCCACCTCTTTTCGATCACCACCGCAAATGACCTTGCGATATCGCAACAGCCGCCTACCATTGATTTCTCGCTGACAACGACCATTGGTCTCCTCTAGGATTTGGGTCGCAATAAGCCTCCCCAAGATCCCAGCACTCTCCGCACTCTTCCAGTGGAGGGCAGGTTAGTGCTGCCCCTTGTCGGTTCTCTCATCCCCCCCCCCTAACCCGCCACGACCATTTTGTGTAATATCAGCTGAGGCCGGCGCCATCATGGGGGGGGGGCAACTTATGATATTTCTGGCAGTTTCTGTTTCTTTGGTTCGTGCAGTGGTGGTCTTCCTGTGGTTTTGCTTTCTTCCTATTGTAACTTCCATGTGGATGGTTACCATTCGTAGCTTATGCGGTTTGGTTTCCGCATTCGACGATTTTCTTTAAGATTGCAGCTGTTTTTATTATTGCCATCCTTTGTATGGTCTCAGTGATCCCTTTGATTCCAATTTCTCCCAGTCTTTTCTCCAGGTTTTTGGGGACTGTTCCTAGTGCTCCTACGATTATTGGTATTATTTTGACTTTCTTCATGCTCCATATCCCTTTCAGTTCTCTGCCAAGTTCCGTGTATTTGCTTCGTTTTTCTGTCTCCTTCATCTTCACTCTGTGGTCTGCTGGAACGGCAAAGTCTAAGATTTGGCAAGATTTTCCTTCTTGTCGATTATTATGACATCCGATCTCCTTTGTTGTATAAGTTTTCTGTTACCACCTCCATATCCCAGAGGATTTTGTGTTTTTCGTTTTCCAGTACTGTTTCTGGTTTATGTTTTTTTACCATTTGTCTGCGTGTTCGAAATACAATCGTTTCACAGTTTTCAGTGTAATGCTTTCCCGACACAGGCATGTCTGTTCTTGTATTCTTTTGGGGCTAGTTTGCTGCATTCACTTATTATGTGATTTACTGTTTCGTCTCTTTGTCCACACAGCCTGCATTTACTGTTTACCTGGGTTTAATCTATTTTAGCTTTAATGTAGTTATTATTATTATTATTATTATTATTATTATTATTATTATTATTATTATTATTATTATTATTATTATTCCTATCCTTTCTTCTTCTTCTTCTTCTTCTTCTTCTTCTTATTATTATTATTATTATTATTATTATTATTATTATTATTATTATTATTCCTATTCTTCTTCTTCTTCTTCTTATTCTTCTTCTTCTTCTTATTATTATTATTATTATTCCTATCCTTTCTTCTTCTTCTTCTTCTTCTTCTTCTTCTTATTATTATTATTATTATTATTATTATTATTATTATTATTATTATTATTATTATTATTATTATTATTGTTATTATTATTATTATTATTATTATTATCTTTTGATGGTTATTCTGACCTCTTGGTTAAAAAGAGCGAATGTTCAAATGACCCACTTGCAGAGGAAAACTTTAGAGTCCGCCTAGATAAGTAGATAGATTAGTTGATTTTCTGTTTGTCGCGCCAATATCAAGGTCTAAGAATAGATGCGATATATTCCTTATCGCACAAGAAAGTTGGTTCATGGAAAGAAGAATTTTGGTCGAAGGTTTCCGTCGGGTAATCTTGCGCATCACGATGAGACAAAGCAGCGTTTTGTCAGTTAGTTCGGCCGACGTTGTAAATTTATTTGCTTGACTGGTCGACGTTGAGGACTTTATTTAGTTTTTTTTATTTAACAATATAATGAACACTCGTGATACGTAATCGCATCAGAGAAGAAGAAGAAAAAGAAAAAGAAGTAATTAATTTAAACAATTTTTTTCAAAAAAAAGTGCGTAGCATGAATAGTGAAATTGTAACAAAAACAAGTCGACGAACACGACGAACACGACGACGACGACGATGAAGAAGAAGAAGAAGAAGAAGAAGAAGAAGAAGAAGAAGAAGAAGAAGAAGAGGGGAAGGATGCGACAAAGGAAGAAGATGGTCATTACTGATATTAGATCTTCTTGTGAAGAAGAAGAAGAAGAAGAAGAAGAAGAAGAAGAAGAAGAAGAAGAAGAAAAAGAAGAAGAAGAAGAAGAAGAAGAAGATAAAGAAGAAGAAGAAGAAAACTAAGAAGAAGAAGAAGAAGAAGAAGAAGAAGAAGAAGAAGAAGAAGAAGAAGAAGAAGAAGAAGAAAACGAAGAAGAAGAAATCTTCAGGCGAAGATGGTCGGTGCTTGGGCGTCCAGTGGACAGAGACAGGAGAGAGAAAGAGAGACGTCTTTCCTCGTTGCTTTCATGAAAATTTCTGCTGACCGACCGTGATTCCCAAAGGAGCTGACGTATTTCTTCAGGCGACAGATGAAATAAATGCAAGCTGATTGGTCAATGTGTAACCAGATTGCTTAACAGGGACATTTCTCCGAGTAAGAAAATACGTCATTATTTATGACTGTTACCAGCTTCTGTCTGATCAACTTATTAGCAAAACTAGATGTGTTATGTTTTCACTTATCGGAGCGTGTATAAACCATTATACACACTCATGTTGTCGTCGTCGTCGTCGTCGTCAGTAACTCATGTCTCGCTTGTCAGTCGATAAAAAAAACAACTCGAACGCTGATGTTTAGATTTCAATAAAGGTTCATTACAAACAGCTACAGAAAGCATCAGAGAGGCAGGTTACTTACGTACGCGTGTGAGAGAGAGAGAGAAAGACAGACAGATAGACGGATAGGCCGTCTCTCAATACCTAGTAATATTGTGCGTCCTCCCTCTCCCTATTAAGGACGGCACCCCGGACACGTCTTTCCTGCTTGAAGTCTCGCCAGCGAAGAGACAGAAAAAGATCCATCCTGATTTCGGTGATTTCCGTTCTGGAGGCACCTCTGAACCTTAAGGTGTCACTCAAACCTTTCCATTCAAATACGTCTCTTGTTATGTGACAAATGATGTGTTTATTAAAGTGTGGGTAATCTGGTAGAAAGTGGTAGTAGAGGATTTAGTGGGCAAAGAGTTTACTCATTGCTTGAGAATATTGGAGTGTCCAGTAAAGACAAGAAAGACCTAACTTCAAAACTACAACAAATTCACTTTCTACTTCTGTATACCTAGAACTAAGCGGAACTTCCATGAGCAAAGTTTCTTTCCTAAAATTGTCCGTCTGTGAAACACAGTACCACGGTGCTGCTTTCTAGCTGACTATAACATTGTCGTTTTCAAGTCCAATGTAAACAAATTCTTGTTGAGCCGTCTGCTTAAATAATCGATCTATCGATAAGAAGTAGAAAGTGAGCCATGGGTTTACTTTCGACAGCTTCGTAACTCTCGCTTCCCTTATTGTGTCCTTTAGTCTTTACATTCCATGAGCGATGTTTCTGACAAAGGGGGAAGAAGTGCTGTTTTCTGGGTCAGAATCTATCCATATAACACTTATTATTGGCTAGTTTTTGACCTTGAATTGGTATATTTTTTAGCTCCTTACATCAAGTGGCTTCGTGCTTTGTCTGGAGCGATTTCCATTTTTTTAAAATCAATTTCTGACAAGTTACAACCATTGTTACTAACCCCATTCGGTGTTTCACCGTCCACCTGTCAAACTTAATAACCCTTATCCTCGAGTGGCCTGTGGGCCTTGATAAGTGGTGACTCGTTTGTAAAAAAAAAACTGTTGAGAAGACGAGCTAGTACATTTCACTAAAAAGAGACGATGATCGGAGATTGAAATGATGGAGATGTTTATCGGTGTTGGGCTCACACCCCATCCTGTTCAGCCTCTCATCAACTTCGATTGATTGAAGACGTCGGGATAGAGTAATACCAGGCGAGGATTCGTTCTCGACAATCAGTCCAGCAGGAACTGGGCCATTTCGGTGACCTTTTATCTGCCGGGCTGAGGTATACTGTCCTGGGTTAGGGTTAGGAGGTGCACCTCACAGGCCTCTTTGGGGAGGAGTAAGTTTATTGCTTGCTGTCTGAGGCGCCCTGACCGGAGAATGCCGACGGGGCTGCCCAGGCTATTTTTGCTAGGCCAGAGTGCTCATCCTCTAGGGCGCTGGCTTGACTCTTCCTCCACTTTCCGACCTTGTGTCACATATTCCTGCGTGGGGGGGGGGAATTTAATACCTGGGCTCACACCCCATCCTGTTCAGTCTCTCATTAACTTCGGTTGATTGAGGACGTCGGGATGGGGTAATACCAGTCGACGGAAACTGGGACATTTCGGTGGCCTTTTATTCGTCGGTCTGAAGTATTAGTCCCGTGAGTACTAGGAGATCCACCCTCCCAGGCTTCGCCTCCCCTCTTTGGGTGGAGTAAGTTTATTGCTTACTGCCTGAGGCGCCCCGATCGAGGAATGCCGACGAGGCTGCCAAGGCAATTTTTAAACGGCCAGAGTGCACCTTCTTTAGGGGCGCTGGCTTAACTCTTCTCCCACTTTCCGTCCTTGTGACACACCTTCTTGTGGTTGGAAGAAAGTAAATACCTGGAACTACCCCAGTCTAATACTGGCAGTCAGATAGACGTTCAATCACTCTCTTTATAGGCTGTATTTATATTTGTTTCGATATACTTTGTTTCACTTAACCCCGAGTTCGTGCCTTCTTTCCGGACCTTTTTACAGGTCCACAAAACTGAGAGTTGCTGGAGGTAAGAATTGCGTGGGTTTATTTTTCTCTAAAAAGTGTATCATGTTGACAAACCCGTAAGGATGCAACGATAATATCACTGAAACCACATTGTCTAACAGGAAACAATACCGTAATTGATTTGAATCTACTATAATAATGTTTCAATTAATGTGTATTAATTAATTAATTAGTTGATTAATTAATTAGATATTTAATTAATGCAAATATGAAAAAGAAATATAAAATAATTTAAATTCTGGATTCAATCTAGAACTGTGGTCGCACGAAAGATTTAGTCTAATCAAACGGAAATGGGTGGGAAATTAATACTTATGTATTTTACTTGCGTTAGAGAGCGGGGGGGGCAGATAGATAGATAGATAGATAGATAGATAGATAGATAGATAGATAGATAGATAGATAGATGTAAAGTATAGATGGATAGATAGATGTAAAGTATTGATAGATAGATAGATAGATGTAAAGTATAGATAGATAGATAGATGTAAAGTATTGATAGATAGATAGATAGATAGATAGATAGATAGATAGATGTGAAGTATAGATGAATAGATAGATGTAAAGTATTGATAGATAGATAGATAGATAGATAGATGTAAAGTATAGATAGATAGATAGATGTAAAGTATTGATAGATAGATAGATAGATAGATAGATAGATAGATAGATAGATAGATAGATAGATAGATAGATAGATGTGAAGTATAGATGTCTAGATAGATGTAAAGTATTGATAGATAGATAGATAGATAGATAGATAGATAGATAGATAGATAGATAGATAGATAGATAGATGTAAAGTATTGATAGATAGATAGATAGATAGATAGATAGATAGATAGATAGATAGATAGATAGATAGATAGATAGATAGATAGATGTAAAGTATAGATGGATAGATAGATGTAAAGTATTGATAGATAGATAGATAGATAGATAGATGTAAAGTATAGATAGATAGATAGATAGATAGATGTAAAGTATTGATAGATAGATAGATAGATAGATAGATAGATAGATAGATAGATAGATAGATAGATAGATAGATAGATAGATAGATGTGAAGTATAGATGAATAGATAGATGTAAAGTATTGATAGATAGATAGATAGATAGATGTAAAGTATAGATAGATAGATAGATGTAAAGTATTGATAGATAGATAGATAGATAGATAGATAGATAGATAGATAGATAGATAGATGTGAGTATAGATGAATAGATAGATGTAAAGTATTGATAGATAGATAGATAGATAGATAGATAGATAGATAGATAGATAGATAGATGTGAAGTATAGATGAATAGATAGATGTAAAGTATTGATAGATATATATATATATATATATATATATATATATATATATATATAGATAGATAGATAGATAGATAGATAGATAGATGTAAAGTATAGATGAATAGATAGATGTAAAGTATTGATAGATAGACAGATAGATAGATAGATAGATAGATAGATATATATATAGATAGATAGATAGATAGATAGATGTGAAGTATAGATGAATAGATAGATGTAAAGTATTGATAGATAGATAGATAGATAGATAGATAGATAGATAGATAGATAGATGTAAAGTATAGATGGATAGATAGATGTAAAGTATTGATAGATAGATAGATAGATAGATAGATAGATAGATAGATAGATAGATGTGAAGTATAGATGAATAGATAGATGTAAAGTATTGATAGATAGATAGATAGATAGATAGATAGATAGATAGATAGATAGATAGATAGATAGATAGATAGATAGATAGATAGATAGATAGATAGATAGATAGATAGATGTAAAGCATAGATGGATAGATAGATGTAAAGTATTGATAGATAGATAGATAGATAGATAGATAGATAGATAGATAGATAGATAGATAGATAGATTAATAGATAAATAGGTTCTACGGAAACTGTCACTCCCGAGTCGACCTCTACAACACCAGATGTCGGTGCTCAAGCCAAAAAAGACAACTGGGATGTTACTTATATTTGCCCTGACCGACCGATGGAGGCATACTAATATATATATATATATATATATATATATATATATATATATATATATATATATATATATATATATATATATATATATTATTCGGTATAGAAAATCAGTACAACATCAGTACCATCGGTTTCAAGCTCAGAAAGTGTTAACCACCCGACCATCTTCAGCTTTGTTGTCATTTTCTCTACAAAATGACAACAAAGCTGAAGATGGTCGGGTGGTTAACACTTTCTGAGCTTGAAACCGATGGTACTGATGTTGTACTGATTTTCTATACCGAATAATATATATATATTACGCTCTTAATTTTGATTTTCTCAATTAGTTGAGCACTCTGCTGGGATTTTATCTACCACATTACAAAATAGATAGATAGATAGATAGATAGATAGATAGATAGATAGATAGATAGATAGATGTATGTATGTATGTATGTATGTATGTATGTATGTATGTATGTGTGTGTCTGTATGTGTGTCTGTGCTCTGTGTGTGTGGCCTCGTGTTCGTGTGTGTCCGCCCACTTTTTCTATCTAAGTTTTCCATCGTTACTTTAATGGTTCTGTGACCATTTCCGAAGAACTCATTGAGAATGCTGACAATGGCCACCTATTAAGATGAAACGAGACTTTTTTTTTTGTCGCCCTCCTTTTAAATTTTTGTTTTGAAATGTTTACGCCTTCATTTGCTTGTTGGGGGGTTTGGGGCCCTCACAAGTGTACGGGTGTGAAAGCTGAAGGGGCTGTGTTTGAGTGTGTCTTGCCGGGTCTTGTTCGAAAGCCGTTTTCCTGCCAAGGAATCTATTTGTTCGATTACGGCACACATTTGGAAATGCTTGAACCACTTGACCGACTTGAACGGAATTACACGCAGCCAACGTATAAACACAAACAACCCTTCTTCTTCTTCTTCTTCTTCTTCTTCTTCTTCTTTTTCTTCTTCTTTTTTTTCTTCTTTTTTTTCTTCTTCTTCTTCTTCTTCTTCTTCTTTCTCTTTTACATCATCATTACATCATCATCTACTATTTCATCATCATCAGCATCATCATCTTTTTGCTTCGTATTCTTGTTTTTTCTCCATCTTCTATTCTTTGTCTTTTTCTTCTTCTTCTTCTTCTTCTTCTTCTTCTTCTTCTTCTTCTTTTTATTATTATTATTATTATTATTATTATTATTATTATTATTATTATTATTATTATTATTATTATTCCATTTATTCTTATTCCTTTTCTTTTTCTTTTCTTCTCCGTCTTTTGCTTCGTTTTCCTCGTCCCCGTCTTCTTTTTCTTCTTCTTCTTTTTCTTCTTCTTTTTCTTCTTCTTCTTCTTCTTCTTCTTCTTTTTTTTCTTCTTTTTTTTCTTCTTTCTTCATGTTATTTTTCTCTTTCTTCTTCGACATCGTTTTACTTCGTCTCCCCCTTCCCCTTCTTCTTCCAATCTCTTTCATCTTCCTTTTCTCCTCCTTTTTGTCTTCTTCTTCTTCTTGTTTCGTCTTCCTCCTTCTTCTCCATCTCTCTCATTCTTCTTATCTTCCTTTTTCCTCATCCTATGGCTCCTTCACCTCTTTCTTTTTCTTATACTTTCTCCTCCTTTTTCTCCTCCTCATCCCCCCTTCCCCCTCTTCCTTCTTCTCTTTCTTCTTCTTCTCCTTCTGCTTCTTCTTCTTCTTCTTCTCCTTCTTCTTCTTCTCCTTCTTCTTCTTCTTCTCCTTCTTCTTCTTCTTCTTCTTCTTCTTCTTCTTCTTCTTCTTCCACATCACCTCCTTTCCCTCTTTATTCTACTTCAACATCAACCATTAAACCATATCCCACTAAAAGCCTCACTTTCATCTTCACATTTTCAATTTTTTCACACAGAAAATTTCAAGTCATGCTGACACTTAATGTCTCCATTTCCGGTTTTATATTTAGCGATATTTTTTAATTTTTAATTTTTACATTTTTTTTTTTTTTGCAAGTGACGTCGACAATAGTTTTTTCGCTTCAGTAATTCAGAAAACTCTTTTTTGCATAGTTTTTAATTATGAAAGCGTAGCTTTCAAACGCTAATATTTATTTACCTCCACTCAAGGAGAGGTTAGGGTTTTTTACCCCACCTAATCAACCGGTATCGTCCGGGCCTTTGGGTCTGGATTTACGCCGGTCTATTGGGGGTTGCTGGTCCTGTGCAGTTCTAGGAGGTGCACCCTCCAAGGCTTTGCCTCCCCTCTTTGGGAAGGAGTAAGTTTATTGCTTACTGTCTGAGGCGCCCATACCGGGGAATGCTGACGGGGCTGCCCAGACAATTTTTAAATGGCCAGAGTGCTCACCTCTCGGGCGCTGGCTTATCTAATCCCACTTTCCCGACCTTGTGTCACATCTTACCTTGTGGGAGGTAGATAAATAAATCAAGGAGAGGTTAGACACAAGTTCATGTGTGGTTTTGAAAAGCCAGCGCACTAGGATAAACGCACTCTGTCCTACAAAAATGCTTGAGCAATCCCGTCGGTATTCCCCTGTAGGGGCGCGTCTGGCGATTAGCAATAAACTAAGCCCTTCTCAAAGAGAATGTAAAGCCTGTGAGGGTGGACCTCATGAGACTGAACAGAACGATACCTCAGCACGACAGAGTAGGGCAAGAAGATGCCACAACGACCGACCTTCTGTCGGACTGGTCGTCGGGGACGTATCCTCGACTGGTAGGAATAAAATTTACTCAGGCTGTGCCCGGTAAAAACGCTAGTAGATTATTATGAATACGGACTTGTTGTCACTTGTTCTCGTCCCTTCAAATGAGATAATCGAAAATCCTTACTTTTTACCTGTCCCCGAACGAGGGCTAGATGCGACACAAGGCCGACCTTAATGGGGTGGTCACTTGGGACTTTTTGCCCAAGTTGTCATACCATCTGAAGTTCCTTTTTGCATCATTCTGGCAACCTAGTGACTGACTTGATCCATCAGACCCTTCTTTGTCGAAATGAGGTATGATTCCGTTCGGTCCTAGCAGGGGCAACCTCCCAGGCATAACCTTCTTCTAGGGGTGGTATATATGTGAGCCCCTACTCAGGAATATCGACATATTTGTTCTCGGTTAATTTTTTACTTAGCCCAAATCCTCCCTCGGGGGAGCTCATTTTCACTCCACCTTCCGGCCTTGTGCCACTCCTCGGCCTGACATCCCCAGGCAATATTAACTGGAATAAGTACATAGAAGATGTTGTAAAGTATGCTGCAAAGAAGGTAGGCCCCCTCTACCGGGCTAGAAAAAATTCTCACATCTGCCAGTTTTTTTATACCTATATAATAAATAAATGTCGAAACAAGAATAAAAGTTAAAAGATTCCCGGCAACACCGAGTGTCACATTATCTCCCCTCTTAGGGGGGTCCCCAATGTCTCACAAGTCACAACCAAATAAGATACGTGGACGTTCAAATCATTATTTGTGTCTCCCACGTTCAACTAAGCAATCCTACGTGACTGAGGCAGTCATTCCACAATCGTATCCAGCCACGAATATATATATATATATATATATATATATATATATATATATATATATATATATATAAATATATTTATATGTATATATATGTATATATATATTTATTTATATATATATATATATATATATATATATATATATATATATATATATATATATATATATATATATATATATAATAGTAGTATGTATAAAAAGGTTGAGGGCAATGCAAAGTGCCGGGTAGGTTGTAAGCTGGAAGGAACAAAAATTTGGTGAATTCTCTACACAGACGGATTTTTCCTTTGGTGTTTATTATTTTTGACAAAGGGAAGTTTCTTTTTCCCGAAATATTAAATAAATGATTTTTAATAATGGTCCGGACAACACACAAACAGCCAACACCACACTTGCTGTTATGTAAGATTTTAAGAAAAAATAAATAGTAAGTCCCATTTCGAATTCGATTTATTATTTTTGTTCCTTCCAGCTTACATCCTATCCGGCACTTTGCATTGCCCACAACCTTTTTAAACATACTACTACTATTCCCAGCAATGCTTCAAGCAAACTACCATTCTCTCTCTATATATAAATCATTTTTAACCTACAGACACCAGTGTTTCTTGTTTACGCAGTCATCAGCGTAGGAGATGATAATTACTGCTGATCAAAGGATTCGATCTTGGTCACAAATTTACTCGTGACTCTAAAGCCCGGCATTCTTGCCTTTGGCCACCAGGAATTATAGCGAGAAATGAAAGAGAAGTAAGATCTATATTATGTGACGGGGGGGGGGGGCTGACGAATTGAGAAAGCTAGTCAAATAGTGTTTAACTACAGACGTAGTAACATTGCATTACGCTAAGGTGGACAGCTTATTATAATTCTCTTGAAGAGGCCCAAATCCTATTTGGAGGGGGTTTATAACAATATTTTGATAAATAAAATTTAATTATCTTTTAACCTACATACACTAGTGTTTCTTGCTTACACACACACACATACATATATATATATATATATATATATATATATATATATATATATATATATATATATATATTTGACACTTGATTCGTGCATGTCTACCCCCTCCTTCTCTCTCGATCTGAATCAACAGACGTTCTCTCTTTCTCCCTCTTTTCCTTTATGTGTCTACCTTCCCATCACCTCTCCCTTCATTATATGCCCCTCTTTCCACCTTATATTTTGATTTATTTATTTATTTATTTGCCCTGTTTGTTTCAGATTTTAGATTTTAGATTTTTTGTTTTTTGTTTTTAGATTTTTTAGATTTTTAATTTTTAATTTTAATTTTTTAACGGCCTCAATTTTTGAAATGTTAAATTTCTTTCCTTCTTCTTCTTTTTCTCTATCCCTCCATTTCATTCTCTCCAAATATGATCTGAGGTTAAGATCGGATTCTAACTCTGCCTGATCAGATCTCAGTTTATAGTGACTGTTGATCGATAACATCGACATGCCAGTGTCGCAGATTTTGTACATGTCTGTGTAAATAAAATTATCATATATATATATATATATATATATATATATATATATATATATATATATATATATATTTGTGTTATAGTGGAATAATTCCAGGAGGAAATCCGGGTATGAGAGCTCAATGTAGTAAACAGAGCAATAATAAAATATAATAACACGAAATCACATAATTGTCGATGCAATAATTTATTTCAACCGTTCGGTTTTTTCAAGCATCACTCAGACAATTACATTTTTGAGACTGATAGAAAATTGAATTTCCCTACCACAGTTCCAATACAATCATAGATGGTAGTAGTAGCAACCAATTTGATACATCTTTTATAGAGAGGGGGAAAAATTTAAAACTTATATTTTAACTAAATATAAGTTTTAAATTTTTCCCCCTCTCTATAAAAGATGTATCAAATTGGTTGCTACTACTACCATCTATGATTGTATTGGAACTGTGGTAGGGAAATTCAATTTTCTATCAGTCTCAAAAATGTAATTGTCTGAGTGATGCTTGAAAAAACCGAACGGTTGAAATAAATTATTGCATCGACAATTATGTGATTTCGTGTTATTATATTTTATATATATATATATATATATATTACTATTTCATGTATCCACATAAAATTTTATAAGGCGATATACTTTTTTATGTATCAATTTTCAGTATTTACTTCAAACAGTGCTCGATACGTAAGTAGAGCTAGGTAGTTTTAGCCTGAAGATTCCCCCGGGGAGTCTCTGTGTAGCTTAATTGCCATAAATATATGTTCCTAGCTTACTTTATAAGAGCATCTACGGAGTTGTTAAGGTTAGGGTTAGGGTTAGGGTTAATGACTATATTACATATTGTAATGTAATCAACTCGGCAGATACCATATTAGAAGATCACCCAAATATGGAAGTAACAGCTTCCCGGGTAACACCGGTTATGGCCAGATAGTTTCACATAAAAGATTCTGTTTTAAAAACAAAACAAAAAAAATCAAACCATTGAAAAACTCTTGAAAATGTCCGCCATTTTCTTATTTTATTTTTATTTATTGTAACAGAATGTCCGCCTGTGTCGTCTCCCGTTTCTGCGTAACCTTTTCAACTTGCATCTGCAGACGACATCCTGTTTTTGTTGAAACACGCGCCATCTTTGTCGGATACTTTTTCTCCTTATTCGAGAACAGCTATTAACGAGCAGTGTCACAAACGTCCATTAAAATGTAAATCGCTTTAAAGTTAAAAAGAAGCTAGATCGTAAACTTTTTTTAAAAAAAGCTATATCGTATTTGAATCTTATAAAGTAGCAAGGTGCCCCCGCGTTGCCTGGGTATAAAATACGCTGGACAACTTCGTTTAAATGTATACAGGTTCAATATTCAAGAAGACCTTAATTCGGAATTGAACGAGGAACCCTTCTAGCAGTGATAAATATTAACATTTCTTTCTTCTGTGAAGTAGTCTGGTCACACGATCACCAATCGGACTCTATGGCGTATTAATTTCGACTTAACCTTTCTTCTTCTTTCGTGTGAATCAGATGATTCTGGTGTTGGCATTAGTTTCCTAGTTAGAAATCTTTCTGGAAAGACATCGGGTACTTACGGGAAGGACCACGAGAAGGTTGCCATATCCCTAAGTGAAAGTGGTACTGTGGAACAGACTGGATTCGAACTTGAAACACTTCAGTCCGTGTCGATATCCATTTAACCACCGTCACCTCCCGACTTAACCTTTGAAGAACTACTACCAGAGTGTTTGTGATTTTTGACCGGAATAACTTTCTTTCTGCTGAAAGGAAGGTAGGCTCCCTTTACCGTGCTAGTAAAATGCATACACCTGCCAGTATCCTATATCTCTACAACGCCGCCATTCGCCATGCATGGAGAATTTGTGTCATATCTGGGGGGGGGGGTACAAACTACTAGTATCTCCCTCTTAGACAGGGTCCCTAGAAGAGCATCTGTAATGGAAGGGGGGGGTCCCTTCCTTACATTTATCGCAACAACCGAGTAACAGACAACAAAAAAGGGTTTATTTAACAGAGGGTTGGAACTGTGTCCCAGTGAAGAAAAAAGGCTGCCGGGTCGTCAGCAAATATATTCCAAGTGGAGATGGCTGCTGCTGGAACGATGCAGGGGAAAGGCAGGAGAGAGATGTTTCTTCGTTGCTGGCCGATTTCTCTCTGCTGAATTCTTCAACTGACCAGGTGGTAGAAAATAGTCCATGAGGGGACAGTTGATATCAATACGCCCTGCAAGCCGATTGGTCAGCGTATGACCAATTTGCTCACAGGGGACGAGAAGAAATAGATCCTATTTCAGTCTGCTACACATCTAATCTAATAGGCCCCTCACTATCTACGAAGTTCCAACCCCTGTCACATCGCCGCACAAAGACTGTTGGATATTGGTGACTGTAACTTGATGGTCAATGTCAGGTATAGACTGAAGTTATAATTCACTATTTATCAAGGCCAAAAGCCATTCGAGGATGCGATTGTCAGTTGGATCATGAATAATACTATGCGAGAATGGAAAACGGACAAGAATCAAAATGCAGTATATGTTCTATCTTCAGTCAGAGGAAGAGAAATCCTTCTTGACTGGGTCAATTTTCAATTGTGTCCTATCCAACGTGCCCTTTTTGGGGTACTGAATATCTCTCATAAAAACGACCTGGTGGGGAGGCAAGTAAATAGGAACCTAACAAGTATTTGTTGACATTGGACTTGAAGATGACCATCTGTTAGCTTGCAGGGAAACAGCCCCCTGGTAATGTGGTCTACAGAGGTGAAGTTCTCGAAAAGAAATCTTTTCATTTGGTTTTAAGTACACATAGGAACAAAGGTCAGTATTTTGCAATGGTGGTAGGCATACGAGTTCTTGCTGTTAATGTTTTATGGGGGGGGGGCAGAGATTGGAGCTCAGTCGAACACCTACCATGGAAATAACGATGGAGTAGAGAAAGACTAACAACGTATTTTTTGTGATAAAGGGGCCGTATTATTAGACTGGGATGTAAAAGGGAAACAGTCTACTTCATGATGACTTCCGGTTTTTAAATCGGAATTAGACAAGCGGTGTTTATCAAAAAGATCTGTTATCCATTATATTTTAGGTCGGATGTTTTTGGAGTAGGGGTGGAGTGGGGCAATTAATAATTTGTTTTCTGCCATTTTTTTATTTTTTTATTAACACATAAGAAAATCAAACTGTTTTTATAATTGGAATTTTTTTTATTACAAATAATTAAATAAAACTTTTTTTATAATTCTAATATTTTGGGGGTGAAAACGTTTTTTAGATAATTTATTTTAGAAAATATTTGTTCAGTAGTTTATTTACTATTTTTTATAGTTGGAAATCTAAGCGGACGAAAATGATGGGGGCGTGTTTGTTTTGATAAACACCGCTTGTCAATTTCCGATTTCAAAATCGGAAACGGTAATCAAGCAGACTGTTTCGCGTTTACCGACTGAGTTATTTTTCTGAAGAAATGGAGAAAAGTTATGTTATTCGGGCCATCCGTAACTAAAATCGACTGATAATTGAAATGCATGCTGGTGACTAATCTGTAGAGTGCATCTAGAAACGGAAGCGGAAGATGTCACGTGACTTCTTGAATGACAAAAAGAAAAACAAAATCGCGCGGGTAAAGTGACTATGACGTAAGCACCACAATGACGTCGTGTTATCCAGAAAGGGTGACACAATGTCTATTTTGTATGGGAATCGGGCAACGGTCCTTAGAACTAAAAATAAACGGCAGAAAATATTTACGAGAGCATCTCCTCAAGCCATATCATCTCCGTAATCAAGTTTGCCCCCAAAGAACAAGCGAGATCTTTAACTTGGTCTTTCTATTGCGCTATCAGTTGAAAAATAAAACGTTTTTTTCATTAGTAAGAAGACAACACTTGCATGTCTGTCTGATTTCCACGCTCTCCTGGACAAAAAACTATATAAGTTATAAAGCACTGTATTCGGGCCTTGTGCCTAACGCAAACAGGAACATTTGCATGCATTGTTTTTTTATATCCATATTAAATATTTGCTGTAACTGTTACTTTTGCCTAAATAAAATAAAGCACTGTATCCTGAGGATAGTCTAAAGCAGGGTTTTCAACGTGGGCTACATGGCTCCCTTGAAGGACCATAAGATATTTTCAGAAGCAACAAGATTAAATTTAAAGGGTGTAGGGTACGAAGGGCCACATAAAATTTAGAACACACAAAATATAACCATGGAATGATTTGTGATTGATGATTATTATTTAAAACTGAAATATTAAATTTATTATTAATTTAAATATTTGCTGAAGATAGGTTATTAGCAAATGTAAGTGCGGTGGACGAGACGCGATACGAACGAACGCTAAAAAGCGAATGGCTTGAATTGCTATTCTTTCTTTATTTGCTTTGTTGGGATACGCTTTCCTTTTCACTCACGAAAAGCAAGGGCGTTCTCATAGAAACGTTGACTCAGTATAGTCCAACTAATGAAAGTCGTTTCTAAGCCGAAGTCTAATACGTCGATGTTAAGTTGGCAAGCCGACGCGAACTTCATGAACCCTATAAGAACGAGAGTTCGCAGAGTTCAGCAGACAGACGTAAGCGACGGACCTTGAAGGAACACACAAGAAGCACACCTTCCACTCCACTCCGTCTCTCTCTCTCTCTCTCTCTCTCTCTCTCTCTCTCTCTCTCTCTCTCTCTCTCTCTCTCTCTGGTGGCCGGGGAGACAAGAAGAAACTTCAAAACTTACGTACAAGCTTTCCTTGCCTCGCGCACAGCTACTTACACACAGACAAGAAATCAGGCAGATAGAAACAAATCGCCATAGCAGAACAAGGTAACCTTTATCCACGCACACACACACACACACACATTACCACTTACACGCATTAACAAATATAGACATACGCATCTTTAGCCCCTTGTGTCTGATTAAAATAATTAAAATTTCTAACAAAGAACACGAGTTGTATAAACTTTACAAAGAACATTTCTTCATTAAAACTAACTTTTATATTCTTGTAAAATTGACCTTCTATAAATGTGTTGTTGATTAATCATGTTTCATTTCATTTTTCATTCACAAAACTCCATATATGTAGAGTGATCACTTGCTTGCTGGTGACCCTAATATTTCTTCTCTAATATATCCATATCTTTCCTTTGCCATTTCATTTAAGTTCTATTTTTATTCATTATGCATGTTACACAAGTCATAGGAGCCATAAGAGAATAACAAAGTCTATCAATACAAAAATGATTCATTTTTATTGACAACTTTGTTAAGACAACGAAAGGTAAAGAGTTGGTAGTGTACATCTAGAAATGGAAGTTGAAGATGTCACGTGACTTGTTGAATGAGACAGAAAATTAAAACTCGCGCGAGTAAAGTGACTATGACGTAAGCACCACAATGATGTTGTGTTATCCAGAAAAGGTGACATCATGTCTGTTTTGTATTGGGAATTGGGCTACGATCCTTTAAAATATTCACAAGAGCATCTCTTTAAGTCATATCATCTCCGTAATCAAGTTTACTCCCAAAGAAAAAGCGAGATCTTTAACTTGGCCCTTTCGGTTGCGCTATCAGTTGAAAAACAAAAGAAAACGTTTTTGCTAAGTAAGAAGACAACACTTATCTGCTTGTCCGATGTGTGCGTTCTCCGGAACCAACAACTATACAAATTATAAAACACTGTACCCCGAGGATAGTCTATAGCAAGGTTTCTCAGCGGGAGGCATATGGCCCCCTTGAGGCATCATGAGATATTTTCAGGAGTCAGAAGGTTACATTTGAAAAATGGGTAGCTACGATGGACCACATAAAATTTATAACACACAAAATATAGCGATGGAATATTTTGTAACGTATCACTGTTATTTGAAATTAAAATATTAAATTTATTAATTTAAATATTTGTTTAATATAGGACATTATCAAATGAAATAATATAAAAGGAACCTCACACGCCCCCCCTCTCTCTCTTATATTAGCGAGCGATTACTGGGTGAACAGCAATCGGTTGGTTCTGTGAGGGCGAACGATTATTCAAAGCAGAACATAGGGAAAAGAATAATGTTCAACAATTCGGTCGGGGTCTTTTTGTATTGAAGAGTAATTATTAATAAAATAAAAGAATTTATTTTACATTAGGTTAATGTCTACCGTGTTCGTAAAAGCCGTTGTTCTAAGTTATCCCGTTGGATTTCCGTGTGTGTGTGTGAATTCGTTTAAAAATGGTTATTTAGTCACAAGTTAACTGCCTAAGAAAAACGATGGTGAGAATCGTCCGATTTTTCTATTCGTCGTCGCAGCCATCATTGGAACGCGACGTCGAACGTCCGACCTTCTCGTTCTGTGGTCTCGTGGTTCTGACTCGTCGTGCGTCAAAACGTACATTCTCTTATTGAAGATGTGTATCGTCACCCACTCTTCCTCTGCCATATTTCTCTCTGCGTCTCTTCCTCTCTCATGGGTTGGGGACGGGCGCGTCCTCCCCCAACGACGTCTCTGAAATAAATGGGATTCTCGTTATCTCTAAATTACCATCTGGCAAGCGTCTCCCTTTGTGTGGCGATGATCGGAATTGGCCAGACAACCCGGCGCCTTTTTTCATTGTTTGAATAAGCTGGTTTCACGTCGAATATATGCTAGTTTTATATCTCCACTTCGTCTCTACGCAGGGCCTAGCATCATCACCAAGATGCATACTAGCGCGTAACTAGGGTACCCGATCCCCATGCGCCCCGGATACTTTGTCACAATAATAACAAAGTATATCCATACAAAAAAATTCGGTGTTATTGACAACTTGTTAAGACTTGTGTTGGAACGATTAATTGGAATCAGGAATCGGGAAAAACGGAATTTGGGGGGGTATCGGAATCTGTATTGAAATCGGAAAAAATCGAACCTAAATTCCGATTCTAAGCACAATTCTTTTTAAAAAATGTTTTTTTTTGTTTAAACGTAATTTTCCAATCCTGGTACTAATGATAAATATTTATTGATTTTAAGATAACAGTAAAAATAAAATCTATAGATAATAATAAAAGATTTTGTTGTTTAAACGTAATTTTCCAATGCTGGTACTGATGATAAATATTTATTGATTTTAAGATAACAGTAAAAATAAAATCTATAGATAATAATAAAAAAATTTGTTGTTTAAACGTAATTTTCCAATGCTGGTACTGATGATAAATATTTATTGATTTTAAGATAACAGTAAAAATAAAATCTATAGATAATAATAAAAAAATTTTGTTGTTTAAACGTAATTTTCCAATGCTGGTACTGATGATAAATATTTATTGATTTTAAGATAACAGTAAAAATAAAATCTATAGATAATAATAAAAAATTTTGGTAAAAATGGCACCGGAAAAATGGCACATGAAAAATGGCACCGGTAAAATGGCACGAGTGGATGAATAGGAAAAAATGGCACAAGTGAAAAATATAGGTGAAAATCTCATGATGATTTTACCAAATCATTATTTTCAATCAATTACGAGGACAGATGAAAGAAAATAAAGTTAGAAAGATCTACTCGTGCAATATCCGCCCTCCACCATCGCAAGTGTATTTTTACATTTGCGAAAATATATGCACACAGTACACCGGTTTTTACGGTAATCCGTAAATTAAAAAACAACAACAACTTTATAACTAAATATTTAGAAATTTAGAAAAAAAATCGGAATCGGTAATTGTATCGGAATCGGGAATTTAGAACAGAACTGGTAATTGTATTGGAATCGGGAATTTAGAACACAACTGGTATAAACCTCACACGCGTGCACCGTGGGGATCGTGGTCAACCGCACACACAGGTGTGTGATATCCTGGTTGCGGTGCCAAATTGTAAACCCCACACTCGTCTGTGCACGGTCGTCTCGTCGACCTCACACGTGCACACGATCGTCGTAGTGGCAATAAAAAAATATGTAGATCGAAATTCCTCTTGGCTGGGATGGCGACGATAATGATGAGGACGTCGCGTCGCCGATTTTGTCGTCTCGTCCAGCTACAAATACACTCCCACGTTGAAACTGTTTATATAGCGAGCGATCACTGGGCGAACAGCAATCGGTTGGCTCTGTGAGGGCGAAAGATTGATCAAAGCAGAACAAAAAGAAAAGAACAATGTTCAACAACTCGGTCGGGTTTTTTGTATTGAAGCATAATTATTAATAAAATAAAAGAATTGATTTTACATTGGATTAATGTCTACCGTACTCGTAAAAGTTGTTTTCTCTAAGCTATCTCGTTAGTTCTGTGTGTGTGTGTGTGAATTTAGAACAGAATCGGAAATTTAGAACAGAATCGGTAATTGTATCGGAATCGGGAATTTAGAACAGAATCGGTAATTGTATTGGAATCGAGAAAAATATTGTAATCTTTCCATTACTAGTTAAGATAACGAAAGTGGTAGTGTACATCAGAAACGGAAGCGGAAAATATCACGTGACTTGTTGAATAACAAAAAAAAAAAAATAAATAAATGAAAAAATCGCGTGAGTGACGATGTCGTAATCAAAACAATGACGTCGTGTTGTCCAGAAAGGGAGACAATGTTTGTTTTGTATGGGAATTGGGCTACGTTCCTTAGAACTGAAAAAAAAAGAACACGAAATAAAAATAAAATATTTACGAGAGCATCTCTTCAAGTCATATCATCTCCGTAATCACGTGTAAGATTTTTAACTTGTCCTTTCTGTTGCGCTATCAGTTGAAACACAAAACAAACGTTTTTCATAAGTGAGAAGACAACACTTGTCTGCCTGTCCGATTTTCGCGCCATTTATAAAACACTGTACACTGAAGATTGTTCATAGCAATGTTTCTGGGCAGAAGTCCATGGGGAACCATGAGCTATTTGCTATGAGAAGCTAGGCTAAATTTGAAGGGGTACACACAGGACAACAATTATCCGCCTGTCCAATTTTCGCGCTCTCCGGGACCAATCATTATACCAATTTTTAAACAATAGTTTACTCTCTGTCAAAAATGACGGGTATAAATTATGCTTCGCCAGTGTTCGCACTAATATTCAAATAAAATAACGTCTCCATTGGTGAGGTTAAAAAATATAAAAGAGAAAACGTCTCAAACTGGAAAGTTTTAAAAGAGTAAAAATATATTTTATTTGAATTTTAGTGCGAAAACTGACGGAGCATAATTTTGTCCGTAAATTTTTACGAAGAGTATGCACTCGTATAATATATTACGTGTATATTTTTTCAGTATTTAGTTCAATTGTGCTCAATACGTGAGTAGAGCAATTACCGTAATCATTTACCATGATTGAATGAATGAAACCTAAACCTTGCTGTATAGCTTACTTACTATAAGTATCTCTCGCTCTCTCTTTTATTCCGAAATTAATAGGATTAATGTAAAAAAAAAAAAATAATAAATTAATCTTGTATTGCTAATGGCTTATATTTCAATTTTATTAACTAACCCTGCAATACTTTGAAATTGAACGACCAACCCATACTTATCAAGACTAGCGAGCCAACGCTCTTTTCGTTCGACACCGGAATTTGAATCATAACCGCCAACAACAACAGAGCGGAGACATCGCACCAAAGACGTTTATCAAGTAACGAAGAAATAAGTTTGTTTATTCTTGTTTTTTATGAAAAAAAAAAATGACTCAATACTGGTCACCCCTGATGATGGAATTTTATTCTGAAGTTAATAGGATTAATAAATAATAATAATAAAAATAATAATAAATTAATCTTGTATTGCTAATGGCTTATATTTCAATTTTATTAACTAACCCTGCAATACTTTGAAATTGAACGATCAACCCATATTATATATATATATATATATATATATATATATATATATATATATATATATATATTATTGTTTATTTATCTATGGACGTATACGTTTCGTCTCTTTTCAATCAAGACTCATCAGCATAGAAGTATGACTATTCACTACCGGTCACACGATTCGAAATCCTGGATTACAAGTATTTTTCAAACCAAATCCAACGTCGTAAACCGATCGGCCAATTCTGAATAGCTTATAAACAATGATAATTTTAACACATTTAAAGTGGCGAAACATACAGGCATTCAACTTCTATAAGGGAAGGAATGATGCATATAAAGCAAGTGACGTCACTATATATATATATATATATATATATATATATATATATTAATCAACCAAATTAAAATATATTGATAAAATGAACTGAAAATCAATATTTTGTTAAAAGTGCTTAATACAAATCAGAGCTTTATAAATAAACTTTATATAAACATTAAAAGAGTCTACACAGATTAATGTATGTTTCTATGCTAGCGCATATCGCCAAGACTGATTACAGAAGTACAAATTTTCAGAAGCAGCAAGCGACGATGCTCCTCATCTATCTTATAACTGTAGGAGTAGGGTGGAGACATATTGAGCATGTCAAATTGTATTTTTCAACGAGTATAATTTAAGTCGCCCCCTCTCTCTACAATATTTACGCATTGGAAAAGTACAGGCGGCAGTCGTATACATGCATAAACAACAAAAAAATGTTCACACACTCAAGTCATGACACACGATCATTGTTGTGACTGTTTTAATGACTGTATGAATATAATAATATATACAGAGAGTGAGAGAGAGGGGGTGAATTGACGGTT
>OY744544.1:61958533-61996033 GCA_963556195.1 Sepiola atlantica | reverse complement strand
AAATTTAATTTTAAAGGTATAATTTTATTCTAACAATATAAGAATTTAAAATATAAATTCATAATGGAGTATCCATTTATTATGAAAATAAATAATGATGTATGAGGTGTTCTCTAATGTTAAAAATGGGTTCAAATCGGTTCGTTTTGTATATTCTTGTCACCAGTCTCTCTCTATATATATTGGGGAGTCGGTGAAAAAATCTAACGTTTGATACGTATAATATAAGTCTAATTTGAAGCTATTCTCTAAAAATAATTTTAGTTAAGGTAATTATAGTTTATAAATATGATTTTATCACCAATGAATATAATCTAAAGTCTTATTAAAAGTTATTATGTAATCATTAAATTTGAATAAACAATTATAATAAAACATATATGTGTGTGTGTGTTGATGTCCTATTTTGGGAATTTGTATAAACTATGGAAATTAAACGCGAACGCCTCTTAAGAGGTTAATTGGTACATAAATATATTTTCATACTTTACTATATATATATATAGTAAAGTATGAAAATATATTTATGCCAATTAAGCTATATGTTTTATTCCCGCAGGTAATCGTGTTGCTTAATTGCCATAAATATGTTGAACACTGCTTAAATAAACACTGAAAATTTATAAATAATATATTATATCACCTTATAATACTATACGTGTATATATGAAATAATTTATATATATATATATATATATATATATATATATATATATATAAGGAGAGCTGTCTGTAGATGTGTATGTATGTGTGTATGTATGTGCGTATGTCCAGCTAAAACTTGAAAAATATGCAACAATACCCATGAAGTTGATATTTACTAAATCGACCATCTTTCGGTTGTATAATATCGAAAAATTGGAAAAAACATTAATTCCTTTATATAGAACTGACACAAAAAAAGTTCAGGGATGGGGCAACTGTTTTTTTAGCACACCGCGCATGCGTAGACATCATACCGGAAGTTAACAAGCAAAATTCATAATAATATTTCTTCATTGCATAAAAAATCACCGCCAATCACCGACACTGGTTTTTCTGCGAGACTTTCCTTACAGAAGGCTTGGCTGCCTCTATCGTGCTAGAAAACTTCTCACACCGGATAGTATCCTATATCCCGACAAAGCCACCATCCGCCCATGCATGAAGCATTGTTGTCACATCTGGAATGGTGTATCAACCAATAGTCTCTCCCTCTTAGACAAGGTAAAAAAAAACTCTAATCTAATAGGTCTCATACTGTCCACCAAGCTCCAACCCCTGTCTCATTACCGCAATGCTGCATCCCTGTACTTGTTTTACAAGTACTTCAATGGAATGTGCTCCGATGAACTTGCTACACTGGTGCCCTCTCGACGTAAATACACCCAACCAACCCGACAATCAGCAAAATCCCACCCCTTCACTGTAGAGGTCCCCAGATGCTAGAGAGCTTTCTATTCTAATAGCTTCTTTCCTAGAACTGCTAGCCTTTGGAATTCCCTCCCTGCTTTATTGTTTCCCTTACTGTTCCAAGATGCAGAAGTTTAAATGTAATGTGAACAAACATCTTGCTGCACAACTCCCCACTTAGGGTGCCCTAACTTACAGTAGCCCCTTACGTCTCAGTGACAATGTGCCCCGTTGTTTGGGGTGAATATACTCGTAAATAAAATTTTAAAAAGAGACTTCCTTTTCCAATCTACAGATTTCGACAAACTATTACTCGCATAAGTCAAACGCCAAATTGGATTATGAACGTCAAAATGAATAAACAAACAAGCTAATAAAGCTGAAGAAGATCGTTAAGCACGATGGCCGAGTGGTTAAGGCGTTGGACTTAAGTTCCAATGGACGAATGTCCGCGTGGGTTCGAACCCCACTCGTGCTAATTTTATTTTTAATTTTATCAATGTCTCTTACTTCGATTTTTTTATCGAGGATCTCGAATGTTTTTGCAACGTATCAAATGCGTTTTATTTTATGTTTCGGAATTTTGCAGATGAGGATTGATAATTTGCATTATTGGAATTTTTCGGACTACTGTTCACACCTTGTTATATTCACAACGTTTCGGCCGATGTAGCCGTAGACTTTCGTCAGGTGTATCTTGTCGAGCTCGGGAATCTTTATGCCGAACTCGGGAATCTGTACGGAATTTCGAGCAAAACCGTTTATTTAATCCACGGCGGTAGATTGTTCTTGTTCCGTCGGCTAAAAAAAAAATCTGAAGTAAATTTAAAAACAAAAACTTATTTAAGATCTTATTTTATTCTTAGTATCGCCAATGTACACATGGCGTAACGGATAAAGGTGTTAAGTACATTCAATTGTAAGTGGCAGTCTTCTGGAGGTTTATGGTTCAATGCCCACTACAGGCAATACTGGGTGGATTGTCAGTTGAAATCATGAAAAATATAATGCATAGAAAGTTTGATTACTTATGGGGTCAGTTAATGACAAATATTCTTTGACATATTCTTTGACATTTCAAATCTGAAGGGAAGTCGTCTCATGGTGTCGTATTCTACAGACGGAAGTTCTTGGAAAGAAAATCTGGTCATGGAAAATTCCGCCTGACGGAGGAATAAAGAAAGTTCCTTTCAGTTGCTGTAGGAAATGTCTTACAAGGAGGAACTAATTGCTGTAACTCAGTCGAGCACCTACCATGGAAACAACGGTAGAGTATTTATTTACCTCCTCTCCAGGAGGTTAGGCACAAGGCCAGTTTTATCTTACTCCCACAAGTAAGATGTGACCCAAGGTCGGGTCGGGAAAGTGGGGTTTGAAAAGCCAGCGCCCAAGAAAGTGAGCACTCTGGCCATTAAAAATTGCCTGGGCAGCCCCGTCGGCATTCCCCGTTAGGGGCGCCTCAGGCAGTAAGCAATAAACTTACCCATCCCCAAAGAGGGGAGGCAAAGCCTGGGAGGGTGGACCACCTAAAACTACACAGGACCGACGCATAGACCGGCGTAAATCAAGCCCCGAAGGACAAGACAATACCAGTTTATGGGGTGTAGTATCCATCGGAACAGATACTACACTTAGAGTAGAGAAAGACTAGCAACGACTCTTCTGTGAGCTTGTGTCTATAGAGAAGAGAGCAGATATTAACCTATTCAACCACTAGATTGCGAAGTTGATTTTGTACTATGTAAAGGCAAGAAAAGGGTGGCACATCCACATCATATTTTAATACTAATCATTCACCACTTATTAAGGATAGAAGCCACTCAAGGATAAGGGTTACTGAAATAGTCAGTTGGATGATAGAACAGTATTATGAAAGGATTGAGAACGAGGTTTGATTAATTCAGATATTTATTGATATTGAACTTGAAAACTACCCTGTTGTAGTCTGTAGAGAAGCAGTCTCGCAGTAACGTGTTCCGTAGGTGAGAAGTCATTAGAAAGAAACTTTGTTAATGGAAGTTCCGTTTTATTTTAGCTACACAGAGGCAGAAAGGAGAGTTCTTTGTAGTTTTTGTAGTAAGACGAGTTCTTGCTGTGAATGTTTTACGAGGGAGGGGGGGCAGAGATCGGAGTCCAGTCGATCATCTTCCCATGGAAATAACGATAGAGTGGAGAGAGACTAGCAACGTCTCTTCGGTGAGAAAGCGGGGCTGTAGATTGCAGAGTCGATTTTGTACTCTGTTAAGGCGAGAATGGTTGCTCTAAGTGGCACCTCACCAGATGTGGCGGCAGTACTCCATCTTAATACGTAGAGACCCCCAAAGTGCACCATAGAATCGTGTGACGTCATCATTTTATGCGTACTTCATACAAGTGCCTTAGAATTGTTGAATCTCCAGTGCACCATAGAATCGTGTGACGTCATCATTTTATGCGTACTTCATACAAGTGCCTTAGAATTGTTGAATCTCCAGTGCACCATAGAATCGTGTGACGTCATCATTTTATGCGTACTTCATACAAGTGCCTTAGAATTGTTGAATCTCCAGTGCACCATAGAATCGTGTGACGTCATCATTTTATGCGTACTTCATACAAGTGCCTTAGAATTGTTGAATCTCCAGTGCACCATAGAATCGTGTTACGTCATCATTTTATGCGTACTTCATACAAGTGCCTTAGAATTGTTGAATCTCCAGTGCACCATAAAATCGTGTGACGTCATCATTTTATGCGTACTTCGTACAAGTGCCTTAGAATTGTTGAATCTCCAGTGCACCATAGAATCGTGTGACGTCATCATTTTATGCGTACTTCATACAAGTGCCTTAGAATTGTTGAATCTCCAGTGCACCATAGAATCGTGTGACGTCATCATTTTATGCGTACTTCATACAAGTGCCTTAGAATTGTTGAATCTCCAGTGCACCATAAAATCGTGTGACGTCATCATTTTATGCGTACTTCATACAAGTGCCTTAGAATTGTTGAATCTCCAGTACACCATAGAATCGTGTGACGTCATCATTTATGCGTACTTCATACAATTGCGTTAGAATTGTTGAATCTAAAGCGCACCATATAATCGTGTGACGTCATCATTTTATGCGTACTTCATACAAGTGCCTTAGAATTGTTGAATCTCCAAAGCGCACCATAAAATCCTGTGACGTCATCATTTTATGCGTACTTCATACAAGTGCCTTAGAATTGTTTAATTCATTGTGTTTTCAAATCTCTCCCAAATAAAGCTATATTTATAGGAAGTTGTTTTAAGGTCAAATAGTTTATTTAAATATTAAATTATCGAATTGGCAAAAATACTTATCTTTATCTTCAGAAAAAAAGTAAATAAAATCTCTTTTCTTAATGTGATGTCTTCGATATCTACGGATGACCGACCGTGATAGAAACTAGTTCTTCAATCAGACCTGTCTAAAATTACTGTCGTTTTATCCATTTTTGAAAAAAAAAAAATGACGTTACAACATAATTAACACTGGACTGAACACTGTCTACTGACGGGAGTAGTGTTTGTCTAAGATGTGAATTCAAAAAGTCAACGTATTCATACAGTAAATTACATGCTCCCATACATTTCTCATTCGCCATAAACGTTCGTCACCGCTAAAAAACAAACGCAAATTTCCAAATCACAAATTGTGAAATCGCAGTTGAAGGCAGTATTTTACAATTGGCAACAGTCAGTTTCATATTATATTAAAATATATTTTTTTTAATTCAGAACCTTTTTTTCCAAGATCGACGTTTAAAACTGAACATTTCGAAGGATGGAATCTTTTAAATCATTTAAATCTCTTAAAACTTAATTATTTTTAGAATGTTTTTATTTCTTTGCAATTCAACAGATTATAGTGTAAATTAATGAGAGAGAAAAAAGCAGTATTATTTCCAAAACATCATCATATAGAATTTATTTCTATTTTTATATACGAATTCACGTTAAGTTTACAAAAATACGTTGTAATTAAACGTAAAAAATACATATAGTATCTTTATTTAGACTCTTAAGTTGTATACACTATTAAAATTTCGATCGATTATAATATATTTTGCTCAGATTTCATAAAATTAAATACCCCCTATTTCATTTTATGAAATCTGAGGAAAATATATACAAAAAAATATGTCCGATCATTTTAAACATAAATTAATCAAAAGTGAATAACTATCGAAAATTTCGTAAAAATCTGACCATTTCTGCGCGTTAAAAATGGCCACTACATAGGAACGTTGTTTGAAAGCGTCGATGATGTAAACACGATTTTAGTTTTTCATTTTCATTATTTTCGTACGTTTTAGCAGTTTATTATAGGTTTCTTCTTTTGAATGGTACAAAAGTTATGAAGATATTAACGAATATTAAGGTTACATCTTTTGAATGGTACACATGATAATATTAACGAATATTAAGGTTACATCGTGTTACATATAGGGGGTACTTTTGTGGTGCGCTTCAGAGGTCTCTATAGTACGTATCCGACTCTTATGTAATACTAGCGGGGCTACCCGGCGTTGCTCGGGGTCATGAAAACATAAAATTGAGGAGAAATCGCGTGTGTAACATCTTTATATTCAAACTTCTATTCCCCCCCTCCTCTATAGCCGTCTATTTATCTTTCTACCTTTCTCTTCCCTGGTCGCCCCATTTCACCGCTTCTTTTTAATTTTGCTTTTTGGGAAGGCTGCTTCTTCCCCACCATTTCTCCTACGTTGCCCAGGGCAATAGTATGACATATTTCTATAAAAAGTACCACCTCTATCTGCGCTTTCTATATAGGTACTTATCTCCGCTCCGGTATTCATACTATATACGTATGTATCGCCACCGTGGTGTGCAGACTATATACGTACCTATTGCCGCCCCGGTGCATATGCTATATAAGTACCCATTGCTGCCATGGTGTAAATGCTACATACGTACCTATTGCTGCCCCGGTGCAATGCTACATACGTTCCTATCGCAGCCCCAGTACTTTCAAAATCGAGAACGCCTCCTGAGCACTACTGAAATCACTTAGGTATCCTCCCTCCTTTTTATCTGCAAAATAGTCCAAATTGGAACGAAGATGGCGTCAAAATATTTTCCAAACCTATCACTACAGTAGCTCTATCTAAGATATTGAGCACTTTTCTCCCGGACAACGCCGAGTACTTTGAAAATCAAGGAGGCCTCATGAGCACTACGTAAATTACTTAGGTATCCTCCCTCCTTTTCATCTGCAAAATAGTCCAAAGGGTAACGAAGATGGCGTTAAAATATTTTCCAAACCTATCACTACAGTGGCTCTATCTAGGATATTGAGCGCTTGTCTCCCGGACAACGCCGAATACTTTGAAAATCAAGGAGCCCTCCTGAGCACTACGTAAATAACTTAGGTATCCTCCCTCCTTTTCATCTGCAAAGAAGTCTAAAAGGGATTGAAGATGGCGTTAAAATATTTTCCAAACCTATCACTACAGTAGCTCTATCTAGGATATTGAGCACTTTTCTCCCGGACAACGCCGAGTACTTTGAAAATCAAGGAGGCCTCCTGAGCACTACTGAAATTACTTAGGTATCCTCCCTCTTTTTTATCTGCAAAATAGTCCAAAGGGTAACGAAGATGGCGTTAAAATATTTTCCAAACCTATCACTACAGTAGCTCTATCTAAGATATTGAGCACTTTTCTCCCGGACAACGCCGAGTACTTTGAAAATCAAGGAGGCCTCCTGAGCACTACTGAAATTACTTTGGTATCGTCCCTCTTTTTTATCTGCAAAATAGTTCAAAGGGTAACGAAGATGGCGTTAAAATATTTTCCAAACCTATCACTACAGTAGCTCTATCTAGGATATTGAGCACTTTTCTCCCGGACAACGCCGAGTTCTTTGAAAATCAAGGAGGCCCCCTGAGCACTAATGAAATTACTTATGTATCCTCCCTCCTTTTTATCTGCAAAATAGTCCAAAGGGTAACGAAGATGGCGTTAAAATATTTTCCAAACCTATCACTACAGTAGCTCTATCTAGGATATTGAGCACTTTTCTCCTGGACAACGCCGAGTACTTTGAAAATCAAGTAGGCCTTCTGAGCACTACTGAAATTACTTAGGTATCCTCCCTCCTTTTCATCTGCAAAATAGTCCAAAGGGGAACGAAGATGGCGTTAAAATATTTTCCAAACCTATCACTACAGTAGCTCTATCTAGGATATTGAGCACTTTTCTCCCGGACAACGCCGAGTACTTTGAAAATCAAGGAGGCCTCATGAGCACTACGTAAATTACTTAGGTATCTTCCCGCCTTTTCATCTGCAAAATAGTCCGAAGGGGAACGAAGATGGCGTTAAAATATTTTCCAAACCTATCACTGCAGTAGCTCTATCTAGGATATTGAGCACTTTTCTCCCGGACAACGCCGAGTACTTTGAAAATCAAGGAGGCCTCCTGAGCACTACTGAAATTACTTAAGTATCGTCCCTTCTTTTTTATCTGCAAAATAGTTCAAAGGGTAACGAAGATGGCGTTAAAATATTTTCCAAACCTATCACTACAGTGGCTCTATCTAGGATATTGAGCGCTTGTCTCCCGGACAACGCCGAATACTTTGAAAATCAAGGAGCCCTCCTGAGCACTACGTAAATAACTTAGGTATCCTCCCTCCTTTTCATCTGCAAAGAAGTCTAAAAGGGATTGAAGATGGCGTTAAAATATTTTCCAAACCTATCACTACAGTAGCTCTATCTAGGATATTGAGCACTTTTCTCCCGGACAACGCCGAGTACTTTGAAAATCAAGGAGGCCTCCTGAGCACTACTGAAATTACTTAGGTATCCTCCCTCTTTTTTATCTGCAAAATAGTCCAAAGGGTAACGAAGATGGCGTTAAAATATTTTCCAAACCTATCACTACAGTAGCTCTATCTAAGATATTGAGCACTTTTCTCCCGGACAACGCCGAGTACTTTGAAAATCAAGGAGGCCTCCTGAGCACTACTGAAATTACTTTGGTATCGTCCCTCTTTTTTATCTGCAAAATAGTTCAAAGGGTAACGAAGATGGCGTTAAAATATTTTCCAAACCTATCACTACAGTAGCTCTATCTAGGATATTGAGCACTTTTCTCCCGGACAACGCCGAGTTCTTTGAAAATCAAGGAGGCCCCCTGAGCACTAATGAAATTACTTATGTATCCTCCCTCCTTTTTATCTGCAAAATAGTCCAAAGGGTAACGAAGATGGCGTTAAAATATTTTCCAAACCTATCACTACAGTAGCTCTATCTAGGATATTGAGCACTTTTCTCCTGGACAACGCCGAGTACTTTGAAAATCAAGTAGGCCTTCTGAGCACTACTGAAATTACTTAGGTATCCTCCCTCCTTTTCATCTGCAAAATAGTCCAAAGGGGAACGAAGATGGCGTTAAAATATTTTCCAAACCTATCACTACAGTAGCTCTATCTAGGATATTGAGCACTTTTCTCCCGGACAACGCCGAGTACTTTGAAAATCAAGGAGGCCTCATGAGCACTACGTAAATTACTTAGGTATCTTCCCGCCTTTTCATCTGCAAAATAGTCCGAAGGGGAACGAAGATGGCGTTAAAATATTTTCCAAACCTATCACTGCAGTAGCTCTATCTAGGATATTGAGCACTTTTCTCCCGGACAACGCCGAGTACTTTGAAAATCAAGGAGGCCTCCTGAGCACTACTGAAATTACTTAAGTATCGTCCCTTCTTTTTTATCTGCAAAATAGTTCAAAGGGTAACGAAGATGGCGTTAAAATATTTTCCAAACCTATCACTGCAGTAGCTCTATCTAGGATATTGAGCACTTTTCTCCCGGACAACGCCGAGTACTTTGAAAATCAAGGAGGCCTCCTGAGCACTACTGAAATTACTTAGGTATCCTCCCTCCTTTTCATCTGCAAAATAGTCCAAAGGGGAACGAAGATGGCGTTAAAATATTTTCCAAACCTATCACTACAGTAGCTCTATCTAGGATATTGAGCGCTTGTCTCCCGGACAACGCCGAATACTTTGAAAATCAAGGAGGCCTCCTGAGCACTACGTAAATAACTTAGGTATCCTCCCTCCTTTTCATCTGCAAAATAGTCTAAAGGGGATCGAAGATGGCGTTAAAATATTTTCCAAACCTATCACTACAGTAGCTCTATCTAGGATATTGAGCACTTTTCTCCCGGACAACGCCGAGTACTTTGAAAATCAAGGAGGCCTCCTGAGCACTACTGAAATTACTTAGGTATCCTCCCTCTTTTTTATCTGCAAAATAGTCCAAAGGGTAACGAAGATGGCGTTAAAATATTTTCCAAACCTATCACTACAGTAGCTCTATCTAAGATATTGAGCACTTTTCTCCCGGACAACGCCGAGTACTTTGAAAATCAAGGAGGCCTCCTGAGCACTACTGAAATTACTTAGGTATCGTCCCTCCTTTTTATCTGCAAAATAGTTCAAAGGGTAACGAAGATGGCGTTAAAATATTTTCCAAACCTATCACTACAGTAGCTCTATCTAGGATATTGAGCACTTTTCTCCCGGACAACGCCGAGTACTTTGAAAATCAAGTAGGCCTTCTGAGCACTACTGAAATTACTTAGGTATCCTCCCTCCTTTTCATCTGCAAAATAGTCCAAAGGGGAACGAAGATGGCGTTAAAATATTTTCCAAACCTATCACTACAGTAGCTCTATCTAGGATATTGAGCGCTTTTCTCCCGGACAACGCCGAATACTTTGAAAATCAAGGAGGCCTCCTGAGCACTACGTAAATTACTTAGGTATCCTCCCTCTTTTTTATCTGCAAAATAGTCTAAAGGGGATCGAAGATGGCGTTAAAATATTTTCCAAACCTATCACTACAGTAGCTCTATCTAGGATATTGAGCACTTTTCTCCCGGACAACGCCGAGTACTTTGAAAATCAAGGAGGCCTCCTGAGCACTACTGAAATTACTTAGGTATCCTCCCTCTTTTTTATCTGCAAAATAGTCCAAAGGGTAACGAAGATGGCGTTAAAATATTTTCCAAACCTATCACTACAGTAGCTCTATCTAGGATATTGAGCACTTTTCTCTCGGACAACGCCGAGTACTTTGAAGATCAAAGAGGCCTCCTAAGCACTAATGAAATTACTTAGGTATCCTCCCTCCTTTTTATCTGCAAAATAGTCCAAAGGGTAACGAAGATGGCGTTAAAATATTTTCCAAACCTATCACTACAGTAGCTCTATCCAGGATATTGAGCACTTTTCTCCCGGACAACGCCGAGTACTTTGAAAATCAAGGAGGCCTCATGAGCACTACTGAAATTACTTAGGTATCCTCCCTCCTTTTCATCTGCAAAATAGTCCAAAGGGTAACGAAGATGGCGTTAAAATATTTTCCAAACCTATCACTACAGTAGCTCTATCTAGGATATTGAGCACTTTTCTCCCGGACAACGCCGAGTACTTTGAAAATCAAGGAGGCCTCATGAGCACTACGTAAATTACTTAGGTATCCTCCCTCCTTTTCATCTGCAAAATAGTCCAAAGGGTAACGAAGATGGCGTTAAAATATTTTCCAAACCTATCACTACAGTAGCTCTATCTAGGATATTGAGCACTTTTCTCCCGGACAACGCCGAGTACTTTGAAAATCAAGGAGGCCTCCTGAGCACTACTGAAATTACTTAGGTATCCTCCCTCTTTTTTATCTGCAAAATAGTCTAAAGGGGATCGAAGATGGCGTTAAAATATTTTCCAAACCTATCACTACAGTAGCTCTATCTAGGATATTGAGCACTTTTCTCCCGGACAACGCCGAGTACTTTGAAAATCAAGGAGGCCTCCTGAGCACTACTGAAATTACTTAGGTATCGTCCCTCCTTTTTATCTGCAAAATAGTCCAAAGGGTAACGAAGATGGCGTTAAAATATTTTCCAAACCTATCACTACAGTAGCTCTATCTAGGATATTGAGCACTTTTCTCTCGGACAACGCCGAGTACTTTGAAGATCAAAGAGGCCTCCTAAGCACTAATGAAATTACTTAGGTATCCTCCCTCCTTTTTATCTGCAAAATAGTCCAAAGGGTAACGAAGATGGCGTTAAAATATTTTCCAAACCTATCACTACAGTAGCTCTATATAGGATATTGAGCGCTTGTCTCCCGGACAACGCCGAATACTTTGAAAATCAAGGAGGCCTCCTGAGCACTACTGAAATAACTTAGGTATCCTCCCTCCTTTTCATCTGCAAAATAGTCTAAAGGGGATCGAAGATGGCGTTAAAATATTTTCCAAACCTATCACTACAGTAGCTCTATCTAGGATATTGAGCACTTTTCTCCCGGACAACGCCGAGTACTTTGAAAATCAAGGAGGCCTCCTGAGCACTACTGAAATTACTTAGGTATCCTCCCTCTTTTTTATCTGCAAAATAGTCCAAAGGGTAACGAAGATGGCGTTAAAATATTTTCCAAACCTATCACTACAGTAGCTCTATCTAAGATATTGAGCACTTTTCTCCCGGACAACGCCGAGTACTTTGAAAATCAAGGAGGCCTCCTGAGCACTACTGAAATTACTTAGGTATCGTCCCTCCTTTTTATCTGCAAAATAGTTCAAAGGGTAACGAAGATGGCGTTAAAATATTTTCCAAACCTATCACTACAGTAGCTCTATCTAGGATATTGAGCACTTTTCTCCCGGACAACGCCGAGTACTTTGAAAATCAAGGAGGCCCCCTGAGCACTAATGAAATTACTTATGTATCCTCCCTCCTTTTTATCTGCAAAATAGTCCAAAGGGTAACGAAGATGGCGTTAAAATATTTTCCAAACCTATCACTACAGTAGCTCTATCTAGGATATTGAGCACTTTTCTCCCGGACAACGCCGAGTACTTTGAAAATCAAGTAGGCCTTCTGGGCACTACTGAAATTACTTAGGTATCCTCCCTCCTTTTCATCTGCAAAATAGTCCAAAGGGGAACGAAGATGGCGTTAAAATATTTTCCAAACCTATCACTACAGTAGCTCTATCTAGGATATTGAGCACTTTTCTCCCGGACAACGCCGAGTACTTTGAAAATCAAGGAGGCCTCATGAGCACTACTGAAATTACTTAGGTATCCTCCCTCCTTTTCATCTGCAAAATAGTCCAAAGGGGAACGAAGATGGCGTTAAAATATTTTCCAAACCTATCACTACAGTAGCTCTATCTAGGATATTGAGCGCTTTTCTCCCGGACAACGCCGAATACTTTGAAAATCAAGGAGGCCTCCTGAGCACTACGTAAATTACTTAGGTATCCTCCCTCCTTTTCATCTGCAAAATAGTCTAAAAGGGATCTAAGATGGCGTTAAAATATTTTCCAAACCTATCACTACAGTAGCTCTATCTAGGATATTGAGCACTTTTCTCCCGGACAACGCCGAGTACTTTGAAAATCAAGGAGGCCTCCTGAGCACTACTGAAATTACTTAGGTATCCTCCCTCTTTTTTATCTGCAAAATAGTCTAAAGGGGATCGAAGATGGCGTTAAAATATTTTCCAAACCTATCACTACAGTAGCTCTATCTAGGATATTGAGCACTTTTCTCCCGGACAACGCCGAGTACTTTGAAAATCAAGGAGGCCTCCTGAGCACTACTGAAATTACTTAGGTATCGTCCCTCCTTTTTATCTGCAAAATAGTCCAAAGGGTAACGAAGATGGCGTTAAAATATTTTCCAAACCTATCACTACAGTAGCTGTATCTAGGATATTGAGCACTTTTCTCTCGGACAACGCCGAGTACTTTGAAGATCAAAGAGGCCTCCTAAGCACTAATGAAATTACTTAGGTATCCTCCCTCCTTTTTATCTGCAAAATAGTCCAAAGGGTAACGAAGATGGCGTTAAAATATTTTCCAAACCTATCACTACAGTAGCTCTATCTAGGATATTGAGCACTTTTCTCCCGGACAACGCCGAGTACTTTGAAAATCAAGTAGGCCTTCTGAGCACTACTGAAATTACTTAGGTATCCTCCCTCTTTTTTATCTGCAAAATAGTCTAAAGGGTAACGAATATGGCGTTAAAATATTTTCCAAACCTATCACTACAGTAGCTCTATCTAAGATATTGAGCACTTTTCATCCGGACAACGCCGAGTACTTTGAAAATCAAGGAGGCCTCCTGAGCACTACTGAAATTACTTAGGTATCGTCCCTCCTTTTTATCTGCAAAATAGTTCAAAGGGTAACGAAGATGGCGTTAAAATATTTTCCAAACCTATCACTACAGTAGCTCTATCTAGGATATTGAGCACTTTTCTCTCGGACAACGCCGAGTACTTTGAAGATCAAAGAGGCCTCCTAAGCACTACTGAAATTACTTAGGTATCCTCCCTCCTTTTTATCTGCAAAATAGTCCAAAGGGTAACGAAGATGGCGTTAAAATATTTTCCAAACCTATCACTACAGTAGCTCTATCTAGGATATTGAGCGCTTGTCTCCCGGACAACGCCGAGTACTTTGAAAATCAAGTAGGCCTTCTGAGCACTACTGAAATTACTTAGGTATCCTCCCTCCTTTTCATCTGCAAAATAGTCCAAAGGGGAACGAAGATGGCGTTAAAATATTTTCCAAACCTATCACTACAGTAGCTCTATCTAGGATATTGAGCGCTTTTCTCCCGGACAACGCCGAATACTTTGAAAATCAAGGAGGCCTCCTGAGCACTACGTAAATTACTTAGGTATCCTCCCTCCTTTTCATCTGCAAAATAGTCTAAAAGGGATCGAAGTTGGCGTTAAAATATTTTCCAAACCTATCACTACAGTAGCTCTATCTAGGATATTGAGCACTTTTCTCCCGGACAACGCCGAGTACTTTGAAAATCAAGGAGGCCTCCTGAGCACTACTGAAATTACTTAGGTATCCTCCCTCTTTTTTATCTGCAAAATAGTCTAAAGGGGATCGAAGATGGCGTTAAAATATTTTCCAAACCTATCACTACAGTAGCTCTATCTAGGATATTGAGCACTTTTCTCCCGGACAACGCCGAGTACTTTGAAAATCAAGGAGGCCTCCTGAGCACTACTGAAATTACTTAGGTATCCTCCCTCTTTTTTATCTGCAAAATAGTCCAACGGGTAACGAAGATGGCGTTAAAATATTTTCCAAACCTATCACTACAGTAGCTCTATCTAGGATATTGAGCACTTTTCTCTCGGACAACGCCGAGTACTTTGAAGATCAAAGAGGCCTCCTAAGCACTAATGAAATTACTTAGGTATCCTCCCTCCTTTTTATCTGCAAAATAGTCCAAAGGGTAACGAAGATGGCGTTAAAATATTTTCCAAACCTATCACTACAGTAGCTCTATCCAGGATATTGAGCACTTTTCTCCCGGACAACGCCGAGTACTTTGAAAATCAAGGAGGCCTCATGAGCACTACTGAAATTACTTAGGTATCCTCCCTCCTTTTCATCTGCAAAATAGTCCAAAGGGTAACGAAGATGGCGTTAAAATATTTTCCAAACCTATCACTACAGTAGCTCTATCTAGGATATTGAGCACTTTTCTCCCGGACAACGCCGAGTACTTTGAAAATCAAGGAGGCCTCATGAGCACTACGTAAATTACTTAGGTATCCTCCCTCCTTTTCATCTGCAAAATAGTCCAAAGGGTAACGAAGATGGCGTTAAAATATTTTCCAAACCTATCACTACAGTAGCTCTATCTAGGATATTGAGCACTTTTCTCCCGGACAACGCCGAGTACTTTGAAAATCAAGGAGGCCTCCTGAGCACTACTGAAATTACTTAGGTATCCTCCCTCTTTTTTATCTGCAAAATAGTCTAAAGGGGATCGAAGATGGCGTTAAAATATTTTCCAAACCTATCACTACAGTAGCTCTATCTAGGATATTGAGCACTTTTCTCCCGGACAACGCCGAGTACTTTGAAAATCAAGGAGGCCTCCTGAGCACTACTGAAATTACTTAGGTATCCTCCCTCTTTTTTATCTGCAAAATAGTCCAAAGGGTAACGAAGATGGCGTTAAAATATTTTCCAAACCTATCACTACAGTAGCTCTATCTTGGATATTGAGCACTTTTCTCTCGGACAACGCCGAGTACTTTGAAGATCAAAGAGGCCTCCTAAGCACTAATGAAATTACTTAGGTATCCTCCCTCCTTTTTATCTGCAAAATAGTCCAAAGGGTAACGAAGATGGCGTTAAAATATTTTCCAAACCTATCACTACAGTAGCTCTATCTAGGATATTGAGCGCTTTTCTCCCGGACAACGCCGAGTACTTTGAAAATCAAGGAGGCCTCATGAGCACTACTGAAATTACTTAGGTATCCTCCCTCCTTTTCATCTGCAAAATAGTCCAAAGGGGAACGAAGATGGCGTTAAAATATTTTCCAAACCTATCACTACAGTAGCTCTATCTAGGATATTGAGCGCTTTTCTCCCGGACAACGCCGAATACTTTGAAAATCAAGGAGGCCTCCTGAGCACTACGTAAATTACTTAGGTATCCTCCCTCCTTTTCATCTGCAAAATAGTCTAAAAGGGATCTAAGATGGCGTTAAAATATTTTCCAAACCTATCACTACAGTAGCTCTATCTAGGATATTGAGCACTTTTCTCCCGGACAACGCCGAGTACTTTGAAAATCAAGGAGGCCTCCTGAGCACTACTGAAATTACTTAGGTATCCTCCCTCTTTTTTATCTGCAAAATAGTCTAAAGGGGATCGAAGATGGCGTTAAAATATTTTCCAAACCTATCACTACAGTAGCTCTATCTAGGATATTGAGCACTTTTCTCCCGGACAACGCCGAGTACTTTGAAAATCAAGGAGGCCTCCTGAGCACTACTGAAATTACTTAGGTATCGTCCCTCCTTTTTATCTGCAAAATAGTCCAAAGGGTAACGAAGATGGCGTTAAAATATTTTCCAAACCTATCACTACAGTAGCTGTATCTAGGATATTGAGCACTTTTCTCTCGGACAACGCCGAGTACTTTGAAGATCAAAGAGGCCTCCTAAGCACTAATGAAATTACTTAGGTATCCTCCCTCCTTTTTATCTGCAAAGTAGTCCAAAGGGTAACGAAGATGGCGTTAAAATATTTTCCAAACCTATCACTACAGTAGCTCTATCTAGGATATTGAGCACTTTTCTCCCGGACAACGCCGAGTACTTTGAAAATCAAGTAGGCCTTCTGAGCACTACTGAAATTACTTAGGTATCCTCCCTCTTTTTTATCTGCAAAATAGTCCAAAGGGGAACGAAGATGGCGTTAAAATATTTTCCAAACCTATCACTACAGTAGCTCTATCTAGGATATTGAGCGCTTTTCTCCCGGACAACGCCGAATACTTTGAAAATCAAGGAGGCCTCCTGAGCACTACGTAAATTACTTAGGTATCCTCCCTCCTTTTCATCTGCAAAATAGTCTAAAAGGGATCTAAGATGGCGTTAAAATATTTTCCAAACCTATCACTACAGTAGCTCTATCTAGGATATTGAGCACTTTTCTCCCGGACAACGCCGAGTACTTTGAAAATCAAGGAGGCCTCCTGAGCACTACTGCAATTACTTAGGTATCCTCCCTCTTTTTTATCTGCAAAATAGTCTAAAGGGGATCGAAGATGGCGTTAAAATATTTTCCAAACCTATCACTACAGTAGCTCTATCTAGGATATTGAGCACTTTTCTCCCGGACAACGCCGAGTACTTTGAAAATCAAGGAGGCCTCCTGAGCACTACTGAAATTACTTAGGTATCGTCCCTCCTTTTTATCTGCAAAATAGTCCAAAGGGTAACGAAGATGGCGTTAAAATATTTTCCAAACCTATCACTACAGTAGCTGTATCTAGGATATTGAGCACTTTTCTCTCGGACAACGCCGAGTACTTTGAAGATCAAAGAGGCCTCCTAAGCACTAATGAAATTACTTAGGTATCCTCCCTCCTTTTTATCTGCAAAGTAGTCCAAAGGGTAACGAAGATGGCGTTAAAATATTTTCCAAACCTATCACTACAGTAGCTCTATCTAGGATATTGAGCACTTTTCTCCCGGACAACGCCGAGTACTTTGAAAATCAAGTAGGCCTTCTGAGCACTACTGAAATTACTTAGGTATCCTCCCTCTTTTTTATCTGCAAAATAGTCTAAAGGGTAACGAATATGGCGTTAAAATATTTTCCAAACCTATCACTACAGTAGCTCTATCTAAGATATTGAGCACTTTTCTCCCGGACAACGCCGAGTACTTTGAAAACCAAGGAGGCCTCCTGAGCACTACTGAAATTACTTAGGTATCGTCCCTCCTTTTTATCTGCAAAATAGTTCAAAGGGTAACGAAGATGGCGTTAAAATATTTTCCAAACCTATCACTACAGTAGCTCTATCTAGGATATTGAGCACTTTTCTCTCGGACAACGCCGAGTACTTTGAAGATCAAAGAGGCCTCCTAAGCACTAATGAAATTACTTAGGTATCCTCCCTCCTTTTTATCTGCAAAATAGTCCAAAGGGTAACGAAGATGGCGTTAAAATATTTTCCAAACCTATCACTACAGTAGCTCTATCTAGGATATTGAGCGCTTGTCTCCCGGACAACGCCGAGTACTTTGAAAATCAAGTAGGCCTTCTGAGCACTAATGAAATTACTTAGGTATCCTCCCTCCTTTTCATCTGCAAAATAGTCCAAAGGGGAACGAAGATGGTGTTAAAATATTTTCCAAACCTATCACTACAGTAGCTCTATCTAGGATATTGAGCGCTTTTCTCCCGGACAACGCCGAATACTTTGAAAATCAAGGAGGCCTCCTGAGCACTACGTAAATTACTTAGGTATCCTCCCTCCTTTTCATCTGCAAAATAGTCTAAAAGGGATCGAAGATGGCGTTAAAATATTTTCCAAACCTATCACTACAGTAGCTCTATCTAGGATATTGAGCACTTTTCTCCCGGACAACGCCGAGTACTTTGAAAATCAAGGAGGCCTCCTGAGCACTACTGAAATTACTTAGGTATCCTCCCTCTTTTTTATCTGCAAAATAGTCTAAAGGGGATCGAAGATGGCGTTAAAATATTTTCCAAACCTATCACTACAGTAGCTCTATCTAGGATATTGAGCACTTTTCTCCCGGACAACGCCGAGTACTTTGAAAATCAAGGAGGCCTCCTGAGCACTACTGAAATTACTTAGGTATCCTCCCTCTTTTTTATCTGCAAAATAGTCCAAAGGGTAACGAAGATGGCGTTAAAATATTTTCCAAACCTATCACTACAGTAGCTCTATCTAGGATATTGAGCACTTTTCTCTCGGACAACGCCGAGTACTTTGAAGATCAAAGAGGCCTCCGAAGCACTAATGAAATTACTTAGGTATCGTCCCTCCTTTTTATCTGCAAAATAGTCCAAAGGGTAACGAAGATGGCGTTAAAATATTTTCCAAACCTATCACTACAGTAGCTCTATCCAGGATATTGAGCACTTTTCTCCCGGACAACGCCGAGTACTTTGAAAATCAAGGAGGCCTCATGAGCACTACTGAAATTACTTAGGTATCCTCCCTCCTTTTCATCTGCAAAATAGTCCAAAGGGTAACGAAGATGGCGTTAAAATATTTTCCAAACCTATCACTACAGTAGCTCTATCTAGGATATTAAGCACTTTTCTCCCGGACAACGCCGAGTACTTTGAAAATCAAGGAGGCCTCATGAGCACTACGTAAATTACTTATGGATCCTCCCTCCTTTTCATCTGCAAAATAGTCCAAAGGGTAACGAAGATGGCGTTAAAATATTTTCCAAACCTATCACAACAGTAGCTCTATCTAGGATATTGAGCACTTTTCTCCCGGACAACGCCGAGTACTTTGAAAATCAAGGAGGCCTCCTGAGCACTACTGAAATTACTTAGGTATCCTCCCTCTTTTTTATCTGCAAAATAGTCTAAAGGGGATCTAAGATGGCGTTAAAATATTTTCCAAACCTATCACTACAGTAGCTCTATCTAGGATATTGAGCACTTTTCTCCCGGACAACGCCGAGTACTTTGAAAATCAAGGAGGCCTCCTGAGCACTACTGAAATTACTTAGGTATCGTCCCTCCTTTTTATCTGCAAAATAGTCCAAAGGGTAACGAAGATGGCGTTAAAATATTTTCCAAACCTATCACAACAGTAGCTCTATCTAGGATATTGAGCACTTTTCTCTCGGACAACGCCGAGTACTTTGAAGATCAAAGAGGCCTCCTAAGCACTAATGAAATTACTTAGGTATCCTCCCTCCTTTTTATCTGCAAAATAGTCCAAAGGGTAACGAAGATGGCGTTAAAATATTTTCCAAACCTATCACTACAGTAGCTCTATCTAGGATATTGAGCGCTTGTCTCCCGGACAACGCCGAGTACTTTGAAAATCAAGTAGGCCTTCTTAGCACTACTGAAATTACTTAGGTATCCTCCCTCCTTTTCATCTGCAAAATAGTCCAAAGGGGAACGAAGATGGCGTTAAAATATTTTCCAAACCTATCACTACAGTAGCTCTATCTAGGATATTGAGCGCTTTTCTCCCGGACAACGCCGAATACTTTGAAAATCAAGGAGGCCTCCTGAGCACTACGTAAATTACTTAGGTATCCTCCCTCATTTTCATCTGCAAAATAGTCTAAAAGGGATCGAAGATGGCGTTAAAACATTTTCCAAACCTATCACTACAGTAGCTCTATCTAGGATATTGAGCACTTTTCTCCCGGACAACGCCGAGTACTTTGAAAATCAAGGAGGCCTCCTGAGCACTACTGAAATTACTTAGGTATCCTCCCTCTTTTTTATCTGCAAAATAGTCTAAAGGGGATCGAAGATGGCGTTAAAATATTTTCCAAACCTATCACTACAGTAGCTCTATCTAGGATATTGAGCACTTTTCTCCCGGACAACGCCGAGTACTTTGAAAATCAAGGAGGCCTCCTGAGCACTACTGAAATTACTTAGGTATCGTCCCTCCTTTTTATCTGCAAAATAGTCCAAAGGGTAACGAAGATGGCGTTAAAATATTTTCCAAACCTATCACTACAGTAGCTCTATCTAGGATATTGAGCACTTTTCTCTTGGACAACGCCGAGTACTTTGAAGATCAAAGAGGCCTCCTAAGCACTAATGAAATTACTTAGGTATCCTCCCTCCTTTTTATCTGCAAAATAGTCCAAAGGGTAACGAAGATGGCGTTAAAATATTTTCCAAACCTATCACTACAGTAGCTCTATCCAGGATATTGAGCACTTTTCTCCCGGACAACGCCGAGTACTTTGAAAATCAAGGAGGCCTCCTGAGCACTACTGAAATCATTAGGTATCCTCCCTCCTTTTCATCTGCAAAATAGTCCAAAGGGTAACGAAGATGGCGTTAAAATATTTTCCAAACCTATCACTACAGTAGCTCTATCTAGGATATTGAGCACTTTTCTCCCGGACAACGCCGAGTACTTTGAAAATCAAGGAGGCCTCATGAGCACTACGTAAATTACTTAGGTATCCTCCCTCCTTTTCATCTGCAAAATAGTCCAAAGGGTAACGAAGATGGCGTTAAAATATTTTCCAAACCTATCACTACAGTAGCTCTATCTAGGATATTGAGCACTTTTCTCCCGGACAACGCCGAGTATTTAAAAAAATCAAGGAGGCTTCTGGAGCAGTAATGAAATCACTCTTACCGATCCCCCCACCCCGCTTTTCATCTGCAAAATAGTCCAAAGAGAAACGTAGAAGCTGTTATTCGGCATTCCCCGGTAGGGGCGCCTCAGGCAGTAAGCAATAAACTTATTCCTCCCCAAAGAGGGGAGGCAAATCCTGGGAGTGTGGACCTCCTAGAACTGCACATGACAAACTCATAGACCGGCGGAATGAAGCCCCGATGGCCAAGACGATTCCAGTTTATGGGGTGCAGTATCCATCGGAAGATACTACACCTTGATATTAGCCAAAAGAAGTGAATTAATGTAATTTTCGGTAAAAAAAAAAAATGGCGTCTAAAAGCTATGTTGAATTAGAGAAAAACGGTCTGGGGGAGTTTAAAATTATTTGTTGATATTCAAAACTCATGTAATAAGTTGTTAAATAGTATGATACAATGTTTTTTGAAAGAAAATCATAGTTATTATTACTTGTTAATTTATTAACGTAATTTAAACAGTGTATAGTGGATAGACCGCTGTACTGTGGTAGATTCGTTATAAATACTGATAGAAATCGTGCCAAAAATTTTAATTTCGGATGCTTTACTTGGTCTTTTGGCTAAGATCAAAGTGTAGTATCTGTTCCCATAGACTGGTATTGTCTTGGCCTCCGGGACTTGATTTACGCCGGTCTATGGGATTGTCCTGAGCAGTTCTAGGAGGTCCACCCTCCCAGGCTTCGCCTCCCCTCTTTGGGGAGGAGTAAGTTTATTGCTTACTGTCTGAGGCGCCCCTACCGGGGAATGCCGACGGGGCTGCCCAGGCAATTTTTAAATGGCCAGAGTGCTCACCTCTCGAGCGCTGGCTTTTAACCCCACTTTCTCGACCCAATCTGTGGTCACATCTTACTTGTGGGAGTAAGATAAAACTGGCCTTGTGCCTAACTCCTGGGGAGGAGTAAATACCTTTTAATTTCGGATGCTTTCCTGGCCTTTTGGCTAAGATCAAAGTGTAGTATCTGTTCCGATGGATACTGCACCCCATAGACTGGTATTGTCTTGGCCTCCGGGGCTTGATTTACGCCGGTCTATGGGATTGTCCTGTGCAGTTCTAGGAGGTCCACCCTCCCAGGCTTCGCCTCCCCTCTTTGGGGAGGAGTAAGTTTATTGCTTACTGTCTGAGGCGCCCCTACCGGGGAATGCCGACGGGGCTGCCCAGGCAATTTTTAAATGGCCAGAGTGCTCACCTCTCGAGCGCTGGCTTTTAACCCCACTTTCTCGACCCAATCTGTGGTCACATCTTACTTGTGGGAGTAGGATAAAACTGGCCTTGTGCCTAACTCCTGAGGTGGAGTAAATACCTTTTAATTTCGGATGCTTTCCTGGCCTTTTGGCTAAGATCAAAGTGTAGTATCTGTTCTCGGCATTTTTGCCTTGAGATCAAGTGTATTATCTAGTCCTATCCAGTAGGTGTCGGTTTTACACTGTCGAATCAAAAATCAGATTATCATTTTTTTTTTTAATCCCTTTTCCTTTTGGGCATTTCTTCTCCCCTAAAGTACAGGCTGAGGTCGTGATCTCACTGACGATTACTCATACTCCCCCCCCCTCCCCTGAATTTCACCTGAGGCGTTCACACCTGCGAATGCTGGAATCCCACCTCCTCAAGTTTCGCCTGAGGCCCCACTGGCGAATACCGATTTCCCCCCCCGATTTGGCCTGAGGCGCTCATACCGGCGAATGCCGACACTCCCCTCCCCAGATTTGGCCTGAGGCGCTCCCCCTCCCCAGATTTGGCCTGAGGCGCTCATACCGGCGAATGCCGACATTCCCCCTCCCCAGATTTAGCCTGGCGCCCCACCGGCGAATACCGATACTCTCCTCTGCCCCAAATTTGGCCTGAGGCGCTCACACCGGCGAATGCCGACACCCCCCCCCCTCCCCAGATTTGGCCTGAGGCGCTCATACCGGCGAATGCCGACATTCCCCCTCCCCAGATTTAGCCTGGCGCCCCACCGGCGAATACCGATAGTCTCCTATCCCCCAAATTTGGCCTGAGGCGCTCACACCGGCGAATGTCGACACTCCCCCTCCCCAAATTTGGCCTGGGGCGCTCATACCGGCGAATACCGACATTCCCCCTCCCCAGATTTGGCCTGAGGCGCCCCACCGCCGAATGCCGACACTCCCTCTCCCCAGATTTGGCCTGTGGCGCTCACATCGGTGAATGCCGTCATTCCCCCTCCCCCCCCCCTATTTGGCCTGAAAGGAGGAGGTAATGCCTGGAAGTATTATATCAGGATAACAGAACGGCCATAGTGAGGAAGGGAGGGGGGAAGGAATATTAGCGTCTATTAATAATTAAGAAAGAAAGTGTGGGAGTGAGAGGGGAAGAAGAAAGAAAGAAAAAAAATGGTTGTAGTGTGAGTGAATTTCTACCCGCCACTCCCTTACTCTGACGTCATATCTAGTTTATCGTGACTTTGCATTATTTTTCTTCTCAAATTAGTATAAATAACGTTGAAAAGTGGAGTTAAAAGCCACCCCCCATTGGAGAAAAGTGCTCAGTCGACCCCGGCAGAGTCAATTTTTTTTTTCCGGTTCCGAGATATTACACGCGTCTGGGCTGGCCGGTCGGAATGATGTCACCCGTGTGACCGTGTGTTGGGTACTTTCGGAGGAGAAGCTTTACATACATACATACATACATACATACATACATACATACATACATACATACATACATACATCCATACAGACAGGTGACGTTTATATAATAGACTAGCGGGGTTACCCGGCGTTGCTCGGGGTCATGAAAACATATAATTGAGGAGAAATCGCGTGTGTACCATCTTTATATTCAAACTTCTATTCCCCCCCTCCTCTATAGCCGTCTATTTATCTTTCTACCTATCTCTTCCTTGGTCGCCCCATTTCACCGCTTCTTTTTAATTTTGCCTTTTGGGAAGGCTGCTTCTTCCCCACCATTTCTCCTACGTTGCCCAGGGCAATAGTATGACATATTTCTATAAAAAGTACCACCTCTATCTGCGCTTTCTATATAGATACTTATCTCCGCTCCGGTATTTATACTATATACATATGTATCGCCACCGTGGTGTGCAGACTATATACGTACCTATTGGCGCCCCGGTGCATATACTATATAAGTACCCATTGCTGCCCCGGTATGCATGCTATATACGTACCTATCGCTGCCCCGGTGTAAATGCTACATACGTACCTATTGCTGCCCCAACGCCGAGTACTTTGAAAATAAAGGAGGTCTTATGAGCACTACTAAAATAACTCTTATCGATTCCCTCATCCTTTTCAGCGTAGATGCTGTTAAAATATCATCCAAACCTATCACTACAGTAGCTCTATCTAGGACATTGAGCACTTTTCTCCCGGACAACGCCGAGTACTTTTAAAATCAAAGAGTTCTTCTGAGCACTACTGAAATCACTTGGGTATTCTCCCTCCTTTTCATCTGCAAAATAGTCCAAAGGAGAACGAAGATGACGTGTAAATAGTTTTCAAACTTATGACTACAGTAGCTCTATCTGAGATATTGAGCACTTTTCTCCCGGACGGCGCCGAGTAATTTGAAAATCTAGGAAGTCTCCTGGGCACTAATGAAATAACTCTTACGGATTCCCCCATCCTTTTCAGCTAGATGCTGTTAAAATATTATCCAAACCTATCACTACAGTAGCTCAATCTAAGACATTGAGCACTTTTCCCCATGGACAACCCAGAGTACTTTCAAAATCAAGGACGCCTCCTGAGCACTACTGAAATCATTTAGGTATCCTCCCTCCTTTTCATCTGCAAAATAGTCCAAAGGAGAACGAAGATGGCGTTAAAATATTTTCCAAACCTATCAGTACAGTAGCTCTATCTAAGATATTGAGCACTTTTCTCCCGGACAACGCCGAGTACTTTGAAAATCAAGGAGGCCTCCTGAGCACTACTGAAATCACTTACGTATCCTCCCTCCTTTTCATCTACAAAATAGTCCTAAGGGGAACGAAGATGGCGTTAAAATATTTTCCAAACCTATCACTACAGTAGCTCTATCTAGGATATTGAGCACTTTTCTCCCGGACAACGCTGACTACTTTGAAAATCAAGGAGTCCTCCTGAGCACTTCTGAAATCACTCTTATCGATTCCCCCATCCTTTTCAGCGTAGATTGTTAAAATATTATCCAAACCTATCACTACAGTAGCTCTATCTAGCACATTGAGCATTTTTCTCCCGGACAACGCCGAGTACTTTGAAAATTAAGGAGGCCTCCTGAGCACCACTGAAATCACTCTTATCGATTCCGCCATCTTTTTATGCGTAACTGCCGTAAGAATATTATCTAAAATTATCACTACAGTAGCTCTATCTAGGACGTTAGGCACTTTTCTCCCGGACAACGCCTAGTACTGTGAAAATATAGGACGCCTCCTGAGCACTACTGAAATAACTTAGGTATCCTCCCTTCTTTTGATCTGCAAAATAGTCCAAAGGGGAACAAAGATTGCATGAAAATATTTTCCAAACCTATCACTACAGTAGCTTTATAGGATATTGAGCACTTTTCTCCCGGACAACGCCGACTACTTTGAAAATCCACAAGGCCTCATGAGCACTACTGAAGTAACTCTTATCGATCCACCCATCATTTTCAGCGTAGATGCTGTTAAATTATTATCCAAACCTATCACTGCAGTAGCTCTATCTAAGACATGAGCACTTTTATCCCAGACAACGCCGAGTACTTCGAAAATCCAGGAGTTCTCCTGAGCACTACTGAAATCACTTAGGTATTCTCCCTCCTTTTCATCTGCGAAATAGTCCAAAGGGGAACGAAGATGGCGTTAAAATATTTTCCAAACCTATCACTACAGTAGCTCTATCTAGGATATTGAGCACTTTTCTTCCGGACAACGCTGACTACTTTGAAAATCTAGTAGTCCTTCTGAGCACTTCTGAAATCACTCTTATCGATTCCCCCATCCTTTTCAGCGTAGATTGTTAAAATATTATCCAAACCTATCACTGCAGTAGCTCTATCTAGGACATTGAGCACTTTTATCCCAGACAACGCCGAGTACTTCGAAAATCAAGGAGTTCTCCTGAGTACTACTGAAATCACTTAGATATCCTCCCTCTTTGTCATCTCTAAAATAGTCCAAAGGGGAACGAAGATGGCGTTAAAATATGTTCCAAACCTATCACTACAGTAGCTCTATCTAGGATATTGAGCACTTTTCTCCTGGACAACGCCGAGTACTTTGAAAATCAAGGAGGCCTCCTGAGCACTACTGAAATTACTCTTCTCGATTCCCCATCATTTTCAGCGTAGATGCTGTTAAATTATTATCCAAACCTATCACTGCAGTAGCTCTATCTAGGACATGAGCACTTTTATCCCAGACAACGCCAAGTACTTCGAAAATCAAGGAGTTCTCCTGAGAACTACTGAAATCACTTAGGTATTCTCCCTCCTTTTCATCTGCAAAATAGTCTAAAGGAGAACGAAGATGGCGTTAAAATATTTTCCAAACCTATCAGTACAGTAGCTCTATCTAAGATATTGAGCACTTTTCTCCCGGACAAAGCCGAGTACTTTGAAAATCAAGGAGGCCTCCTGAGCACTACTGAAATCACTCTTATCGATTCCGCCATCTTTTTAAGCGTAACTGCCGTAAGAATATTATCCAAAATTATCACTACAGTAGCTCTATCTAGGACGTTGAGCACTTTTCTCCCGGACAATGCCTAGTACTGTGAAAATATAGGACGCCTCATAGGCACTACTGAAATCACTTAGGTATCCTCCCTTCTTTTGATCTGCAAAATAGTCCAAAGGGGAACAAAGATTGCGTGAAAATATTTTCCAAACCTATCACAACAGTAGCTTTATAGGATGTTGAGCACTTTTCTCCCGGACAACGCCGACTACTTTGAAAATCCACAAGGCCTCATGAGCACTACTGAAATAACTCTTATCGATCCACCCATCATTTTCAGCGTAGATGCTGTTAAAATATTATACAAACCTATCACTACAGTAGCGATATCTAGGACATTGAGCACTTTTTTCCCGGACAACGCCGAGTACTATGAAAATCAAGGAGGCCTCCGTAGCGCTACTAAAATCACTTAGGTATCCTCCCTCTTTTTCATCTCCAAAATAGTCCAAAGGGGAACGAAGATGACGTTAAAATATTTTCCAAACCTATCACTACAGTAGCTCTATCTAAGATATTGAGCACTTTTCTCCCGGACAACGCCTAGTACTGTTAAAATATAGGACGCCTCCTGAGTACTACTGAAATCACTTAGATATCCTCCCTCTTTGTCATCTCTAAAATAGTCCAAAGGGGAACGAAGATGGCGTTAAAATATGTTCCAAACCTATCACTACAGTAGCTCTATCTAGGATATTGAGCACTTTTCTCCTGGACAACGCCGAGTACTTTGAAAATCAAGGAGGCCTCCTGAGCACTACTGAAATTACTCTTCTCGATTCCCCATCATTTTCAGCGTAGATGCTGTTAAATTATTATCCAAACCTATCACTGCAGTAGCTCTATCTAAGACATGAGCACTTTTATCCCAGACAACGCCGAGTACTTCGAAAATCCAGGAGTTCTCCTGAGCACTACTGAAATCACTTAGGTATTCTCCCTCCTTTTCATCTGCAAAATAGTCCAAAGAGGAACGAAGATGGCGTTAAAATATTTTCCAAACCTATCACTACAGTAGCTCTATCTAGGATATTGAGCACTTTTCTCCCGGACAACGCTGACTACATTGAAAATCAAGAAGGCCTCCTGAGCACTACTGAAATAACTCTTATTGATTCCCCAATCCTTTTCAGCGTAGATGCTGTTAAAATATTATCCAAACCTATCACTACAGTAGCTCTATCTAAGACATTGAGCACTTTTCTCCCAGACAACGCCGAGTACTTTGAAAATCGAGGACGCCTCCTGAGAACTACTGAAATCACTTAGGTATCCTCTTTCCTGATCTGCAAAATAGTCCAAAGGGGAACGAAGATGACGTTAAAATATTTTCCAAACCTATCACTACAGTAGCTCTATCTCGGATATTGAGCACTTTTATCCCGGACAACGCCGAGTACTTTTAAAATCAAGGAGGCCTCCTTAGCCCTACTGAAATTACTATTATCGATCCCCCATCCTTTTCAGCGTAGATGCTGTTTAAATATTATCCAAACCTATCACTACAGTAGCTCTATCTAAGACATTGAGCACTTTTCTCCCGGACAACGCCGAGTACTTTTAAAGTAAAGGACGCCTCCTGAGCACTACTGAAATCACTTAGATATCCTCCCTCTTTTTCATCTGCAAAATAGTCTAAAGGGGAACGAAGATTGCGTTAAAATATGTTCCAAACCTATCACTACAGTAGCTCTATCTAAGATATTGAGCACTTTTCTCCCGGACAACGCCGAGTATTTTGAAAATCAAGGAGGCCCCATTAGCACTACTGAAATAACTCTTATCGATTTCTCCATCATTTTTAGCGTAGATGCTGTTAAAATATTATCCAAACCTATCACTACAGTAGCGATATCTAGGACATTGAGCACTTTTCTCCCGGACAACGCCGAGTACTATGAAAATCAATGAGGCTTCCTGAGCACTACTGAAATCACTTAGGTATCCTCTCTCCTGATCTGCAAAATAGTCCAAAGGGGTACGAAGATGACGTTAAAATATTTCCAAATCTATCACTACAGTAGCTCTATCTAGAATATTGAACACTTTTCTCCCGGACAACGCCGAGTACTTTTAAAATCAAGGAGGCCTTCTTAGCACTAATGAAATTACTCTTATCGATTCCCCTATCCTTTTCAGCGTAGATGCTGTTAAAATATTATCCAAACCTATCACTCCAGTAGCTCTATCTAAGACATTGAGCACTTTTATCCCGGACAACCCCGAGTACTTGAAAGTCAAGGAGGCCTTCTGAGCACTACTGAAATCACTTAGATATCCTTCCATCTTTTTCATCTGCAAAATAGTCCAAAGGGGAACTAAGATGGCGTTAAAATATTTTCCAAACCTATCACTACAGTAGCTCTATCTCGGATATTGAGCACTTTTCTCCTGGACAACGCTGAGTACTTTGAAAATCAAGGAGGCCTCCTGAGCACTACTGAAATCACTTAGGTATCTTACGTCCTTTTCATATACAACATAGTCCAAAGGGGAACGAAGATGACGTTAAAATATTATCCAAACCTATCACTACAGTAGCTCTATCTAGGTTATTGAGCACTTTTCTTCCGGACAACGCCGAGTACTTGAATATCAAGGAGGCCTCCTGAGCACTACTGAAATCACTTAGGTATCCCCCCCTCTTCCAAATTGTGCTTGAGGCGCTCACACCGGCGAATGCCGACACTCCCCCTCCCTAAATTTGGCATGAGGCGCCCCAACAGCGAATGCCGCCCCCCCTCATTTCGCATGAAATGAGGAGGTAATGCCTGGAAGGATTATATCATGATAACAGAACGGCCATAGTGAGGAAGGGAGGGGGAAGGAATATTATTGTCTATTTATAATTAAGAAAGAAAGGTAGAAAGGGTGAGAGTGAGAGGGAAAGAAGAAAGGAAGAAAGAAAGGGTTGTAGTGTCAGTGAATTTCTTCCTGCCACTCTCTGACGTCATTTCTGGGTTTTTTTTTCAAATAATACATGATTGCATTGATTTCTTCTTAAATTAGTACTAAACAACGTTGAAAAATCGAGTTAAAAGCCACCCCCCATTGGAGAAAAGTGCTCAGTCGACCCCGGAAGAGTCAATTTTTTTTTCCCGTTCCGAGATATTAGACGCGCCTGGGCTGGCCGGTCGGAATGATGCTACCCGTGTGACCGTTTGTTGGGTACTTTCGGAGGAGAAGCTTTACATACATACATACATACATACATACATACATACATACATACATACATACATACATACAGACAGGTGGGATTTATATAATAGATTATATTTGTTTACTGTTATGTGATGACGATGCTTCTGCTGCTGCTGCTGCTGATGATGATGATGATTATGATTACAACGACGACGACGCTGCTGCTGCTGATGATTATGACGACCACGATGTTGCTGCTGCTGATGATAATGCTACTTCTGTTGCTGCTGCTGCTGCTGCTGCTGATGATGATGATGATGATGATGATGATGATGATGATGATGATGATGATGATGATGATGATGATGATGATGATGATGACGACGACGACGACGACGACGATATTTCTGCTGCTGATGATAATGATACTTCTGCTGCTGCTGATGATGATGATGATGACGACGACGACGACGACGACGACGACGCGTCTGTTTAAAATTGAAATTTTAAAAACTGACGTGACCTTTGACTCCATCATCTGACTTGACACGGCGTACTTTCAATGGGCACGATTACAGTGATAGATTTAATGGGATTATGAAAGCCAGAATGGATAAACCAAAAAGCCAATAAAGATAAAACGTCTTCCATAAAGCAGACGAGATTAAAAGTGTTGGGCTTAAGGTCGAATGTCCACGTCGGTTCGTCTTGCTAATCAAGTTTTTGTTTCTCTTTAAATCTTAAGAAAAATGCTGTACTGTAATTTTAGGAAACAATTTCAATGGAGTTGCGTAAACAATTCTTTCCCGCCCAAATAAATTATCATCAAATATTCAATTAATTGACTAACCTTTTTTTAAGAGAAAAAGGGTTTTCTGTCAACTTTAACCTTTGGAGAATACGCTTTAGGGTTGATGTTGGGGTTAAATTTAGTGTTGATAATTTATCACATTTGTTTTCACAATTAAGCAGATGTTATATTTGGGTAAAAGTCCAGAATAGTTAACAGTCGGGAACTCGTAAACAAAAAATCCCATGAGTGGAACAAGATACCACGAGTCTGCTTCCCAACCGACTACAACATGGTCGTCTTCAAGTCTAATGTAAACAAGTACTTGTTGGGCCGTCTTCTTGGAAAATCAAGTTCTCTTTAAGTAATCTTTTGGCCAGTCCATCCACTGTTTCTCTAGTTGCGGCGATCGTCGTCCAATCAACAATCCTTTGAACCCTTATCCTCGAGTGGCCCTTGGGCCTTGATAAGCGGTGACCCATTCGTACAAAGCAAATTATATCAAGTAAGTAAAAAAAAAGTAAAGTGGTCGACCGTAGTCGAGGGCGACTTGAAGGCTCCCTTTTCATTGGCTACCACACATAGATGTAGGGGAGGGCGCCACTCATTTTTACGGGATTACCCCACTTTGTCTTGATTCTAACTTTATAATGCTTAGTATTTAGCAAAAGGGCACCAAATACGATATTTTTCGTTGTTGCTATGACTCGATCGAGGATTGAACCCTCGGTTTCTCGGGCCATTAGCCAACACTCGAACTATTATACCAAATAGGCCGGTTACAGCAAAAGAAGTAAAATCAAATTTTCTACCGACCCGTATACTTTTAATGTGTGGAAACTGTTTGTAAGATTTTCTTTTTCAGAATTTTATTTCGATGAAAGCTGGGTTTTTTTTTTTCGTGTTATACGCGCTAACCAAAATGGCGTCTGAGATGATCGCTTAACTTAGGTTAACATCATGCTAAAAAGATAGTTAAAAATAGCTTACTCTACCACTAACCCTAAGTTCGAGTGGAAAGATAGTTAAAAATAGCTTACTCTACCGCTAACCCTAAGTTCGAGTGGAAAGCCCCCTAGTAAAAACGTAAAAATAAAATACGATCGCCTAAGCTTGGTGACGTTAAGCGATCATCTCTGCGGCCATTGTTGTTTTTCGTGTGTCGATATAAGAGCTTTCATTGAAATAAAAATTTGAAATAAAAATATTTAGAAGCAGTTTCCACATGTTAAAAGTATACAAGTCGGTAGAGAATTTAATTCTACTGCGTTTGCTATAAATTTTCTGTTGTTTTTTTTCCGACATGTGTTAACTATTCGGGACTTTCACCTATACTTGGATCGTCCGTTACTAGACACAAGATACAAGATAAACATGGCCGATGTTATGAACATTACAGGTAAACATAAAAACTTCCGGTAAGCATATAGGTCGACGTCCCCCTACATAATGCAATAAAAATATTTGTATAGGCGATAGAAATGGTTTTATGTTTTCTTTCTTTTTCAATATCATTAAATGAGGGACGTTTTGAAGTTAAAATCAATGTATTATTACGTAGTAATAAGGAAACAAGAACGTTTTGATATTTTCTTCGTCTAAAAACAGAAAATGACGACATCAGTCATACGAAAACCTGGATTTTAAACCATGAGTGCTGAAACGAAGTAATGTCTTGTAGTGAATTATTAAAATTGCTTTCTGTCATAATGAAAGTGCTTTTTTCGTTTCGTTTCAGTTTAACTACGCTCTGTTTTTACATAGAGAAGTACTTCCGGTCTGGTAGACTCCATTTTGTAACCGTTTAGATTCCATTCTTATAAGATATTTACACATTTCAAATTTCTTTCCGGTTACAGTCGTAATAATAAATAGATTTTTTACTCGAAATAGTTCCTCATTAAATCTTATGGTAAGGCTTTACAATACGGGCCCCCGGGCTGTGCGCATGCGCCAACAAACGGAAGTGCATAAATGAACGCGCTATTGGGTGAAAATGAAAAATAAAATAAAAAAACAAACACCTAAATTTAAAGTGGATACAAATGGTTAATTTTATTTACTAATGCAGTAAAAACGTCTTTGTGTTCTTTTACAAACCCATCGGTTAATTGTGTACTACTAACCCATTTCATGGTAGACCCACAAACACATACTCTAGACTCTTTTATTAATTTTAATTCTTTAAGAAAATTAAATAAATTTGTAGTAGTTGCCATGCGTTCATGCAATTCAGCAATCTTCATTTTCAATCAATTTTAAATTGTGCGCTTCCTGTCTTCACTTATACTGTTGCGCTTCCATTTGTTGGCACATGCGCACAGGTGGTTTACCGGGGGGGGGGGCGTATTATAAAGCCTTACCAATAATGTTTTACAAAAACAACATAAAACCATTTTAATCGCCGATAAAAAAATTTCTTTTTCGCATTATGTTGTGGGACGCCGAGCTATATGCTTGCCAAACATCGGTTTTTGTGTCTTCTTCAATTTCCGGAAGCTTTTCATGCTTTTCCGGCCAATTCACATTTCAGTCTATTCAAAATTGAAATTTAATTACGTCAAACATTACGTCGGACACATCCAACTAAATATGGACGCGAGTTTGTTACAGGTTAAATAGAAGTATGATAGACAAAATTATTGAACAAAAAAGAAATAAAGATAATAGAACCTCATAAGCACGATGGCCGAGTGGTTAAGGCGTTGGACTTAAGTTCCAATGGACGAATGTCCGCGTGGGTTCGAACCCCACTCGTGCTAAAGATGTTTTTTTTATCAATTTTAAGGGTTTTTCAAAAGTGATCCTAATAGTTCTACTATTAGTAGTATAACAGCGATCTCTTCTTCATATTCAACATCCTCTTCAATTCTCTAGCAAGCTCCATTTGTTTACTTAGTTTTACTGCCGCCGTTTCCTTCACCCTGTGAATTGATGGGACGGCGAATTCTACGATTCGCTATCTTTTTTTCTTCTTGCTGACTGTTTTCATGTGATTGGTTGAGTTTGTCCGCTTGTATTTTTATGTCAAATAAGATTTTATGATTTTTTCCATTACTGTCTCTCGTTCGTGTGTGCACCATTTGTCTGCATTTTCAATGTGCAGCTTTTTGCATAGCATACACTCGTGTCGTTTTTTACTCTGATGATTGACCACTTATCAAGGCCAAAAGCCACTTGAGGATAAGGGATAATGAGATCTTCAATTGGATGATGGAACAGTACTATTAAAGGGTTGAGACCTATGATTAATTCACACGACGACATTGCAGATATTTGTTGACATTGGACTTGAAAGCGATTATAGTCTATAGAGAAGCAGGTACTTCTGCAGATTAGGGACGTGTCGAAGTTTATTTATTGTCATTATAGAAGAGCTGCAATGCATACAAATGGTGCACACACGAACGAGAGACAGTAGCGGAAAAAGTCATAAAATCTTATTTGACATAAAAATACAAGCGGACAAACTCAACCAAGCAATAAGACAGGACGTGAAAATAGTCAGCAAGAAGAAAAAAAGATGGCGAATCGTCGAATTCGCCGTCCTATCAATTCATAGGGTGAAGGAAACGGCGGCAGCAAAACTAAGCAAACAGATGACGCTGCTGGAGAATTGAAGAGGATATCGAATACGAAAAGATCGCGATAATACAAATACTAATAGGAGTACTCGAGTTAATTATAAAAAAACCTTGAAAATTGATAAAAAGAAAAACATTCTTAGCACGAGTGGGGTTCGAACCCACGCGGACATTCGTCCATTGGAACTTAAGTCCAACGCCTTAACCACTCGGCCATCGTGCTTACGAGATTGTGTTATCTTTATTTCATTTTTTATTATTAATTCTGTTTATAAGAATTGATAAGTTTGTGATTTGCTTGCGTTCATAAGGACAATACTGCAGGGTAGGTCGGTGGTGTCCAACGTAATGCCATTGTTTTGAATAACAATCTGAAATAGGCCATTTCAATAATAATAATAATAATATTTATTTCACTACTGCTACTACTGCTACTACTACTACTACTACTACTACTACTATTATTATTATTATTATTATTAATAATAATAATAATAATAATAATAATAATAATAATAATAATAATAATAATAATAATAATAATAATAAGGTCGACAGAAAGATGTAACAGTAAATAACATAATAAGTGAATGCAGTAAATAACATAATAAGTGAATGCAGTAAATTATCCGAAAAAGAATACAAGAAGAGACACGATTGTGTGTGTAAAGCAGTACACTGGGAACTATGCAAACAACTGCATTTTTAACACGCATACAAATTGTACAGACACGAACCTGATACAGTACACAAAATCGTCGTGAAGGGTCAAGGAGGATGGCAAGACCGAGGAGGACGAGAAGTATGAAGCCCTCCACTGGAAGAGTGCGTAGAGTACTGGGGCGTTAGGGAAGCTTATTGTCACCTAAATCCGAGAGAAAGTTAATGAGAAATCAATGGTAAGTGGATCTTGCGATAACGCATAGTCATTTGCAATGGTTATCGAAAGAGGTGGAGAGTACTGGAACTCTGGGGAAACTTGTTGTCACTCAAACTTCAGGGAACACAACCGGTTATTATTAGTGAGTAATTTCTGATGATGATCTGCGTGAGAACTCCTACTGAGTAAATAATAATAACAATAATAATAATATTAGGTATATGTCTGTCTGTCTGAAGCCGAAACTCCATCAGAGTAATATTACTATTTAATTAGTCCGCCAGCTTCTTTATATACTACTACAAAAACCGCCGTAAACACTATGCGCATTTCTCAATTTACATAATTAATTGCTTTTAAACTTCTAATAAATTAGTATTTACAAATATACACTCATGATTGTTTTATTCAGATTTCCACATGTATTTACGCTATTTTGCTCGCTAATATTCTTACTTATAAATTATAATTATTTCTTTTATTATTTATATATATACATACATGAAATGAGTTACGCAGTTAATATATCTATGACGAAACTGATTAAACAGCCATCGTTAATCCATTGAATTGGTTCCCTCCCTCCGATTATTCAGTATGGACGCAATACGAAACCAAAACGCTGGCATTTACCGTGCTACATTATACTCTGATTTAAACCTTCTGAGTTTGTTTATTTTCTTAATTAAAATAATAATTGATTTAAAAATTACTATTTAAAAACACGCACACACACATTATAACGAATTTAGTTTAGGTAAACTGTTTCTTTTCGAGAATTAACAAACTATTCGTATTTACTGTATTTGATTTTTTTAATACTTCCATTATACATACACCTTTTCTTCCGATTTGAAAAACATCCAATATTATCATTTTTTCACGACCTCAACTGAATTTATGATTTCGATTTCACCTTATAAGCTGTTAAGATTTTAATTACAAACTGTTTTTATTATTCGATGTTTTATTTATTAAAATAAAGGATGTGATTTTTTTTTCTTTTCTGTCAACAAAGAAACTAACACATTGTACTGGAAAACTATACAACTGATTTTAGAATCAAAAGGTCATTAAACAAACACACACACACACACACATACACACACACACATTCTAATGAATTTAATTTAGGTGAACTTTCTTTCCGAGAACATTTACATAACTAATCGTGTTCACTGTATTTGATTTTTTGGTGCTTTTTCACTTTAGGACCCGCGCTAACTTTGACCCCGTCGTTAGGGTTAGGGTCAAGGTCAAAGTGGGGGTTAGAATTACGGTTTAGAGTTAGACTTACGTTTTTCTTTTTTTTCTTCTTTTTAATTAAAAATATTTATATGTATGGGGAAGGATAAAAAAAATTGAGGGGGGGGTCAAAAAAAATTTTGTTTTCTGTTCTTAAATAAAAATATTTCTATGTATGTGGGAGGGTAAAATAAAAAATTTGAGGTGGTGTCCAAAAATTTTCTTTCTTTTTAAACTAAAAATATTTCTATTTATGAGGGAGGGTAAAACAAAAATCGGGTTAGGGTCGAATTTTTTTTTCTTTATTTTCAACTAAAAATATTCTTTGTCGGAAACAAAGAAAATCAATGTCTAACCACCCAAGAAATATGACTGGGGCTCCATCGGTTTACGCGTGAGCGTTCATTTCTGACGCGGCAGCCTAGCAAAAATATGCGACCGGAGAGAGGATATTTATTTACTCCTCGCGGAGTTAGGCACAAGGCCAGTTTTATCTTACTCCCACAAGTAAGATGTGACCCAAGATCGGGTCGAGCAAGTGGGGTTAAAAGCCAGCGCTCGAGAGGTGAGCACTCTGGCCATTTAAAAATTGCCTGGGCAGCCCGTCGGCATTCCCCGGTAGGGGCGCCTCAGACAGTAAGCAATAAACTTACTCCTCCCCAAAGAGGGGATGCGAAGCCTGGGAGGGTAGACCTCCTAGAACTGCACAGGACAGGCGTGCAGTATCCATCGGAACAGATACTACACTTTGATCTTAGCCAAAAATAATAATAATAATAATAATAATAATAATGATGATGATGATGATGATGATGATGATGATGATGATGGTGATGATGATGATGATGATGGTGATGGTGATGGTGATGGTGATGGTGATGGTGATGATGATGGTGATGGTGATGGTGATGGTGGTGATGATGGTGATGATGATGATGATGATGATGATGATGATGATGATGATGATGATGATGATGATGATGATGATGATGATGATGATGATGATGATGATGATGATGGTGATGATGATA
>OY744544.1:61948533-61953533 GCA_963556195.1 Sepiola atlantica | reverse complement strand
AGCACCTTTTGCCTTGATAACAGCATCAATTCGCCGGAGCATGGAATCAACAAGCTTCTCGCAATCATGTGTAGACACCGAATCCCATGTATTCTGTATTGCAATCTTCATGGCTGCAAGGGTAGTAGGTTTTTCTTTGCGAAGCTTCCTCTTCATCTTATCCCACAAGGCTTCAATAATGTTCAAATCTGGCGAGTTCGCCGGCCATTCAAGAACAGGGATCGATCGTTCTTGGAGCCAGGAAGTTGTGGACTTGGCAGAGTGTGCCGGTGCCAAGTCATGTTGAAAAATGATGTCTGTGGCGTCACTGTCAAACTGATTATCCAGCACTTGCAGTAAATTAGCTTCCAGGATATCTTGGTACACTGTTGCGTTTACATTTCCTTTGATGAAGCAAAAATTACCAACACCCTTAGCACTCATACAGCCCCAAACAATGCAAGACTGCGGGAACTTCACAGACTTCTTGACGCAATCTTTGGTTATACCGTTCCGTGGATCTTCACCAAACACGTGACCCTTGGTCGCCGAAGGAGATACAAAATCGAGACTCATCTGAAAAGATCACACGCCGCCATTCGTCTGTAGTCCAGGTTTGATGAGCAGTTGCCCATCGTAGCCTCTTCAACATCTGTTTTTTGTTAAGGAGCGGTTTGGTGGCAGCTATACGATTTTGATATCCCAGTTGCCGGAGCCTTTGGTAGGTAGTGCTTCTTGAAACGTCGGCACCAAAAGCCTGTTTCCACTCTTTAGTAATGTGGCTTGTTGACTGGAATCGACTTTTCTTTGCCACCTTGTCCAGTGCCCGGTCTTGTCTTTCAGTGGTGCTTTTCTTTCGTCTGCATTTCTTGCGATTGCTGTTGGAAACACCCTTAACATCTTTCTGGAGCACTTTGGTCACTACCGATCTTGAACATCCGACCTTGGTTGCGATTTCCATGTGCGTCTTTCCTACTACCCGCAAATCGAAGATTCGCTGCTTCTCAGGCAAAGATATGTCTTTAGAGCGACCCATAATGAGAGATTATGATTAAATTACTTGCAAAATTTTTTAAACACAGAAATTTTTTGAGTTTAAGATTACTCAACGAATAATGTTCTATTAAATTGAAACGTTGAATTTCCCAATGTGACAATAAACTACTCTGTTACAATAAAGTCTGACATATGCAAACATGACAAATGATTAAAAATAGTTGTAATTGTTATTTACATATAGAATATTTCGACTACACAATTTAAAAGCCGAAATTTATCTCAAACGGAATAATTTTTACAGTTTTATACATATGTTCTATTTTTTTGACCAGCACGAGTATATATATATATATATATATATATATATATATATATATATATATATATATATATATATATATATTAGCCATTTTGGCTAAGAAACGACAAATTAGCCTATTATTATTACTATCATTATTATTATTATTGTTGTTGTTGTTGTTGAAACAAACTATTCAAGACTGTAATTCAAGACAATGACATAACGTTCGACATCATCGACCTACTCTGTAACATTGCCTTTATGAATTGAAAACAATTATGATATAAAAATTTAATATTTTTTAAAAATAAATAAAGGGTGCAGTGTCACATAAGCACGATGGCCGAGTGGTTAAGGCGTTGGACTTAAGTTCCAATGGACGAATGTCCGCGTGGGTTCGAACCCCACTCGTGCTAAGAGACCTTTTTTGTTAACTTTAAGAAGTTTTCTTACTGTTTATTCTTCGCAAATATTAATATTTTACCAATTTTATTTAGAGTTAGGTTTGGGTTAGGGTTAAGGTTAATAATTTATAAATTTCAATACATGATCAAGAAATATAAATTGTATTTTTCCGATTAAATTGATCGTGCAAGTCGGCTGTTATGAAATGGTTAATTAGTTGACTAACCTCATATTTAAGGGGAATGGGTTTTCTGTAATCTTTGCAAATTACGCTTCAGGGTTATGGTTATGGTTAGGGTTATGGTTAGGGTTAAAGTTTATAATTCATCACATTTCTTATCACAAATAAATAAACAGATGTTATGTTTGGATTGTCTGTTACAAAACACTAAACAAACATGGCTTATCTCATGAATGTTATAGTTTTAAAATTTAAAAAAGATGTTTAGATACTTTGTATTAATTTCTAATTGGTTGACGTTGAGGAATACAAAATCTCTTTTTTTTTAAATGTCTACAGAAAAACAGAATTTTTGATCGCTTCTTTAAAAAAATGAAATGTAAAAAATTGTTTTAATCGACTTTCTAAATAAATTTTAGCAATTTTAATTTGTGTAACTCTTCACGTCCCCGATAAAGACTTATAGGAGTCAAAAACATTTACAGTTTTGGCGAGTTCTTGTTCAGACTTGAACAGAACATTAGATCGTTGATTCAGCCACTTGAAAAGATGTATCAAAAAAGAAACAAACAGCAATTATCATAATATCTCAAAATGACAACAAAAAAACATGTTGCTGGGGGTCAACGGGGCCAGTCTTCGGCAGCGGGTCTGGTTTTTTCAAACTTTTCTAATGTTATTCAGTAGTAATTTGGAAATCAGCCAATGTAATTATGTAATAATAATTTTGTTTTCAACCAACTTATTCTTGTGCACGTGACGTCACAGTAATAGGTATATGACGTCATCGTTATAGGTTTTGAATTTTTTTTTCTCTTCAAAACTTATTTTACTTCAACATATTTTTATACATAACATACAGAGTAAGATAATGAGAGTATTCCCGAATCTATAAACCCACCTCTTAGGGGTCCATGGGGCATATTTCGTCGGGGGGGGGGGAGGCTTTTCAGTTATTTTTCATTATATTTTATAGTGATGAAACAAGAAAACAAGAGGAATTTGACAAGTACACGTTTACAGTGACCCGTTGGGTCAGAACCACTCTATATATGTATAAAAAAAAGAAAAAAAGAATAATTTAACAAGTACACGTTTACAGTGACCCGTTGGGTCATAATCACTCTATATATGTATAAAAAAAGAAAAAAAGAATTTAACCAGTATGTGTTACCAGTGACCCGTTGGGTCATAACCACTCTATATATGTATAAAAAAGACCCAGAACCGGGGGTGCTTCTACAATATAGGACCCGAAGGCTTCTGCAGAATAGGGACTATGGGTGCTTCTACAGTATAGGGACCAGAGGTGCTTCTACAGTATAGGGACCAGAGGTGCTTCTACAGTATAGGACCCAGTACCGGGGGTGCTTCTACAATATTAGAACATAGAGGTTTCTGCAGAAAAAGGACCATGGGTGCTTCTCCAGTATAGGGACCAGGGGTGCTTCTACAGTGTATGACCCAGCACCAGGGGTGCTTCTACAATATAGGACCCGAATGCTTCTACAGAATAGGGACCATGGGTGTTCATGCAGTATAGGCACCGGGGTGCTTCTACAGTATAAGGTCCAGAGGCTTCTGCAGTACAGGCACGGGGGGTGCTTCTGCAGTATAGCCACCGGGGCGCTTCTACAGTATAGGCCCCAGCACCGGGGGTGCTTTTACAGTATAGACCCAGCACCGGGGGGGGGGGGGCTTCGTCAATTTAGGACTCAGAGGCTTCGGCGTTGTCCGGGAAAAAAGTGCTCAATATCCTATTTTGCTTGAGGAGAGGAGGAGGAGGGAGAGCCCCGAGCAACGCCGGGTACCCCTGCTAGTAATGAAATAAATTCCAGGAGGAAATCCGGGTATGAGAGCTCAATGTAATAAACAGAGCAAGAATAAAATATAATATAGTAACACGAAATTACATAATAATCGATGCAATAATTTATTTCAAGTTTGTGGTATTGCTTGACAATACCACAAGGTTGAAATAAATTATTGCATCGATGATTATGTAATTTCGTGTTACTATATTATATATATATATATATATATATATATATATATATATATATATATATATATATATATATATATTCGACCCCTCAGGGTTAATACCACCAATATGAGGAGGAAGAAAAAGAGGGAAAAAACACTATTAGACAGTATCGCTTGACATGGTTGTATTTTACAACGAAAATTCGCGAAAAAAATTAAATAAATGAATTTTTCATTTAAAATTTGCACGATTTTTGATTTTCAAAATATTTCACTTTAATACATTATAATCCGTGCTTCTAAGATGTTGACTTCCTTTCCTTACTTAAAAAAGCGCCAAATCAGCGTATACAACATCGCCAGGACTAAAAAAAAATAACGTTGTAAGATCGTGACGTGTTTTCGAGCCCTCAGGGTTAATACCACCAATATGAGGAGGAAGGAAAGAAAAATAAAAAACGTTATAAGACAGTCTCGCTTGAGAAAGTTGTATTTTACAACGAAAATTCGCGAAAAAAAATTAAATAAATGAATTTTTTATTTAAAATTTGCACGATTGTTGATTTTCAAAATATTTCACTTTAATATATATATATATATATATATATATATATATATATATATATATATATATATATATATATATATATATATATGGATTATTGCTGTTTCCTAGATGTTAATCCAATGAAACTCGAGTGTTTATTAAAAATGCTCAATAACAAGTAGAGCTGTTTTTAGTATAATTTTTTATTTATTCAAACATTATTGGCTACATATGTGCATACATGTCTCAGCTTCGATCTCTTTCAAGAACCAGCGTCCTCAAACCTTCGGAAAAAAATGAAGCTGGTTCTTAAAAGAGATCGTAGCTGAGACATGTATGCACTGCACATATGTAACCAATAATATTTGTATAAAAATAAATATATTCCATAATATATATATATATATATATATATATATATATATATATATATATATATAAAGAAATTGACAACATCTTTGAAGTATGCATGAGAATGTATTTAAGTGAAATATTTTGAAAATCAACAATCGTGCAATTTTAAATGAAAAATTCATTTATTTAATTTTTTTGCAAGCTTTCGTTGTAGAACAACTTTGTCAGGGAAGACTGTCTTATAGTTT
>OY744544.1:61893533-61943533 GCA_963556195.1 Sepiola atlantica | reverse complement strand
ATTTATTATGACTATTCTTGGATCAAACTCTTCTCTGAACTCACTTCTGAGTCCAGAAACAAAACCTATTTTTCAATAACAAAATTAGCTATTTGATACTAGTTAACCTACTGTGCCTTGCATAATGGGGCCCTACAGTACTGTAACAGTAGTAGTATATGCCGACTATTGAAAATTGTGATTCAAGAGAAGTACATTACGTTGGACACCACCGACTGACTATGCGATATTGTCTTTATAGAATTATTATTATGTACAGAATAGATAAAGAAAAACACAAATAAAGCACGATGGCCGAGTGGTTAAGGCGTTGGACTTAAGTTCCAATGGACGAATGTCCGCGTGGGTTCGAACCCCACTCGTGCTAAGTAGGGTTATTTTTTTATATCAAATCTTATCAATTTTTCTTACAGTAAGTTAGGGACGTAATTTCAATCCAGGAACAAGAAATATAAACATTTATTTTTTCCCGGTAAAATTGACCGTGCAAGTATTATATGGTACGTTATACGGCATAATAACGTTGACGCACCGGTTCTCCTTAGATCAACGTAGTTAAGCGTACGTGGAGCCTGGTCAATACCAGACGGGTGACCATTTGGGAATACCAGGCGCTGTATGCATGAAAACGACAACACGTGAGGAAACCGTCTGACCCCACGCAGAGTCTGTGGGGGTCGTGAATGTAAGCCGTTATCAAATATGTAATTCATTGACTGACTTTATTTTTTAAAAGAAAAGGGATTACTTGCAAAAATACTATTTAGGGTTAGGGTTGGGGTTATAGTTAGGGTTGATAATTTATTGTATTTGATATCACAATTAAGCAGATGTTATATTTGAACACTATTATTAGACAAATGGCCAGTGTTATGTGTGTTCTAGCTTCCGCTTTATAATAAAGCCAAATGTGTATTTATTTCTCTCTCTCTCTCTCCCCCTCTCTCTCTCCCTCTGTCGCTCTCTCTCTCCTTCTCTCTCTCTCTCTCTGTATATATATATATATATATATATATATATATATATATATATATATATATATATATATATATATATATGGGAAATGAAAAGGAAAAACCAAAAAGGATGTTTTTTATGTATTCATCAATGTTTCGTCTTTATTTGTAAGACTTCCTCAGGATGATAATTTTAAGAAAAATGTCATGCAAGTACGTGAAAATATTGGGTTGACATGATGGGTTGATGGGAAAAAGTAGTAGCCACCACTGGGTACGCAGGACCGAGGTCCGGGCTTAGTGAAGTCAGTAGCATGGAATGAGGTCATTTCATGCTACTGACTTCACTTTTCATTTCCCATTACGTGGGATTACCTTCATTCTTCCTTTCTCATATATATATATATATATATATATATATATATATATATATATATATATATTGCAAGCATGAAGGGAAGACGAATTCTATCGTTCATGTGTAAAAGTTAATCAAGAGAAAAAAAGAAAAAAATGCCTGCCGACCGGTTTCGCCCTCTCTTAACAAAGGCTGTATTGAGGGATTTAAAAAAAAACAAGGGATTTAAAAAAACGGGATGAAAAGAGAGAGTACAGAAAATAAAATAGCGTTATGTTATATGTACAATGGAGGATGAATCTTAGAGACTGATCACATCTAGTCCCAATAGACATTCCCTTTGCTTACAAAGGGAGGGACGTTTAAGACGTGGATCGTCTCCAAGATTTTGAGATGATATAACGAGTGAGCATGACTGAGAATTGTGAAGGAGTCCATGCTAAAACTCCTAGCGCACGGCGGGTTTTTAAGTAAATGGTCTGTAATGGAAAACCCGTATGTGTTGTTTTGAACGTCCGTTGATCGGAAGGTTCTATTCCTGATCTTATTCGGAATGTGTTGTTTGACTCTACTATCCAATCTTAACGTCGTCCTACCCACGTAGTCAGCACTGCAACTACATTTAAAATGATAAATTACATTATTTTTATGGTGTGGGGGGTAGAACGTCTTTACGAGAGGACGCCAATAAAGGTTTTGTAGAAAACACAACACACACATTCGAAAAAAAATAACAATTTTCAACTGCTGAGATGATTTGCTTGTCGAATTTCTCTATATATATCAACTTTCATAAGTTAACTACAAATTGACAAAAAATGTATGGCATCAAGCAATCATTTAAAGATTGTACTAGCCGCAGCTAAAAGTAGTTATAGCGAGATGTCGAGAAAACGCATTGAATCACAGAAATTAGGAACTCGCGATTTCTGAAAAATTTATAATAGCGTGGTTAATAATGGGCAATCAACAATTCCCCCGCTATCCAACCACGATGATGTCGTTTGCACGGCAACTGATGAGGCTGAACTACTTTCCCAGCGATTCTCCTTGAACTCCACTTTGGACTCCGCAAGTTACTCCCTCCCAAATTCCCCATTGCGGACTGAAACCACACCTGATGACCTGATCGGCACCTCTACCCATGTCCTGGATATCATAAAAAACTTTGACATCTCCAAAGAATGTGGACCCGATCTTATCCCTGTTATAGTAATAAAGAAATGCTCTGCTGGGCTGGCCCCTTGTTTCAATGATAGCTGGAAAATTGCCTCAGTGGTACCAGACGATATGCAGTAGCTCATATATAGTATTTTTTTAAAAGATCATGACATGATGAACGTATTGGCGTTAAAATTAGTATTATGTATGGAAAAGGAAAAAAACACTTTTTAAATTAGTAAATTAGCCGACATGCTGGCATATTTCTAAAAACAAATACATAGAAGACATTGCCAAAGCTGCTGCAAAGAAAGTAGGCTCCCTCTACCGAGCTAGTAAACTTATCACACCTGACAGTATTCTATATCTCAACAAAGCCACCATCTGCCAATGCATGAAGTATTGTTGTCACATCTGGGCTAGTGCGCCATCCACTAGTCTCTCCCTCATAGATCAGGTCCAAAAAAGAGTCTCTAATCTAATAAGTCTCTCACTATCCACCAAACTCCAGCCCCTGTCCCATCGCCGAAATGTTGCATCCTTGTATTTGTTTTACTAGTATTTCAATGGAATGTGCTTCGATGAACTTGTTGCTCTGGTGCCCCCTCGACGTAAATACACTCGACCAACGCTACAATAAGCTAAATCCCATCCATTCACTGTGGAGGTCCCCAGATGATGGAAAGCATTTTACTCCAATAGCTTCTTTCCTTGAGCTGCCGGCCTTTTGAACTCCCTCCCTGCTCCCTGTTTCCCCGACTGTACTGACATGCAGAAATGTAAAACTAATGTCAACAAACATCTCGCTGCACAGCTCCCAATTTAGGATGACCCCCAAAGCTTTCACCCTTATTCTCAGTAACCCCTTACGTCTACAGTGGCAACGTGCCTTGTTTGGGTGAACTCAGTTAAAAAATTTAAAAAAAGATGGACGCTAGTCGATATAAAACTTAGAACGGAAAATAGTTAAGACAAATAGAAGTAACGTTTTTCGTGAGTTATATAAATAATAATTCATTTAAAACAAAATAATTATGTTGTAAAACAAATATTTTTATAATTATTTTAATTTTTTAAGTAAATTATTTCTATATAACTCACTAAAAGATTTTACATCTGTTCTATTCCCATTTTTATATCGGCTACCGGCCATGTTGGATCTATGCCAGTATGTCGGCTAATTTAGTAATTAATTTTTATTTATTTAATGCGTAATACTAAATTGAGTAGTGGGGTAGAAACATTTCCACCAACATGAGCAGTAAGGCGTCTCCTTCCCACCGTTAGCCTGTGGGATACCCTTGAGCAAATTCGAGTACCCATTTAGCCCCGCGATCAGGGTACGTGAAGTCATGGCAGACAAGTGATGGATGAAGGGTTGAGCAGCCTAATGGATTTTAGAAACTGGTCAACCCTTCGTTTTGTGTTAGGCAGATGATACTGATTTTTGTACAATGGCTAAGACTTCCTGCTCTGTGAGAGCACTGCCCCTATAGAAGGTAATTGCAACCCACTATGGGTAACCTCTTTGCAAAGAACATCATGGTGAAACAAAATATTCCAATAAGAATGGAGAGCCATGATCATCGATGTCTGCAAACAGACCTGATACAAGAAGAAGAAGAAGAAGAAGAAGAAGAAGAAGAAGAAGAAGAAGAAGAAGAAAAAGAAGAAGAAAAAGAAGAAGAAGAAGAAGAAGAAGAAGACTAAATTGATTTTAACGTCAATACATTCAGCATGTCATAATCTTAAAAAATATATACACTTTTTGAGCTACTGCATATCGCCTTTCCAAGAAAATTGCATGCGTCGGGAAACGACGTTATTACCAGATTACCAAGATTTAACAGATGTGTCACAGTTTTAGAATTTTGGAATGAAAACAACGTAGAATAAATAATGTTAGTGATTGTGACTCAACGGGTCAATCGCACGTCGAGTTGTTACGGAAGCGTCTGCTCTAAATTCTAATTCAAAACAAAGACACATTCGAATTCGACTAACTTTGATTCAATCACAGTTCGAATTGAATTGTAAAAATCATAATTAATAAACAAATACTCTAATAAGGTACTAGCAATCATGTAAGCACGATGGCCTAGTGGTTAAGGCGTTGGACTTAAGTTCCAATGGACGAATGTCCGCGTGGGTTCGAACCCCACTCGTGCTAACTATTTTTATTTCTCATTTTATCTTTTTTTTTCTGACGGTCACCTTCAAAGACAATTTGAATATATGACTCTTTTTTTACCATTGGGGTTACCACTTATCAAGGCTAAGCGAATCTCGAGGATTAGGCTTAATGAGACGGACGGAGTGGTTGCAAGCTGAATGCTAAGGAACACTATGGGAGTGTTAACATTGATTAATGGTATGAACTGGGGTTGGTCATTTATGGGGCGGTCCATGACAAGAATTTGTTGACGTTGGAATTAATTGGCACAGAAATGATTTAGCATGCTTCCCATGATCTAACTCTGATGTTAGAAAATATCACACCTTTTATATATAGCTGGTTCTCTCTGATACCCCGGATTCAGTGACTAGTCAGTACTATGTATTATTTTGGCATTTTAGAAACTCCTCTATTTCAAGTCCACTGGAGCATGTCTATAGCTCAGTGTCAGCTACAGTCAGCTATACGGTGAGTACAGACGACCAAATTGTAATCATCAGGGAAGCAGACCCGCAGGAAAGTGTCAAACGGGTGGGAAGCCCTTGCAAAGAAGCGGTTTCGATGAAAATTCCGTCTGGCGCTCGGCACATGGAGGGAGGAAAAAAAGTCTGTTTTCGATGTGCTAGAAAAACGAGTTTTTGCTGGGAATGTCTTACACGGAAGAACCCAAGATTGGAGCTCAGTCGAGTACCTTCGATGGTAATAACGATAGTATTACCATCGAAGTATTGATTTTCTCCTCTCCATGAGTTAGGCAGAAGGCCAGTTTTTATCTTACTCCCACAAGTAAGATGTGACCCAAGGTCGGGTCGGGAAAGTGGGGTTTAAAAACTGCCTGGGCAGACCCGTCGGCATTCCCCGGTAGGGGCGCCTCAGGCAGTAAGCAATAAACTTACTCCTCCCCAAAGAGGGGAGGCGAAGCCTGGGAAGGTGGACCGCCTAGAATGCAACAAGACAGACCCATACTCCGGCGTAAATGAAGGCCCGAAGGCCAAGACAATACCAGTCTATGAGGTGCAGTATCCATCGGAACAGATACTACACTTTGATCAAGAACCTGAATGCAAAAATGTCGAGTACCTTCGATGGTAATAACGATAGTAGAGACAGGTCAGCAACGTTTTTTTTCTGTGCGACGGGTGTTGTTGGTAAGAGATCAGATTACTGTCCACTAGATTTCGAAGTCGATTTTGTACTTTTGCCACGGCAGCAAACAGTGCTCTGTGTGGCACCTCCCCAGATGTGACAGCAGTATTCCATCTTTGGGCGTATCTGACTCTTATATAAGTAAAGGATTTCAAAAACAACACTGAAACTCCTAGTTCCATTCTGCGCATGAGTGGGGGGGGGGTACCTGTTAGTGTCCCATCGGTGTCTTTATTGTTCTTGGCCTTTTGACTAAGATCAAAGTGTAGTATCTGTTCCGATGGATACTACACCCCATAAACTGATATTGTCTTGGCCTTCGGGGCTTGATTTACGCCGGTCTATGGGTCGGTCCTGTGCAGTTCTAGGAGGTCCACCCTCCCAGGCTTCGCCTCCCCTCTTTGGGGAGGAGTAAGTTTATTGCTTACTGCCTGAGGCGCCCCTACCGGGAAATGCCGACGGGGCTGCCCAGGCAATTTTTAATGGCCAAGGTGCTCACGTTCTCGGGCGCTGGCTTTTCAAGTCCCACTTTCCCGACCCGACCTTTGGTCACATCTTACCTTGTGGGAGTAGGATAAAACTGGCCTTGTGCCTAACATCCTGAAGAGGAGGTAAATAAATACTATTGTAATTGTAATTGCAAATGTATTTTTTAAATAAATAAAAAGAGTATGACTCTACTTTGTTTTTTTTTATTTTAACTTGTAGCCATCTAATCCCTTTGAAAACAATGAATATTACCTGCCTTCTTACCATAAAGTAATTGGCAGCTAAATATTCTTAAAATCAATAAAATTAAAGTCAATTTTTAAAATCCATTTATTTAAAAGTGTTTTAGTCGATAAGATGACATAATTTGATTTGAGAACAATTCATTAAAAAATGGGTCAGGTCGCGATTTTTTTTACGTTAGAGACATCAGATAAATCACCAATCACCATCTTTGCTGATTTTACTTTTTATGTGTGAAAGGTGATAAGGTACGTACGAATATTACATACTTTGGTCTATTATTATAGAGATTTCATAACAGCTGACTTGCATGGTCAAACTGACCGTCCACGTCACTGTTTATATTTCTTGACCGTGTATTTAAATAACGTCATAAACTTACAATAAAAAAATTGGTCTGGTTAGAAAAAATATTATATAGCACGAGTGGGGTTCGAACCCACGCGGACATTTGTCCATTGGAACTTAAGTCCAACGCCTTAACCACTCGGCCATCGTGCTTACAGGTTTCTGTTAACTTTCATCACCGAAATTAGCAAACTACAAAGTAGCATATATAAATAAATTTCGACACGTCCCTAATCTGCAGAAGTACCTGCTTCTCTACAGACTATAATAATCGCTTTCAAGTCCAATGTCAACAAATATCTGCAATGTCGTCGTGTGAATTAATCATAGGTCTCAACCCTTTAATAGTACTGTTCCATCATCCAATTGAAGATCTCATTATCCCTTATCCTCAAGTGGCTTTTGGCCTTGATAAGTGGTCAATCATCAGAGTAAAAAACGACACGGGTGTATGCTATGCAAAAAGCTGCACACTGAAAATGCAGACAAATGGTGCACACACGAACGAGAGACAGTAATGGAAAAAATCATAAAATCTTATTTGAGATAAAAATACAGGTGGACAAACTCAACCAAGCAATAAGACCGGACGTGAAAATAGTCAGCAAGAAGAAAAAAGATGGCAAATCGTAGAATTCGTCGTCCCATCAATTCACAGGGTGAAGAAAAAGACTGCATTAAAACTAAGTAAACACATGGAGCTTGCTAAAGAATTGTAGAGGATATCGAATATGAAAAAAAAAACATTCTTAGCACGAGTGGGGTTCGAACCCACTCGGCCATCGTGCTTACAGGGTTCTGTTAAATTTCATCAGTTAAGCCAGAAAACTACAAAGTAGCATAAAAGGAATACTGTTGCCACATCTTCGGAGGTGCCGCTCAGATCATTCTTTCTTGCTATGACAGAGTACAAAATGCACTTGGCAATCTAGTGGGGGGGGTGATCTCTTCTTTTCCCTTTTTCTCACAGAAGAGACGTTCTAGTTTTTCCCTACTCTACTGATATTCCGATGATAGGTGCTCGGTTGACCTTCAAGCTCCGGCCCCCTTTTCCCTCCCAAAAAACCTTCTCAGCAACAATTCGTTTTGCTACCAATACCGCAAAGAATTCGCCTTTCTTACTCTGTTTACTTAAAATTAAACGGAACTTCCATGAACAGAGTTTCTTTCCAAGAACTTCTTCATCTGTGACGCACGTAATCGCAGGAATGTTTTTCAGCATTTCTGCAGATTAGAGACGAGTCAAATTTTTATCTTTTTTTATTTTAAAAGAGTTCCAATTGTGTAAGGGGTTGACAACTTTCTTTTTTTTTCACTTTTAAGTACATAATTTCTCCGAAAATGGGAAATATGAATTTTTTAAATAAGTTATGCAAATTCAATTAATTAGTAGAACATTAATTGAAGAAATTAAAATTTGTGAACATCAACAGTATATTTTTTTCATTTCAAAACGGACAGTCATCGTGTTTGGTTTAACACATTTTTTTTTTAGAGTTTAAAAAATAATTTTTCTCTTAATAAAACAGAGTTGTCGATCCCTTAAATTATTGGAGCTCTTCTATAATGAAAATAAATAAATTTCGACACGTCCCTAATCTGCAGAAGTACCTGCTTCTCTATAGACTATAATCGCTTTCAAATCCAATGTCAACAAATATCTGCAATGTCGTCGTGTGAATTAATCATAGGTCTCAACCAGTGGCGTAGCTAGACCTTTTGCCGCCCGGGGCGGTAGTAAAATTTGCCGCCCCCCCCCCCCGGCATTTGGGTGCCCGGAAAATTCGTCCATGGATAATTCGCCCATGGATAATTCGTCCATGGAAAATTTTTTGCTAGGTAGGAAAACTGGTCCATTATTATTAAGTTAACATTATTCTTAATTTTCATACCTTGCGAAAATTAGTTCTACGGTATCTAATTTTCCTAAATTCAATTAAATTAAAATTAAAATATGAAAACTGATTTTTAATATTTTTTATTCATTTGAGATTTTATCTGTTTTCCTTTTGTTTTAAGTAGATGGTGGGGGTTGCCCGGGGTGATTTTGTCCGATCCCCCAGCTAGCAATTGTAAAGTTTACAAGGAGTTATAAAAAGTATGCTACAAAAACAAACGTTTGGACAGTAATAAAATTAATGAATTCAAACTTTCGCATCTAATGTTATTTCCTCTTTGATGTCGGTGTATATACACCCAAATATCCAACTTTCTTTTCGCACCTATTCGATAAAAATTTATATGAAAGTTCCCCTTTAAGTATGAAAAGAAGGAGAAAATGCAACCACAATATCAGATGCATCTTTAATTCTCAACTCGGTACTATCGTTTCCGTTTCTTTTATTTCTGAACCTTTGGAAAACTATTCTCCCAGAAATCAATGATGCCCAGAAATATCTTCAAAAAAAAGGGCTGGATCTGCAACAAAGTTCTGTCAGGCTGACGGCGTTGAAAGATTTCCTTCTTCAGAATAGAGAAAAGATAGTGGACACTGCAATAGACGAGTCAAAAACACTCTGCTCTGAAATGGGGATAAGCATGGAGCGTCGTATTCGCAAAAAGAAACGAATGGATGGTGAAGGATTGACTGATGCAGCGCTGAGTTTTGATACTGAGTTGAGACGGGAAATGCTGTCTGTCATAGACAGATTGACTGAAGAAATATCTTGCAGATTTCAACAAGTTCACAATCTTGCAAATAAATACGCTTTTCTTATACCGTCAAATCTGCTTGATGATAATTATGATTGTCAGCTTGGTGGATTTGACGAAGATATAGAAAAAGAGAAATTCTTTGCTGAAAAGAAGAGGTTACAGTATGTTGTAAAAGCTTCAGAAAAAGACAAAATCGATGGACCTCTTGAACTTTTGAACTTTATACAAAGATACCAACTTGGGGATTCCGTCCCTAATATTGTGATCTTGCTGAGAATTTTCCTCACCAGAGCTATTAGCGTTGCTAGCTGTGAGCGCTCTTTCTCAAAACTGAAGCTCATAAAAAACTACCTTAGATCAGCAATGAGCCAGACAAGACTTACAGACTTGGCAATCCTCTCAATAGAGAGGGAACTTGTCGAGGAAGTGAATTTTGATAGAGTCATTGATAACTTTGCCGAAAAAAAGGCGCGAAAAATCTGTTTGTAAATTTTCAACCGACTTGATGCCTTGCGACAGTTCTCTCACAAAAAATAAATTTATAGCCTTATTTGCCATTCATAAATACATTTGTTTAAAATATATTAAAACTATTTTTAAAAGAGTTGAAACGTTATTAACAACAACAAATTTATGAAAACCGAGCGATTACACACACGGATTTAAAAAAGCACCGATACAAGACGTTTTTTCTCTTCGGAGGGCTCGCCCTCTTAATAATAACATTATGAAGACAAAGAAAAGAAAACTACATCGGACTATTCTCTCCTTGATACATCCATGTTATTTGGCGAAAATTCGGACTTTAACAACAACGACAAAAAAGTAAATAAAAATGATTTTATCATTTCATAACATTTTCAGGTTTTCAAATGTTCTCATTTAAATTTATTATTATATAAAATTATAGTATAAAATTTCATATTTTTTGTTAACTTTTGTTTTTTTAATTTTTTTCTCTACTTTCTATTTTTACCCTCTCAAAATGCCGCCCCCTCAGGTGTGCCGCCCGGGGCGGCCCGCCCCCCTCGCCCCCCCCCCCCCTAGCTACGCCAGTGGTCTCAACCCTTTAATAGTACTGTTCCATCATCCAATTGAAGATCTCATTATCCCTTATCCTCAAGTGGCTTTTGGCCTTGATAAGTGGTCAATCATCAGAGTAAAAAACGACACGAGTGTATGCTATGCAAAAAGCTGCACACTGAAAATGCAGACAAATGGTGCACACACGAACGAGAGACAGTAATGGAAAAAATCATAAAATCTCATTTGACATAAAAATACAGGTGGACAAACTCAACCAAGCAATAAGACCGGACGTGAAAATAGTCAGCAAGAAGAAAAAAGATGGCAAATCGTAGAATTCGCCGTCCCATCAAACCACAGGGTGAAGAAAAAGGCTGCATTAAAACTAAGTAAACACATGGAGCTTGCTAAAGAATTGAAGAGGATATCGAATATGAAGAAAAAAAAACATTCTTAGCACGAGTGGGGTTCGAACCCACGCGGACATTCGTCCATTGGAACTTAAGTCCAACGCCTTAACCACTCGGCCATCGTGCTTACTCATTATACGTATGTTTATGTTACTTTTGTTTTGTTAATTCTGTCTAGCTATTCAATTTGTAACTGATTCGCGTCCATAAAGACACTCCTGTATTTTGAATAGAGTATTTAAAAACCAGAAACGCCGAATTGCTGAAAACATGAAAGAGCTTCAGGAAATTGAAGAAGGGATAAAAACTGAGATTTTTATTTGTAAACTCGTTTTTTTTTTCAAAATATTATTTTTTTATTCCAATCAAAGGTAAATTACGCCGCATAAACGATAAAGAGTAGGTTCTTTTTTTTTAAGATGGCGGTCATTTGAAAAAATAAATTCATGGAAATCGCTCTAGACAAGGCATGAAGCCACTTGGTGTAAGGAACTAAAAATACTACTACTTCAAGGTCAAAAACTAGCCACCGCTATGTGTTAGATAGATATATCCCGACCCAGAAAACAGCAATTCTTCCCCTTTTGTCAGAAACATCGCTCATCAAATGTGATAACTAAAGGATAAAATAAAGGAATTACGAGCTGGACAAAGTATTTTCTAGAAGGAATATATCGAATTACATTTCGTGCTTATTATTGAACGGTGATAAAACAAAGACTGTCGAACATTTATGATGGAAACTTGGTGGACAAGTCAGGAGTAGATTCAAGTTTATTTATACGAAACATCGTTTGATTGCAGAAAGAATTGTGAATTTGATCAATGATGCCATCGGTGACCATTTTTTCGTGATCACTCTGTACACACATCGATAACATCGGACATGTTTATTCTATCTGTCTAATAAAATAAAAGCAACAAATAATTTATAGCAAACGCAGTAGAATTAAATTCCTTACAGACTTTTAACGTGTGGAAACTGTAAGAATTTTTATTTCAAATTTTTATTTCAATGAAAGCTATCTTATTGACACACGAAATATGACAATAGCCGCCTAGATAATCGGTTATCTTCGCTAAACTTAGGCGATTACGTGTCGTTTTGTATGTGGGGAGATTGCCACTCGGACGTAAGGTTAGTGATAGGGTAAGTAATTTTTTTTTTTACTATCTTTTTGTATGAAGTAAACCGAAGTTAAGCGATCATATTGACCGCCATTTTGATTTTCGTATGTCAATAAAACAGCTTCCATCGAAATAAAATGTTAAAATAAAACAATTTACAAACAGTTTCTACACGTTAAAAGTATACGGGTCGGTAGATAATTTAATTCTACTGCGTGTACTGTAACCGGCCCATAATGCTTAGAGTGTTAGCTGATGGGATGATAGACCGGGGGTTCAATTCTCGATCGAGTCATACCAAAGACTCAAAAGATTATACTTTATACCCTCTTGCTAAACACGCAGCATTATAAGGTGAGGGTCAAGGGTAAGTGGGGTCATCCTGGGAAATGAGTGTCGCCCTCCCCTACACCTTGGTGTAGTAGCTAATAAAAATGGTGTCTTCGAGTAGCCTTCGACTATGGTCAGCCACTTTACCTATTTTTACTTACTTGCTATATATATATATATATATATATATATATATATATATACAGGGTGGGCAAAAATAAGGGTCCTATTTTTAAAAATTCATAACTTTTTTATTTATTGATTTTTTTTTTTTTTTTTTTTTAGAATAAGTAAAGGACCCCTTCCGAAGAAAATGAGTGTCGCCCTCCCCTACATCTTGGTGTAGCAGCTAATGAAAAGGGAGCCTTCGATTATGATCAGCCACTTTACATTTTTTACTTACTTGCTAATATTATATATATATAACTCATGACACCCGGACCATATTTATATTATTCATCCAAGAACTATATTAGTTAATCGAAGCTCAAATTCTGTCTTACTTCGATTTTCTCCTGAATAACTCATAACACCCGGACCATATTTATAACGTTTCTTGATATGATTCACCCTCCCACATCTAATGTCATTCCAGTTTGATTTATTGGTTTGAACGCCGAATTCATATAGGACCCGAATTGGGGAAATATGATAATTATTTTCTATGAAATGCGTTCTATCCTCTTTGTAAACCAGCAGAATTAACAAGAAACCAACAGAATTAACAGAAAACTTCCTTCTGTTCCCCCATTTCTCTCATGTATTCATGCACCTGTCCGTGCACGGATGTTAATATAGTCCCAACTATACAGCTAATCTATTATATTACATCCTTTATTTTCCTAATCACCCTTGATCCTATAATAATGTTTTATAGGGTGTCTTTCCCTCCCTCCTAAATTTTTCCGTTGTCCATACATTCTCATGTGCTGTTCCTCCTACCCTAATCATCTCATTACACAATGTTTTCTTAAAAAACCTCTAGTAAAGGAGCCTTGATAATAATCAACTTTTATCCCCTGAACTTATTTAAACTTCTATCGTATTTTCATTTATAGTTCTAAGTCCTTATTAATACATTCTAATATTATCAATTATCTCCTTTATATTTATCTCATATTTTCATTTTATATTTCTAATTTTTAATATCATCTCCTTATTGGTACCTTTGTTTTTTATCTTTAATTCTATTTATTATTAATTTTACCTATATTATTTCTTAATTTACCTTTATTCTATATTATAAGTTAACGATTTTTATTTACTTATTTATAATTTTATTATTATTTTCTTATATATTTTTATCTATGTGTATATATGTGCGTTTGTATATGAATATATATATGTATGTATATATGTGTGCATATGTATGTATTTGTATATTGTTCATATATTCTATATTTCTATTATCGTACTTACATTTTTTATTTTACTTTATTTTATCTTCTATATTTTATATTTTATTTATTTTTTATTTTATTTTACTCTATTACACTTCATTCTTTATTTTATGTATTCTATATTTTTATATTTTTTTATATTTTTTTAATATTTTTTATATATTTTTAATTTTTTAATTTTTAATTTTTCAATTTTTTAATTCTTTTATATTTTCTTATATTTTTTTATACTTTAATATTTTTTATATTTTTATTTTTATTGTTATTTTTATTTTTATTTTTTCATTTTCATTTTTTATTTGTTATTTTATTTTTATTTTTTCTTCTTATCCTCTGATTTTATTTTTCCTTAATATATTCTATTATTTTTTTATTTTATTTTATTTTATTTTATTTTTACTCTTTATTTTTGTTCTTATTATTTTATTTTTTTTATTATTTTTCATTTTTTCTTACTAATCTTTATAATGTCTATAAGGTTTTATAATTATCATTATCAGTTTTATCTTTATATTCTTACTTTATATCTGTAACTTATTCTTTTTCCAATATTGGTCTATGTACGCCTTCCTGCCAATGAATGTTCCTCTAAGACGAGCTTGTTATTTTTTCCTTGAATTTCTGTAAGATGCGGTGCTAAAGGCGCTGATGAAGGACGATTTGGAATAGCTTTTGTTGTTTTTTTAAAAATTAAAGAAATTATATCCAGAATGTTTTTGAAACGACCGTACGCCATAATAGACTTGTTGTTCTAATTCTTTGAGCAATTGGAATCTCATAATTCACCAAATCTCCTTATATATATATATATATATATATATATATATATATATATATATATATATATATATATATATATATATATTCCAATTGCTCAAAGAATTAGAACAACAAGTCTATTATATATATATATATATATATATATATATATATATATATATATATATATATATATATATATATATATATATATATATAAGACATCGATATTCCATGCTAACGCAATCTTCAGGGCGGGAAGTTAATTCCCGACGGTCAGCGGGCTCGAACTCCGATCACAAATCGTAGTCAAGAGCGTTCCCCCGTTGGCCACCGCGAATTAGCTAAGAATTAAGGAGGAATTTAACTTTGTAAATACCGAATCGGCGGGTATTTTACAACGACCAGTTTACTTCATACTAAAAAGATAGTAAAAAAAATTACTTACCCTATCACTAACCCTACGTCCGAGTGTTGGATCTCTCATGAAGCTATTAGTACTGCTTGTTATTAAACTCACTCAGAGTGCCCGGCCTTAATAAAAGGGGCTTATAATAATATTTATAAATAAATATTAATTATTTATTACCTACAGACATCGATGTTTCATGCTAACGCAATCTTCAGTGCAGGAAGTTAATTCCCGTATATATATATATATATATATATATATATATATATATATATATATATATATATATATATATATATATATATATATATATATATATATATATATATATATATACTGATGGGTCACCGCTTATCAATGTCCAGGGGCAACTCGAGGATATTGGTCAAAAAGATTGTTGGTTGGACGATGATACCCCCCCCCCCCCCACGAGAGGATGTGAAACAGATGGTGGACTTGGCAGGAGATTACTGAAGACAACCATGCTGACTTGTGGTATTTTGTTTCACAGATGGATTTTTTTTTGTTTAAGAGTTCCTAACTGTTAACTATTCTGGACTTTTACCCAAATATAACATCTGCTTAATTGTGAAAACAAATGTGATAAATTATCAACACTAAATTTAACCCCAACACAACCCTAAAGCGTATTCTCCAAAGGTTAAAGTTGACAGAAAACCTTTTTTCTCTTAAAAAAAAAGGGTTAGTCAATTAATTGAATATTTGATAATAACTTATTTGGGCGGGAAAGAATTGTTTACGCAACTCCATTGAAATTGTTTCCTAAAATTACAGTACAACATTTTTCTTAAGATTTAAAGAGAAACAAAAACTTGATTAGCAAGACGTACCCACGTGGACATTCGACCTTAAGCTCAACACTTTTAATCTCTTCTGCTTTATGGAAGACGTTTTATCTTTATTGGCTTTTTTGGTTTATCTATACTGGCTTTCATAATCCCATTAAATCTATCACTGTAATCGTGCCCATTGAAAGTACGCCGTGTCAAGTCAGATGATGGAGTCAAAGGTCACGTCAGTTTTTTAAATTTCAATTTTAAACAGACGCGTATCTGGCACTTTTGCTAGGCACCCCATAGACTTGTATTGTCTTGTCCTTCGGGACTTGATTTACGCCGGTCTATGGGATTGTCCTGTGCAGTTCTAGGAGGTCCATCCTCCCAGGCTTTGCCTCCCCTCTTTGGGGAGGAGTAAGTTAATTGCTTACTGCTTGAGGCGCCCCTACCGGGGAATGCCGACGGGGCTGCCCAGGCAATTTTTGATGGTCAGAGTGCTCACCTCTCGGGCGCTGGCTTTTCAACCCCCACTTTCCGACCCGAGCGTGGGTCACATCTTACTTGTGGGAGTAGGATAAAACTGGCCTTGTGCCTAACTCCTGGAGAGGAGTAAATAAGTCATTATCATCGTCGTCGTCGTCGTCGTAGTTGCCGTCGTCGTCATCATGATCATCGGCATTTTAATCATCATCATCATCGTCATCATCAGCAGCAACAGAAGCAGCAGCAGCAAGAAACTAATCTAAATGAAAAAGTTGGACTCATTTCTCGCACTTACGGTGAGGTCAAAACACCTTATTTCAAGTTAATCTAAGTTTCACAGTATAAGCAACACATCTGTTATATATGTTTTGTATTAATGATCTCAGTAGTAAAGTTAATTAATTTGCATATTGCTGTGAAAAAAATACTTTATTAATTAACTATACATTATTATTGGTTTTTAATTCGACGATTGCTTTGGGTTTAATTTAACAAATAATTATGTTTGTGAATATTGTTTTATGTCGTGGACAAATGTTTAGCAAATCAATATAATACAGCAATACCAATGATGGCGGGTTCTCTTTCCATGTTATGATTGTGAGTCAGTTGTATATGCACCACTATTGTGTTTCTTGTCGGCCAATTCTTTGGGGAAACTGACTTATTGATGTCTTCTTTCTTTTCTTTTATTTACGGTCATTTTTAAAAGATAAATACATTTCTATAAAAATGACATAAAATGTTAATGTTTATCTATTAATCATATGAATAAATGCAAAAGTGTTGTTTCGTGTTAATAACAATGAAATGCTTATTATTTTAAAAATTCTTTAAGGTATTTTAAGTATAGAAATTTGCGAGTCTAAAGCGAGCTGGTGATGCCATCTTGGATTACATAAGAGTCAGATACAGCCTAAGATGGAGGACTGTTGTCACATCTAAGGAGGTGCCTTGATCAACGGCGTGTCAAGTCATTTGATAGTCAAAAATCATGTCAGTATCTTGAATTTCAATTTTGAACAGATGCATCATCATCATCATCATCATCATCATCATCATCATCATCATCATCATCATCATCATCATCATCATCATCACCAGCATCACCATCATCACCATCATCACAATCATTATCCGTAGCATCAGCACCATCTGTGTCATCATCATCATCATCATCCGTAGCATCATCATAATCCGCATCATCATCATCCTAATCCGCATCATCATCATCATCATCATCATCATCATCATCATCATCATCATCATCATCATCATCATCATCATCATCATCCATAGCATCAGCGCCATCGTCGTCATCATTATCATCATCATCGTCATCGTCATCGTAATCGTCACCGTCATCGTCGTCGTCGTCGTCGTCGTCGTCATTAGTATATGCCGACTATTGAAGATTGTGATTCAAAAGAATGGCATTACGTTGGACACCACCGACTGACTATGCGATATTGTCTTTATAGAATTATTATTATATACAGAATACATAAAGAAAAAGACGAATAAAGATAAAATAACTTATAAGCACGATGGACGAGTGGTTAAGGCGTTGGACTTAAGTTCCAATGGACGAATGTCCGCGTGGGTTCGAACCCCACTCGTGCTAAGTAGGGTGTTTTTTTTATATCAAATCTTATCAATTTTTCTTACAGTAAGTTAAGGACGTAATTTCATTCCAGGAACAAGAAATATGAACATTTATTTTTTTCCCGGTAAAAGTTTAAGCAAAATGTCATGCAAGTACGTGAAAATATTGGGTTGACATGATGGGTTGATGGGAAAAAGTAGTAGCCGCTACTGGGTTCGCAGGACCGAGGTCCGGGCTTAGTGAAGTCAGTAGCATGGAATGAGGTAATTCCATGCTACTGACTTCACTTTTCATTTCCCATTACGTCGGATTACCTTCATCCTTCCTTTCTCATATATATATATATATATATATTGCAAGCATGAAGGGAAGACGAATTCTATCGTTCATGATTAAAAGTTAATCAAGAGAAAAAAAAGAAGAAAATGCCAGCCGACCGCTTTCGCCCTCTCTTAACAAAGGCTGTATAGAGGGATTAAAAAAAAAACTCAACCAAGCAATAAGACCGGACGTGAAAATAGTCAGCAAGAAGAAAAAAGATGGCAAATCGTAGAATTCGCCGTCCCATCAATTCACAGGGTGAAGAAAAAGGCGGCATTAAAACTAAGTAAACACATGGAGCTTGCTAAAGAATTGAAGAGGATATCGAATATGAAGAAAAAAAAACATTCTTAGCACGAGTGGGGTTCGAACCCACGCGGACATTCGTCCATTAGAACTTAAGTCCAACGCCTTAACCACTCGGCCATCGTGTTTACAGGGTTCTGTTAATTTTCATCAGTTAAGCCAGAAAACTACAAAGTAGCATAAAAAGAATACTGTTGCCACATCTTTGGAGGTGCCGCTCAGATCATTCTTTCTTGCTATGACAGAGTACAAATTACACTTCGCAATCTAGTGGGGGTGATCTCTTCTTTTCCCTTTTTCTCACAGAAGAGACGTTCTAGTTTTTCCCTACTCTACTGATATTCCGATGATAGGTGCTCGACTGACCTTCAAGCTCCGGCCCCCTTTTCCCTCCCAAAAAACCTTCTCAGCAACAATTCGTTTTGCTACCAATACCGCAAAGAATTCGCATTTCTTACTCTGTTTACTTAAAATTAAACGGAACTTCCATGAACAGAGTTTCTTTCCAAGAACTTCTTCATCTGTGACGCACGTAATCGCAGGAATGTTTCTCAACATTTCTGCAGATTAGAGACGAGTCAAATTTTTATCTTTTTTTATTTTAAAAGAGTTCCAATTGTGTAAGGGGTTGACAACTTTCTTTTTTTTCACTTTTAAGTACATAATTTCTCCGAAAATGGGAAATATGATTTTTTTAAATAAGTTATGCAAATTCAATTAATTAGTAGAACATTAATTGAAGAAATTAAAATTTGTGAACATCAACAGTATATTTTTTTCATTTCAAAACGGACAGTCATCGTGTTTGGTTTAACACATTTTTTGTTTAGAGTTTAAAAAATAATTTTTCTCTTAATAAAACAGAGTTGTCAATCCCTTAAATTATTGGAGCTCTTCTATAATGAAAATAAATAAATTTCGACACGTCCCTAATTTGCAGAAGTACCTGCTTCTCTATAGACTATAATCGCTTTCAAGTCCAATGTCAACAAATATCTGCAATGTCGTCGTGTGAATTAATCATAGGTCTCAACCCTTTAATAGTACTGTTCCATCATCCAATTGAAGATCTCATTATCCCTTATCCTCAAGTGGCTTTTGGCCTTGATAAGTGGTCAATCATCAGAGTAAAAAAGGACACGACTGTATGCTATGCAAAAAGCTGCACACTGAAAATGCAGACAAATGGTGCACACACGAACCAGACACAGTCATAAAATCTTATTTGACATAAAAATGCAGGCGGACAAACTCAACCAAGCAATAAGACCGGACGTGAAAATAGTCAGCAAGAAGAAAAAAGATGGCAAATCGTAGAATTCGCCGTCCCATCAATTCACAGGGTGAAGAAAAAGGCGGCATTAAAACTAAGTAAACACATGGAGCTTGCTAAAGAATTGAAGAGGATATCGAATATGAAGAAAATAAAACATTCTTAGCACGAGTGGGGTTCGAACCCACGCGGACATTCGTCCATTGGAACTTAAGTCCAACGCCTTAACCACTCGGCCATCTTGCTTATTTATTATTCGTATGTTTATGTTACTTTTGTTTTGTTAATTCTGTCTAGCTATTCAATTTGTAACTGATTCGCGTCCATAAAGACACTCCTGTATAGTCAGTCGGTGATGTTTAACGTAATATTATTCTTTTGAATTAGAATTTTGAATAGAGTATTTAAAAACCAGAAATGCCGAATTGCTGAAAACATGAAAAAGTTTCAGGAAATTGAAGAAGGGATAAAAACTGGGATTTTATTTAGTAAACTTGTTTTTTTTTTCAAAATATATATTTTTATTTTTATTCTAATCAAAGGTAAATTACGCCGCATAAACGATAAAGAGTAGGTACTTCTTTTTTTTAAGATGGCGGTCATTGGAAAAAAATTCATGGAAATCGCTCTAGACAAGGCATGAAGAAACTTGATGTAAGGAACTAAAAATACTACTACTCTAAGGTCAAAAACTAGCCACCGATATGTGTTAGATAGATATATCCCGACCCAGAAAACAGCAATTCTTCCCCTTTTGGTCAGAAACATCGCTCATCAAATGTGATAACTAAAGGATAAAATAAAGAAATTCCGAGCCGGACAAAGTATTTTCTAGAAGGAATATATCGAATTACATTTCGTGCTTATTATTGAACGGTGATAAAACAAAGACTGTCGGACATTTGTGATGGAAACTTGGTGGACAAGTCAGGAGTAGATTCAAGTTTATTTATACGAAACATCGTTTGATTGAAGAAAGAATAGTGAATTTGATCAATGATTCCATCGGTGACAATTTTTTCGTGATCACTCTGTACACACATCGATAACATCGGACATGTTTATTCTATCTGTCTAATAAAATAAAAGCAACAAATAATTTATAGCAAACGCAGTAGAATTAAATTCCTTACATACTTGTATACTTTTAACGTGTGGAAACTGTAAGAATTTTTATTTCACATTTTTATTTCAATGAAAGCTATCTTATTGACACACGAAATATGACAATAGCCGCCTAGATAATCGGTTATCTTCGCTAAACTTAGGCGATTACGTGTCGTTTTGTATGTGGGGAGATTGCCACTCGGACGTAAGGTTAGTGATAGGGTAAGTAATTTTTTTTTTTACTATCTTTTTGTATGAAGTAAACCGAAGTTAAGCGATCATATTGACCGCCATTTTGATTTTCGTATGTCAATAAAACAGCTTCCATCGAAATAAAATGTTAAAATAAAACAATTTACAAACAGTTTCTACACGTTAAAAGTATACGGGTCGGTAGATAATTTAATTCTACTGCGTGTACTGTAACCGGCCCATAATGCTTAGAGTGTTAGCTGATGGGATGATAGACCGGGGGTTCAATTCTCGATCGAGTCATACCAAAGACTCAAAAGATTATACTTTATACCCTCTTGCTAAACACGCAGCATTATAAGGTGAGGGTCAAGGGTAAGTGGGGTCATCCTGGGAAATGAGTGTCGCCCTCCCCTACACCTTGGTGTAGTAGCTAATAAAAATGGTGTCTTCGAGTAGCCTTCGACTATGGTCAGCCACTTTACCTATTTTTACTTACTTGCTATATATATATATATATATATATATATATATATATATACAGGGTGGGCAAAAATAAGGGTCCTATTTTTAAAAATTCATAACTTTTTTATTTATTGATTTTTTTTTTTTTTTTTTTTTAGAATAAGTAAAGGACCCCTTCCGAAGCAAGCATGAGCCGTATTAGCCCTAAGGAACGTACCCTCATTTAGAAAACATTATTTTTGCTTAAAAAACTCAAAACAGTGTAAAAAACAATCCTTTAGTTTTTGTAAGTTTTAAGAAGTGTTTTTCGGCTAAAATTTGTTTTGTTTATTTCAAAAAATCTCGGAAGGGTCAGTCTACACACACATAAAGTTTGGTGAGTTTAACTTTTATTTTGTGGAAGTTATTCAAATTCAAGTTATTCAAATTTAAAGATAGGACCCTTATTTTGGCCCACCCTGTATATATATATTATAATACAAAATTTTTTTTAGAATTCAAAGTTCAAGCAAAATATCTTAAAGTCCTTAGCTCATGAGTTTTCAAAGATAATTTTTCTCTTCAGAGGACCATTACCGCAGTTATACCACTACAGGTAATAAAATTAAACTTTTAAAATATATAAAAAATATATTCAAAAATACATAAAAATATATAACATCAAATATATCAACCCAAAAACATACTTTTTTGTTAAATCTATACAATCCATCCAAGTTATACAATTTGAAAAACATAATCAGGAAAGACATCCAGAGGGTTGACTGAAAATTAATCCAGGTGATGAGTACCAGTCCAAATACGAGAAATTGAAAGAGATGACAAAGTTATCCAGTGGCGAAATGCGTCAACAATCGATGAAGTGAAAAGTATCCAATGTTTATGTTAATTATTACAACGATAAATAAATCAAATCAAATAATATAGAAAGTTCAATTAACTCACTTAAAATTCCAAAGTCTTCATCTGGGCAACTTAAATCAAATCAAAGTTCGTTTGTTAATTAGAGAATCCGTTAAATCCGATATGAACAAAAATAAAATTGAATTGAGTCAGAAAACCCGGTAATAGCTTCCAACCCGAGCGAAAACATAATTAAACTTCGTTCTTCCGCGATTCAGCCAAATATGACAACTCTTCGCCGAATGGAAGGCGGCGTTAATAGAGCGGAAGTTGTGTGTGTCTATCCTGTATCGGCCCGCTTGTCAAATTTAACGAAGAAAGCAAAATACAAACCCGCCAATCCAACCCAACGAGATCGGATGTTACATTCTGGATCAATGGGAAAAATCAATGTCAAAAGAGAAGGGGGTTAAAAGAAAAAGGGGGTTGGCATATTTAGGTCAAATCGTGTAATCACGTATACATGTCCAAATTGGTACTTAAAAATCTAGCTTACAATAAAAACCGATTTCACTACTCTCGTCCTATCAAATAATATATAAAATTCATGAAATTAAAAATTACGAAGTTATTAAATTCTAATAATTTAAGAGTTTAATTTAAGATTTAATTTCATCAGATTAGAAATTATTAAAGTGTTTAATAGTTTAATTTAAGATTTAATTTTATCAGATTAGGAATTCTAATTTAAGGTTTAATTTTTCCCAATTAAGAAGTTTAATTTAATTAAAGGTTTAATTTTTCCTAATTACGATTTAATTTTTTCCCAATTACGAAGTTGTTAAGATAATTAGTACATAATAATTTAATAGTTTAACCTAAGATTTAATTTTATCAGATTAGGAAGTTTAATTTAAGGTTTAAGTTTGCCCAATTAAGGAGTTTAATCTAATTTAGGGTTTAATTTTTCCTGAACAAGAAGATGTGAATATATTTAAGGTTTAATTTTTCCAAATTAAGAAGTTGTAAAGATATTTAGAAATTGAAAATTTAGATATTTAAACTTTTATAACCTCAGAGTCTAAATCTTTTAGGCAAGGAGGATTAAAGAGAACCCATCTCGAAAACTGGACACCCCCGGTCACATTACTCACCCAGTCAGCAACGGTGTGACTGGCGGTTGTTTCCATATTGCATATTTGAATTTCCTTCCATGTCGACATTTGGAGACTAATTCATTTTAGAATTTATCAGATTTAAATGTTTAGGTGCAGTAGCTATCATTACGGCTTCAGAATTGCATAGACCACACCATCTGGATCCTGGGCTTTAGGAGTGTGATTGTTTTAGGATGAATCATTTTATATTGTGGGGAATATTATTGAATCTTAAGTTTTTAACTAAAGTGGTCAGTGATGTTTTGTTGTTACCGACATCGTTATTGAAGGAGTAATCATGCATAGAGATGCGGGATTTAATTAAATTGGCTGTGGCACCAATATAGGTGTGTATCCTAGGATTTACCTTTGTTCCTGAGCCATTTATATTCCTATTCACGGGTCTATTTCTATTTACTGTATTTTCATGATGTAGATTAGGTTGGTTAATTGATTGTATATTATTGTTATCGTTACCTTCGATTGGGAACTCATTATCGGCTTGCTAGGTTTAAGATGGATATTAGAATTACTAGGTCTAGAGTTATGGTGCAAATTAGTTGTAGTGCTCAATTGTGGAAATTGATTAGGGACTGCATTGATGTGGTCTCTAGGATTCATTATAGAATTATTTTGTCTGCTTACAGTACAAGCATATACAATATCAGAATATGTGCATCGATTGTCCAGTGGGCAATCACTGGTGCGCCTGCAGTTGCATGTATTTATAGGATTGGAACAATTAGAATTAGATTGGATAGATTTTATTTTTTTTGCTATTTGCTGAGATTATTGTTTGGGCTATATTTAACATAGAAGCGTATGAAATTTTAATTGAATTTTTATTAAGTATGGAGCTATATTTATGTGGGTATTTAAAAGAGTTTTCCAATATTTTAAAGAATTCCTTAGGGATATTGGTTATATATATATATATATATATATATATATATATATATATATATATAAATATTAATTATTTTAATACCTACAAACATCGATGTTTCATGCTAACGCAATCTTTAGTGCAGGAAGCTAATTCTCAACGGTCGGCGGGCGCGAACCCTGATCACAAATCGCCACTGATATGTAGTCAAGAGTCTTAACCTCTCGGCCGTAGACAATTAGGTAATAATTAAGGAGATATTTAACTTTGTAAATAGCGAATCGGCGGCTAAATTTACACAAGCAGTTAGAGTGATCAACGAACGTATTCGGATCGTGCATATATATACACATATATATATATATATATATATATATATATATATATATATATATATATATATATATATATATATATATATACATATATATATATATATATATATATATATATACTGATAGGTCACCGCTTATCAATGTCCAAGGACAACTCGAGGATATGGGTCAAAAAGATTGTTGGTTGGACGAGGATAGCCTCCCCCCCATTTAGCTTGACGATTCCCCCCGGGGATGAAACACGGGAGTCTCTGTGTAGCTTGATTGCCATATATATTTTTTCATTGCTTACTACCTAGCTCTACTTACGTATCGAGCACTGTTGAAGTAAATACTGAAAACTGACACATAAAAAAAATATATCTCCTTATAATATTTTATGTGGATACATAGAGTACTAATATATATATATATATATATATATATATATATATATATATATACTGATGGGTCACCGCTTATCATGCTGATTGTGGTATCTTGAATTCGACTAATTTTGATTCATTCACAGTTCGAATTGGAGTTTAAAATATCAAAATTAATAGATAAATACTCTAATAAGGTTGTAACGATCATGTAAGCACGATGGCCGAGTGGTTAAGGCGTTGGACTTAAGTTCCAATGGACGAATGTCCGCGTGGGTTCGAACCCCACTCGTGCTAAGATTATTTTTTTTTACTTCATATTCGATATCCTCTTCAATTCTTTAGCAAGCTCTATGTGTTTACTTAGTTTTACTGCCGCCTTTTTCTTCACCCTGTGAATTTTTGGGACGGCAAATTCGACGATACGCCATCTTTGTTTTTCTTCTTGATGACTGTTTTCACGTGATTGGTTGATTTTGTTCGCTTGTATTTTGATGTCAAATAAGATTTTATGATTTTTTCCATTACTGTCTCTCGTTCGTGTGTGCACCATTTGTCTGCATTTTCAATGTGCAGCTTTTTGCATAGCATACACTCGTGTCGTTTTTTACTCTAATGATTGACCACTTATCAAGGCCAAAAGCCACTTGAGGATAAGGGATAATGAGATCTTCAATTGGATGATGGAACAGTACTATTAAAGGGTTGAGACCTATGATTAATTCACACGACGACATGGCAGATATTTGTTGACATTGGACTTGAAAACAACTGTTATAGTCTTTAGAGAAGCAGGCACTTCTGCAGATTAGGGACGGGTCGCAATTTATTTATTTTCATTATAGAAGAGCTCCAATATTTAAGGAATCGACAACTCTCTTTTATTAAGAGAAAAATTAATTTTTAAACTCCATCTAAAAAAATAAAATAAAAAATGTTTTAAACCAAACCCGATGACTGTTCGTTTTGAAATGAAAAAATATACTGTTGATGTTCACAAATTTAAACTTGTTCAATAAATGTTCTATTAATGAATTGAATTTGAATTACTTCTTATTTAAAAGATTAATATTTTCCATTTTCGGAGAAAATATATACTTAAAAGTGAAGAAAACAAAAAGAAAGTTGTCAACCCCTTACACAATTGGAACTCTTCTAAAATGAAAACAAATAAATTTTGACTCGCCCCTAATCTGCAGAAATGCTGAGAAACATTCCTGCGATTACGTGCGTCACAGATGAAGAAGTTCTTGGAAAGAAACTCTGTTCATGGAAGTTCCGTTTAATTTTAAGTAAACAGAGTAAGAAAGGCGAATTCTTTGCGGTATTGGTAGCAAAACGAATTGTTGCTGAGAAGGTTTTTTGGGAGGGAAAAGGGGGCCGGAGCTTGAAGGTCAGTCGAGCACCTATCATCGGAATATCAGTAGTGTAGGGAAAAACTAGAAAGTCGCTTCTGTGAGAAAAAGGGGCTTCATGGAAAAGAAGAGATTACCCCCACTATATTGCGAAGTGCATTTTGTACTCTGTCATAGTAAGAAAGAATGATCTGGGCGGCACCTCCCAAGATGTGGCAACAGTATTCTTTTTATGCTACTTTGTAGTTTTCTGCATTTACTGATGAAAATTATCAGAACCCTGTAAGCACGATGGCCGAGTGGTTAAGGCGTTGGACTTAAGTTCCAATGGACAAATGTCCGCGTGGGTTCGAACCCCACTCGTGCTATATAATATATTTTCTTACCAGACCAATTTTTTTATTGTAAGTTTATGACGTAATTTAAATCCAGGGTCAAGAAATATAAACCCTGACTTGGACGGTCAGTTTGACCATGCAAGTCAGCTGTTATGAAATCTCTATAATAATAGACCAAAGTATGTAATATTCGTACGTACCTTATCACCTTTCACAGCAAGCCGATAATGAGTTCCCAATGGAAGGTAACGATAACAATAATATACAATCAATTAACCAACCTAATCCACATCATGAAAATTCAGTAAATAGAAATAGACCCGTGAATAGGAATATAAATGGCCCAGGAACAAGAGTAAATCCTGGACACCCCGGTCTCATTACTCACCCAGTAAGCTACGGTGGGACTGGCGGTTGTTTCCATATTGCATATTTGAATTTCCTTCCATGTCGACATTTGGAGACTAATTCATTCTAGAATTTATCAGATTTAAATGTTTAGGTGCAGTAGCTATCATTACGGCTTCAGAATTGCATAGACCACACCATCTGGATCCTGGGCTTTAGGAGTGTGATTTTTTTAGGATGGACCATTTTATATTGTGGGGAATATTATTGAATCTTAAATTTTTAATTAAAGGGGTCAGTGATGTTTTGTTGTTACCGACATCGTTATTGAAGGAGTAATTATGCATAGAGATGCGGGATTTAATTAAATTTGCTGTGGCACCAATATAGGTGTGTATCCTAGGATTTACCTTTGTTCCAGAGCCATTTATATTCCTATTCACGGATCTATTTCTATTTACTGCATTTTCATGATGTAGATTAGGTTGGTTAATTGATTGTATATTATTGTTATCGTTACCTTCCATTGGGAACTCATTATCGGTTTGCTGAGATATAAGATGTATATTAAAATTACTAGGTCTAGAGTTATGGTGCAAGTTAGTTGTAGTGCTCAATTGTGGAATTTGATTAGGGACTTCATTGATGTGGTCTCTAGGATTCATTATAGAATTCTTTTGTTCGGTTACAGTACAAGCATATACAATATCAGAATATGTGCATCTATTATCCAGTGGGCAATCACTGGTGCGCCTGCAGTTGCATGTATTTATAGGATTGGAACAATTAGAATTAGATTGGATATTTTTTATTTTTTTGCTATTTGCTGAGATTATTGTTTGGGCTATATTTGGCATAGTAGAGTATGAAATTTTGATTGAATTTTTATTAAGTATGAAGCTATATTTATGTGGGTATTTAAAGGAGTTTTCCAATATTTTAAAGAATTCCTTAGGGATATTGGTTTTATATATATAGTAAGCAATGAAAATATATATGGCAATCAAGCTACATAGAGGCTCCCGTGTTTCATCCCCGGGGGGAAATCGTCAGGAGGACTTGGCGGGAGATTACTGAAGACAACCATGCTTATTGTGGTATCTTGAATTCGACTAATTTTGATTCATTCACAGTTCGAATTGGAGTTTAAAATATCAAAATTAATAAACAAATACTCTAATAAGGTTGTAACAATCATGTAAGCACGATGGCCGAGTGGTTAAGGCGTTGGACTTAAGTTCCAATGGACGAATGTCCGCGTGGGTTCGAACCCCACTCGTGCTAACTATATTTGTTTCTCATTTTATAATTTTTTTCAAACGGTCACCTTGAAAGGCAATTTGAATATATGACTTTTTTTTTACTATTGGGGTCACCACTTATCAAGGCCAAGCGAATCTCGAGGATTAGGATTAATGAGACAGAGTGGTTGCCAGCTGAATGCTAAGGAACACTATGGGAGTTTTAACATTGATTAATGGTATGAACTGAATCTGATCATTTATGGGGGGGTCCATGGCAAGAATTGACGTTGGATTTAAAGACGACCAAGTTGTAATCATCAGGGAAGCAGACCCGCAGCAACGTGTCAAACGGGTGGGAAGCCCTTGCAAAGAAGCGGTTTCGATGAAAATACCGTCTGGCGCTCGGCACATGGAGGGAGGAAAAAAAGTCTGTTTTCGATGTGCTAGAAAACGAGTTTTTGCTGAGAATGTCTTACAAGGAAGAACCAAAGATTGGAGCTCAGCCGAGTACCATCGATGGTAATAACGATAGTAGAGACAGGTCAGCAACGTTTTTTTTTCTGTGAGACGAGGGTTGTTGGTAAGAGAAAAGATTACTGCCCACAAGATTTCGAAGTCGATTTTGTACTTTTGCCACGACAGCAAAGAGTGCTCTGTATGGCACCGCCCCAGATGTGGCAGCAGTATTCAATTTTTAGACGTATGTGACTCTTATATAGGTAAAGGATTTCAAAAACAACACTGAAACTCCTAGTTCCATTCTGCGCCGGGAGGGGGAGTACCTGTTAGGGTCCCATCGGTGTCTTTATTGTTCTTGGCCTTTTGATCAAAGTGTAGTATCTGTTCCGATGGATACTACACCCCATAAACTGATATTGTCTTGGCCTTCGGTGCTTGATTTACGCCGGTCTATGGGTCGGTCCTGTGCAGTTATAGGAGGTCCACCTTCCCAGGCTTCGCCTCCCCTCTTTGGGGACGAGTAATTTTATTGCTTACTGCCTGAGACGCCCCTACCGGGGAATGCCGACGGGGCTGCCCAGGCAATTTTTAATGGCCAGAGTGCTCACCTTCTCGGGCGCTGCCTTTTCAAGTCCCACATTCCCGACCTTAGGTCACATCTTACCTTGTGGGAGTAAGATAAAACTGGCCTTGTGCCTAACATCCTGGAGAGGAGGTAAATAAATACTATTGTAATTGTAATTGTAAATGTATTTTTAAATAAATAAAAAGAGTATGACTCTACTTTCTTTTTTTATTTAAACTTGTAGCCATCTAATCCCTTTGAAAACAATAAACATTCCCTGCCTTCTTTACCATGAAATAATTGGCAGCTAAATATTCTTAAAATCAATAAAATTAAAGTCAATTTTTAAAATCCATTTATTTAAAACTGTTTTAGTCGATAAGACGACATAATTTGATTTGAGAACAATTCATTTAAAAATGGGTCGTGATTTTTTTACGTTAGAGACATCAGATAAATCACCAATCACCATCTTTGCTGATTTTACTTTTTATGTGTGAAAGGTGATAAGGTACGTACGAATATTGCATATTTTGGTCTATTATTATAGAGATTTCATAACAGCTGACTTGCATGGTCAAACTGACCGTCCAAGTCAGTGTTTATATTTCTTGACCCTGGATTTAAATTACGTCATAAACTTACAATAAAAAAATTGGTCTGGTGAGAAAATATATTATATAGCACGAGTGGGGTTCGAACCCACGCGGACATTCGTCCATTGGAACTTAAGTCCAACGCCTTAACCACTCGGCCATCGTGCTTACAGGGCTCTGTTAACTTTCATCACCGAAATTAGCAAACTACAAAGTAGCATATATAAATAAATTTCGACACGTCCCTAATCTGCAGAAGTACCTGCTTCTCTACAGACTATAATAATCGCTTTCAAGTCCAATGTAAACAAATATCTGCAATGTCGTCGTGTAAATTAATCATAGGTCTCAACCCTTTAATAGTACTGTTCCATTATTCAATTGAAGATCTCATTATCCCTTATCCTCAAGTGGCTTTTGGCCTTGATAAGTGGTCAATCATCAGAGTAAAAAACGACACGGGTGTATGCTATGCAAAAAGCTGCACACTGAAAATGCAGACAAATGGTGCACACACGAACGAGAGACAGTAATGGAAAAAATCATAAAATCTTATTTGAGATAAAAATACAGGTGGACAAACTCAACCAAGCAATAAGACCGGACGTGAAAATAGTCAGCAAGAAGAAAAAAGATGGCAAATCGTAGAATTCGTCGTCCCATCAATTCACAGGGTGAAGAAAAAGACTGCATTAAAACTAAGTAAACACATGGAGCTTGCTAAAGAATTGTAGAGGATATCGAATATGAAAAAAAAAAACATTCTTAGCACGAGTGGGGTTCGAACCCACGCGGACATTCGTCCATTGGAACTTAAGTCCAACGCCTTAACCACTCGGCCATCGTGCTTACAGGGTTCTGTTAAATTTCATCAGTTAAGCCAGAAAACTACAAAGTAGCATAAAAGGAATACTGTTGCCACATCTTTGGAGGTGCCGCTCAGATCATTCTTTCTTGCTATGACAGAGTACAAAATGCACTTGGCAATCTAGTGGGGGGGTGATCTCTTCTTTTCCCTTTTTCTCACAGAAGAGACGTTCTAGTTTTTCCCTACTCTACTGATATTCCGATGATAGGTGCTCGGTTGACCTTCAAGCTCCGGCCCCCTTTTCCCTCCCAAAAAACCTTCTCAGCAACAATTCGTTTTGCTACCAATACCGCAAAGAATTCGCCTTTCTTACTCTGTTTACTTAAAATTAAACGGAACTTCCATGAACAGAGTTTCTTTCCAAGAACTTCTTCATCTGTGACGCACGTAATCGCAGGAATGTTTTTCAGCATTTCTGCAGATTAGAGACGAGTCAAATTTTTATCTTTTTTTATTTTAAAAGAGTTCCAATTGTGTAAGGGGTTGACAACTTTCTTTTTTTTTCACTTTTAAGTACATAATTTCTCCGAAAATCGGAAATATGAATTTTTTAAATAAGTTATGCAAATTCAATTAATTAGTAGAACATTAATTGAAGAAATTAAAATTTGTGAACATCAACAGTATATTTTTTTCATTTCAAAACGGACAGTCATCGTGTTTGGTTTAACACATTTTTTTTTTAGAGTTTAAAAAATAATTTTTCTCTTAATAAAACAGAGTTGTCGATCCCTTAAATTATTGGAGCTCTTCTATAATACAATAAATAAATTTCGACACGTCCCTAATCTGCAGAAGTACCTGCTTCTCTATAGACTATAATAATCGCTTTCAAATCCAATGTCAACAAATATCTGCAATGTCGTCGTGTGAATTAATCATAGGTCTCAACCAGTGGCGTAGCTAGACCTTTTGCCGCCCGGGGCGGTAGTAAAATTTGCCCCCCCCCCCCGGCATTTGGGTGCCCGGAAAATTCGTCCATGGATAATTCGCCCATGGATAATTCGTCCATGGAAAATTTTTTGCTAGGTAGGAAAACTGGTCCATTATTATTAAGTTAACATTATTCTTAATTTTCATACCTTGCGAAAATTAGTTCTACGGTATCTAATTTTCCTAAATTCAATTAAATTAAAATTAAAATATGAAAACTGATTTTTAATATTTTTTATTCATTTGAGATTTTATCTGTTTTCCTTTTGTTTTAAGTAGATGGTGGGGGTTGCCCGGGGTGATTTTGTCCGATCCCCCAGCTAGCAATTGTAAAGTTTACAAGGAGTTATAAAAAGTATGCTACAAAAACAAACGTTTGGACAGTAATAAAATTAATGAATTCAAACTTTCGCATCTAATGTTATTTCCTCTTTGATGTCGGTGTATATACACCCAAATATCCAACTTTCTTTTCGCACCTATTCGATAAAAATTTATATGAAAGTTCCCCTTTAAGTATGAAAAGAAGGAGAAAATGCAACCACAAGATCAGATGCATCTTTAATTCTCTACTCGGTACTATCGTTTCCGTTTCTTTTATTTCTGAACCTTTGGAAAACTATTCTCCCAGAAATCAATGATGCCCAGAAATATCTTCAAAAAAAAGGGCTGGATCTGCAACAAAGTTCTGTCAGGCTGACGGCGTTGAAAGATTTCCTTCTTCAGAATAGAGAAAAGATAGTGGACACTGCAATAGACGAGTCAAAAACACTCTGCTCTGAAATGGGGATAAGCATGGAGCGTCGTATTCGCAAAAAGAAACGAATGGATGGTGAAGGATTGACTGATGCAGCGCTGAGTTTTGATACTGAGTTGAGACGGGAAATGCTGTCTGTCATAGACAGATTGACTGAAGAAATATCTTGCAGATTTCAACAAGTTCACAATCTTGCAAATAAATACGCTTTTCTTATACCGTCAAATCTGCTTGATGATAATTATGATTGTCAGCTTGGTGGATTTGACGAAGATATAGAAAAAGAGAAATTCTTTGCTGAAAAGAAGAGGTTACAGTATGTTGTAAAAGCTTCAGAAAAAGACAAAATCGATGGACCTCTTGAACTTTTGAACTTTATACAAAGATACCAACTTGGGGATTCCGTCCCTAATATTGTGATCTTGCTGAGAATTTTCCTCACCAGAGCTATTAGCGTTGCTAGCTGTGAGCGCTCTTTCTCAAAACTGAAGCTCATAAAAAACTACCTTAGATCAGCAATGAGCCAGACAAGACTTACAGACTTGGCAATCCTCTCAATAGAGAGGGAACTTGTCGAGGAAGTGAATTTTGATAGAGTCATTGATAACTTTGCCGAAAAAAAGGCGCGAAAAATCTGTTTGTAAATTTTCAACCGACTTGATGCCTTGCGACAGTTCTCTCACAAAAAATAAATTTATAGCCTTATTTGCCATTCATAAATACATTTGTTTAAAATATATTAAAACTATTTTTAAAAGAGTTGAAACGTTATTAACAACAACAAATTTCTGAAAACCGAGCGATTACACACACGGATTTAAAAAAGCACCGATACAAGACGTTTTTTCTCTTCGGAGGGCTCGCCCTCTTAATAATAACATTATGAAGACAAAGAAAAGAAAACTACATCGGACTATTCTCTCCTTGATACATCCATGTTATTTGGCGAAAATTCGGACTTTAACAACAACGACAAAAAAGTAAATAAAAATGATTTTATCATTTCATAACATTTTCAGGTTTTCAAATGTTCTCATTTAAATTTATTATTATATAAAATTATAGTATAAAATTTCATATTTTTTGTTAACTTTTGTTTTTTTAATTTTTTTCTCTACTTTCTATTTTTACCCTCTCAAAATGCCGCCCCCTCAGGTGTGCCGCCCGGGGCGGCCCGCCCCCCTCGCCCCCCCTAGCTACGCCAGTGGTCTCAACCCTTTAATAGTACTGTTCCATCATCCAATTGAAGATCTCATTATCCCTTATCCTCAAGTGGCTTTTGGCCTTGATAAGTGGTCAATCATCAGAGTAAAAAACGACACGAGTGTATGCTATGCAAAAAGCTGCACACTGAAAATGCAGACAAATGGTGCACACACGAACGAGAGACAGTAATGGAAAAAATCATAAAATCTCATTTGAGATAAAAATACAGGTGGACAAACTCAACCAAGCAATAAGACCGGACGTGAAAATAGTCAGCAAGAAGAAAAAAGATGGCAAATCGTAGAATTCGCCGTCCCATCAAACCACAGGGTGAAGAAAAAGGCTGCATTAAAACTAAGTAAACACATGGAGCTTGCTAAAGAATTGAAGAGGATATCGAATATGAAGAAAAAAAAACATTCTTAGCACGAGTGGGGTTCGAACCCACGCGGACATTCGTCCATTGGAACTTAAGTCCAACGCCTTAACCACTCGGCCATCGTGCTTACTCATTATACGTATGTTTATGTTACTTTTGTTTTGTTAATTCTGTCTAGCTATTCAATTTGTAACTGATTCGCGTCCATAAAGACACTCCTGTATTTTGAATAGAGTATTTAAAAACCAGAAACGCCGAATTGCTGAAAACATGAAAGAGCTTCAGGAAATTGAAGAAGGGATAAAAACTGAGATTTTTATTTGTAAACTCGTTTTTTTTTTCAAAATATAATTTTTTTATTCCAATCAAAGGTAAATTACGCCGCATAAACGATAAAGAGTAGGTTCTTTTTTTTTAAGATGGCGGTCATTTGAAAAAATAAATTCATGGAAATCGCTCTAGACAAGGCATGAAGCCACTTGGTGTAAGGAACTAAAAATACTACTACTTCAAGGTCAAAAACTAGCCACCGCTATGTGTTAGATAGATATATCCCGACCCAGAAAACAGCAATTCTTCCCCTTTTGTCAGAAACATCGCTCATCAAATGTGATAACTAAAGGATAAAATAAAGTAATTACGAGCTGAACAAAGTATTTTCTAGAAGGAATATATCGAATTACATTTCGTGCTTATTATTGAACGGTGATAAAACAAAGACTGTCGGACATTTATGATTGAAACTTGGTGGACAAGTCAGGAGTAGATTCAAGTGTATTTATACGAAACATCGTTTGATTGCAGAAAGTATTGTGAATTTGATCAATGATGCCATCGGTGACCATTTTTTCGTGATCACTCTGTACACACATCGATAACATCGGACATGTTTATTCTATCTGTCTAATAAAATAAAAGCAACAAATAATTTATAGCAAACGCAGTAGAATTAAATTCCTTACAGACTTGTATACTTTTAACGTGTGGAAACTGTAAAGAATTTTTATTTCAAATTTTTATTTCAATGAAAGCTATCTTATTGACACACGAAATATGACAATAGCCGCCTAGATAATCGGTTATCTTCGCTAAACTTAGGCGATTACGTGTCGTTTTGTATGTGGGGAGATTGCCACTCGGACGTAAGGTTAGTGATAGGGTAAGCAATTTTTTTTTACTATCTTTATAGTAAACCGAAGTTAAGCGATCATATTGACCGCCATTTTGATTTTCGTGTGTCAATAAAGCAGCTTCCATCGAAATAAAATGTCAAAATAAAAAAAATTTACAAACAGTTTCTACACGTTAAAAGTATACGGGTCGGTAGATAATTTAATGCTACTGCGTGTACTGTAACCGGCCAATAATGCTTAGAGTGTTAGCTGATGGGACGAAAGACCGGGGGTTCAATTCTCGATCGAGTCATACCAAAGACTCAAAAGAGTATACTTTATACCCGCTTGCTAAACACGCAGCATTATAAGGTGAGGGTCAAGGGTAAGTGGGGTCATCCTGGGAAATAGGTGTCGCCCTCCCCTACACCTTGGTGTAGCAGCTAATGAAAAGGGAGCCTTCGATTATGGTCCGCCACTTTACATTTTTTACTTACTTGCTAATATTATATATTCCAACAAGTCACGGTGGTGTGCATTAAAATCTCTAAATATATGTATTTGGGCATTCGAGTCAAGTGAGAGGGCTCTATATATATTTCAGAGACAGAGTTAAGCAGAGTACATTCCTGGGTCGAAGGAGAACAGTATAAGAAATATAAGTAACTAATGTAAGGTCAATTTAAAGCACATGTAGGCTTGGTTATCTGATTCTAACCTATGTTCTCTAGTCAAAAGGAAGGGTGTTCCGAACATACAGTCCTAGCCCGTGCATTCGAAGCTCAAATTCTGTCTTACTTCGATTTTCTCCTAAATAACTCATAACACCCGGACTATATTTATAACGTTTCCTGATATGATTCACCCTCCCACATCTAATGTCATTCCAGTTTGACTTATTGGTTTGAACGCCGAATTGATATAGGACCCCAATCGGAGAAATATGATAATTATCTCCTATAAAATGCGTTCTATCCTCTTTGTAAACCAGCAAAATTAACGGGAAACCAACAGAATTAACAGAAAACTTCCTTCTGTTCCCCCAATTCTCTCATGTACTCATGCACCTGTCCGTGCACGGATGTTAATATAGTCCCATCTATACAGCTAATCTATTATATTACATCCTTTATTTTCCTAGTCACCCTTGACCCTTATCCTATTATAATGTTTTATAAGGTGTCTTTTCTCCCCCTAAATCTTACCGTTGTCCATACATTCCCATGTGCTGTTCCTCCTACCCTAATCATCTCATTACGCAATGTTTTTCTTTAAAAACCTCTAGTAAAGGCGCCTTGATAATAATCAACCTTTATCTCCTGAACTTATTTAAACTTCTATCTTATTTTCATTTATAGTTCTAGGTCTTTATTAATACATTCTAATATTATCAATTATCTCCTTTATATTTACCTTATATTTTCATTTTATATTTCTAATTTTTAATATCGTCTCCTTATTGGTACATTTGTTTTTTATCTTTAATTCTATTTATTATTAATTTTACCTCTATTATTTCTTAATTTACCTTTATTCTATATTATAAGTTAACGATTTCTATTTATTTATTTATAATTTGATTAACTTTATTATTTTCTTATATATTTTTATGTATGTGTATATATGTGCGTTTGTATATGAATATATATATATATATATGTATGTATATATCTCTGCATATGTATGTATTTTTATATTGTTCATATATTCGTATTCCTTTATATTTCTATTATCGCACTTACATTTTTATTTTACTTTATTTTATCTTCTATATTTTATATTTTATTTATTTTTTATTTTATTTTATTTTATTTTACTCTATTACACTTCATTCTTTATTTTATGTATTCTATATTTTTATATATTTTTATATTTTTTAAATATATTTTAATATATTTTTAATTTTTTAATTTTTAATTTTTCAATTTTTTAATTTTTTTATATTTTCTTATATTTTTTCATACTTTAATATTTTTTATATTTTTATTTTTATTGTTATTTTTATTTTTATTTTTTTCATTTTCATTTTTTATTTGCTATTTTATTTTTATTTTTTCTTCTTATCCTCTGATTTTATTTTTTCTTAATATATTCTATTATTTTTTTAATTTTATTTTATTTTATTTTATTTTTACTCTTTATTTTTGTTCTTATTTTTATATATTTTATTTTTTTATTATTTTTCATTTTTTCTTACTAATCTTTATAATGTCTATAAGGTTTTATTATTATCATTATCAGTTTTATCTTTATATTCTTACTTTATATCTGTAAATTATTCTTTTTCCAATATTGGTCTATGTACGCCTTCCTGCCAATGAATGTTCCTCTAAGACGAGCTTGTTATTTTTTCCTTGAATTTCTGTAAGATGCGGTGCTAAAGGCGCCGATGAAGGACGATTTGGAATAGCTTTTGTTGGTTTTTTAAAAAATTAAAGAAATTATATCCAGAATGTTTTTGAAACGATCGTACGCCATAATAGACTTGTTGTTCTAATTCTTTGAGCAATTGGAATCTCATAATTAACTAAATCTCCTTTTTATTTATATATATATATATATATATATATATATATATATATATATATATATATATATATATATATATATATATATATATATATATATATATATATATATATTTATTTATATTTATTTATATTTATATTTATTTATATTTATTTATATTTATTTATATTTATTTATATTTATTTATATTTATTTATTTATTTATTTATTTATTTATTACCTACAGACATCGATATTTCATGCTAACGCAATCTTCAGTGCAGGAATTAATTCCCGACGGTCAGCGGGCTCGAACTCCGATCACAAATCGCCACTGATTCGTGATTCGAGTGTTCCCCCGTTGGCCACCGCGAATTAGCTAAGAATTAAGGAGGAATTTAACTTTGTAAATACCGAGTCGGCAGGTATTTTACAACGACCAGTTTACTTCATACTAAAAAGATAGTAACAAAAATTACTTACCCTATCACTAACCCTACGTCCGAGTGTTGGATCTCTCATGAAGCTATTAGTACTGCTTGTTATTAAACTCACTCAGAGGGCCCGGTCTTAATAAAAGGGGCTTATAATAATATTTATAAATAAATATGAATTATTTATTACCTACAGATATCGATGTTTCATGCTAACGCAATCTTCAGTGCAGGAAGTTAATTCCCGTATATATACACTCATGAACAAAAAAAAATGGGCCAGGAAAGAAATTTACAATTTATTGCACAAAAAGCTGCATTACACAAAATGCAATAAATAATAAACGAAAATGAGTAAAAAATATAAAGAGCAAGATATTTACTTTAATAAAAACTTAGTATGGAATGGAATTGCCCTTAGATCTTTTTAAAAGATCAATTCTTTTTATCATGCTCTCAACCAACTTGGAGCACTGTGAAGAGGAGATGTTATTCCATTCTCTTTGTACTGCTTCCCATAATTTTTCTTTGTTGGAAAAAGTTTTTCTAACTAATGCACGAGATATAATAGCCCAAATATTTTCCATTGGGTTTAAATCTGGGCTTTGGCCAGGCCAAAACATCACATCAATTTAATTATCAGTAAGCCACTTCTTTGTGACTTTTGCTGTGTGTGCAGGGGCATTATCATGTTGAAAAATAATGTCATTGTTCATTTCTAACTTCTGGATGCTTGGTAATAGACCTCTTTCTAATATTTGAATGTATTATTTGGCATTAATTGACGCATCACATCTGATAATTTCCCCAACTCCTGCAGCAGAAAAGGTCCCCCATACCATTATTCCTCCGTTTCCATGTTTTACTGTGGTTTTTATGCAATTCGGTGAAAATCTTTCTCCGGATCTTCGGATGCAACGTTCAGAGGCATCACTGGCAAGGCAAAATCTTGATTCGTCCGACCAGAAAACATTTCTAAACCAATCTGCATCTTTCGTACCATAACATGATGCAAATGTCTTTCTGTCGCTGATGTTCTTCTTAGTTAACAAAGGTTTTTTTGCACATCTTTTTGATGAAAATCCCATTTCCTTCATCCTTCTGGATATTGTCACTCTAGAAAGAGAATTTCCTTTTGCTGTTTCGAATTGTTTGCTATGGTCAACATAAGTTTTTTTGCGATCCTTCAAAACGGTCATTTTAAGCCTGTGATCGTCCTTCATTGTGGATGCTCTGGGGCGACCAGAACCAACTTTCCTGCTCACTGTGCCTTCAATTTCGAACCTTTGCCCAATTCTCTTCACAGCTGAAAGAGATGTTGCCACCTTTTCTTCTTTCAAAATGTCGAAAATCTGCTTGTAAGTCAAATTTGCCTGTCGTAATCCTGCAATTCGGTTTTTAATTTTTTCGTCAAGATGTCGTCTTTCTTTTCTTGGACTCATCTTTAATACTAACAATCTGAAAAATACTAAATAACAGCTAATTATTAGCAAACAAGCGATAAAAATTTTAAAAATTGTTTTCTTTCCAATTTCAATCATGGCCCATTTTTTTTGTTCCAATTTTAATCATGGCCCATTTTTTTTGTTCACGAGTGTATATATATATATATATATATATATACTGATGGGTAACCGCTTATCAATGTCCAGGGGCAACTCGAGGATATTGGTCAAAAAGATTGTTGGTTGGACGATGATACCCCCCCCCCCCACGAGAGGAAGTGAAACAGATGGTGGACTTGGCAGGAGATTACTGAAGACATGCTAACTTGTGGTATTTTGTTTCACAGATAGATTTTTTTTTGTTTACGAGTTCCTAACTGTTAACTATTCTGGACTTTTACCCAAATATAACATCTGCTTAATTGTGAAAACAAATTTGATAAATTATCAACACTACGGTCGACCACTTTACTTTTTTTGTACTTACTTGATATAATTTGCTTTGTACGAATTGGTCACCGCTTATCAAGGCCCGAGGGCCACTCGAGGATAAGGGCTCAAAGGATTGTTGATTGGACGACGATCGCCACCACTAGAGAATCGGAAACATGGATGGACTGGCCAAAAGATTACTTAAAGATTACTTGATTTTCCAAGAAGACGGCCCAACAAGTACTTGTTTACATTAGACTTGAAGACGACCATTATGTAGTCAGTTGGGAAGCAGACTCGTGGTATCTTGTTACACGGATGGAATTTTTTCCCTAATTGTTAACTATTCTGGACTTTTACCCAAATATAACATCTGCTTAATTGTGAAAACAAATGTGATAAATTATCAACACTAAATTTAACTCCAACATCAACCCTAAAGCGCATTCTCCAATGGTTAAAGTTGACAGAAAACCCTTTTCTCTTAAAAAAAGGGTTAGTCAATTAATTGAATATTTGATAATAACTTATTTGGGCGGGAAAGAATTGTTTACGCAGCTCCATTGAAATTGTTTCCTAAAATTACAGTAGAAATTTTTCTTAAGATTTAAAGAGAAACAAAAACTTGATTAGCAAGACGAACCGACGTGGACATTCGACCTTAAGCCCAACACTTTTAATCTCTTCTGCTTTATGGAAGACGTTTTATCTTTATTGGCTTTTTTGGTTTATCTATTCTGGCTTTCATAATCCCATTAAATCTATCACTGTAATCGTGCCCATTAGAACTACGCCGTTTCAAGTCAGATGATGGAGTCAAAGGTCACGTCAGTTTTTTAAATTTCAATTTTAAACAGACGCGTATCTGGCACTTTTGCTAGGCACCCCATAGACTTGTATTGTCTTGTCCTTCGGGACTTGATTTACGCCAGTCTATGGGATTGTCCTGTGCAGTTCTAGGAGGTCCATCCTCCCAGGCTTTGCCTCCCCTCTTTGGGGAGGAGTAAGTTAATTGCTTACTGCTTGAGGCGCCCCTACCGGGGAATGCCGACGGGGCTGCCCAGGCAATTTTTGATGGTCAGAGTGCTCACCTCTCGGGCGCTGGCTTTTCAACCCCCACTTTCCGACCCGACCTTGGGTCACATCTTACTTGTGGAAGTAGGATAAAACTGGCCTTGTGTCTAACTCCTGGAGAGGAGTAAATAAGTCATTATCATCATCGTCGTCGTCGTCGTCGTCGTCGTCGTCGCCGTCGTCGCCGTCATGATCATCGGCATTTTCATCATCATCAGCATCGTCATCAGCATCGTCATCAGCATCGTCATCAGCATCGTCATCAGCATCATCATCAGCAGCAGCAGCAAGAAACTAATCTAAATGAAAAAGTTGGACTCATTTCTCGCACTGACGGTGAGGTCAAAACACCTTATTTCAAGGTCATTTAAGTTTCACAGTATAAGCAATCCATCTGTTATATATGTTTTGTATTAATGATCTCAGTAGTAAAGTTAATTAATTTGCATATTGCTGTGAAAAAAAGATACGCTATTACTTAACTACATTTTTATTATTGGTTTTTAATTCGACGATTGCTTCGGGTTTAATTTAACAAATAATTATGTTTGTGAATATTGTTTTATGTCGTGGACAAATGTTTAGCAAATCAATATAATACAGCAATACCAATGATGGTGGGTTCTCTTTCCATGTTATGATTGTGAGTCAGTTGTTTATACACCACTATTGTGTTTCTTGTCGGCCAATTCTTTGGGGAAACTGACTTATTAATGTCTTCTTTCTTTTCTTTTATTTACGGTCATTTTTAAAAGATAAATACATTTCTATAAAAATGACATAAAATGTTAATGTTTATCTATTAATCATATGAATAAATGCAAAAGTGTTGTTTCGTGTTAATAACAATAAAATGTTTATTATTTTAAAAATTCTTTAAGGTATTTTAAGTATAGAAATTTGCGAGTCTAAAGCGAGCTGGTGATGCCATCTTGGATTACATAAGAGTCAGATACAGCCTAAGATGGAGGACTGTTGTCACATCTGAGGAGGTGCCTTGATCAACGGCGTGTCAAGTCATTTGATAGTCATAAATCATGTCTTGAATTTCAATTTTAAACAGATGCGTCATCATCATCATCATCATCACCAGCATCACCATCATCACCATCATCACAATCATTATCCGTAGCATCAGCACCATCTGTGTCATCATCATCATCATCATACGTAGCATCATCATAATCCGCATCATCATCATCCTAATCCGCATCATCATCATCATCATCATCATCATCATCATCATCATCATCATCATCCATAGCATCAGAGCCATCGTCGTCATCATCATCATCATCATCGTCATCGTCATCGTCATCGTCATCGTCATCGTCACCGTCATCGTCGTCGTCGTCGTCGTCGTCGTCGTCGTCGTCGTCGTCGTCGTCGTCGTCGTCGTCGTCGTCGTCATTAGTATATGCCGACTATTGAAGATTGTGATTCAAGAGAATGACATTACGTTGGACACCACCGACTGACTATGCGATATTGTCTTTATGGAATTATTATTATATACAGAATAGATAAAGAAAAAGACGAATAAAGATAAAATAACTTATAAGCACGATGGCCGAGTGGTTAAGGCGTTGGACTTAAGTTCCAATGGACGAATGTCCGCGTGGGTTCGAACCCCACTCGTGCTAAGTAGGGTGTTTTTTTTATATCAAATCTTATCAATTTTTCTTACAGTAAGTTAGGGACGTAATTTCATTCCAGGAACAAGAAATAGGAACATTTATTTTTTTCCCGGTAAAAGTTTAAGCAAAATGTCATGCAAGTACGTGAAAATATTGGGTTGACATGATGGGTTGATGGGAAAAAGTAGTAGTCACTACTGGGTTCGCAGGACCGAGGTCCGGGCTTAGTGAAGTCAGTAGCATGGAATGAGGTCATTCCATGCTACTGACTTCACTTTTCATTTCCCATTACGTCGGATTACCTTCATCCTTCCTTTCTCATATATATATATATATATATATATATATATATATATACATATATATATATATATATATATATATATATATATATATATATATTGCAAGCATGAAGAGAAGACGAATTCTATCGTTCATGATTAAAAGTTAATCAAGAGAAAAAAAAGAAAAAAATGCCAGCCGACCGCTTTCGCCCTCTCTTAACAAAGGCTGTATAGAGGGATTAAAAAAAAAAACTTAACCAAGCAATAAGACCGGACGTGAAAATAGTCAGCAAGAAAAAAATCGTAGAATTCGCCGTCCCATCAATTCACAGGGTGAAGAAAAAGGCGGCATTAAAACTAAGTAAACACATGGAGCTTGCTAAAGAATTGAAGAGGATATCGAATATGAAGAAAAAAAAACATTCTTAGCACGAGTGGGGTTCGAACCCACGCGGACATTCGTCCATTGGAACTTAAGTCCAACGCCTTAACCACTCGGCCATCGTGCTTACAGGGTTCTGTTAATGTTCATCAGTTAAGGCAGCAAACTACAAAGTAGCATAAAAGGAATACTGTTGTCACATCTTGGGAGGTGCCGCTCAGATCATTTTTTCTTGCTATGACAGAGTACAAATTACACTTCGCAATCTAGTGGGGGTGATCTCTTCTTTTCCCTTTTTCTCACAGAAGAGACGTTCTAGTTTTTCCCTACTCTACTGATATTCCGATGATAGGTGCTCGACTGACCTTCAAGCTCCGGCCCCCTTTTCCCTCCCAAAAAACCTTCTCGGCAACAATTCGTTTTGCTACCAATACCGCAAAGAATTCGCCTTTCTTACTCTGTTTACTTAAAATTAAACGGAACTTCCATGAACAGAGTTTCTTTCCAAGAACTTCTTCATCTGTGACGCACGTAATCGCAGGAATGTTTCTCAACATTTCTGCAGATTAGAGACGAGTCAAATTTTTATTTTTTTTTATTTTAAAAGAGTTCCAATTGTGTAAGGGGTTGACAACTTTCTTTTTTTTTTCACTTTTAAGTACATAATTTCTCCGAAAATGGGAAATATGAATTTTTTAAATAAGTTATGCAAATTCAATTAATTAGTAGAACATTAATTGAAGAAATTAAAATTTGTGAACATCAACAGTATATTTTTTTCATTTCAAAACGGACAGTCATCGTGTTTGGTTTAACACATTTTTTTTTCAGAGTTTAAAAAATAATTTTTCTCTTAATAAAACAGAGTTGTCGATCCCTTAAATTATTGGAGCTCTTCTATAATGAAAATAAATAAATTTCGACACGTCCCTAATCTGCAGAAGTACCTGCTTCTCTATAGACTATAATCGCTTTCAAGTCCAATGTCAACAAATATCTGCAATGTCGTCGTGTGAATTAATCATAGGTCTCAACCCTTTAATAGTACTGTTCCATCATCCAATTGAAGATCTCATTATCCCTTATCCTCAAGTGGCTTTTGGCCTTGATAAGTGGTCAATCATCAGAGTAAAAAACGACACGAGTGTATGCTATGCAAAAAGCTGCACATTGAAAATGCAGACAAATGGTGCACACACGAACGAGAGACAGTAATGGAAAAAATCATAAAATCTTATTTGACATAAAAATACAGGTGGACAAACTCAACCAAGCAATAAGACCGGACGTGAAAATAGTCAGCAAGAAGAAAAAAGATGGCACATCGTAGAATTCGCCGTCCCATCAATTCACAGGGTGAAGAAAAGGGCTGCATTAAAACTAAGTAAACACATGGAGCTTGCTAAAGAATTGAAGAGGATATCGAATATGAAGAAAAAAGAACATTCTTAGCACGAGTGGGGTTCGAACCCACGCGGACATTCGTCCATTGGAACTTAAGTCCAACGCCTTAACCACTCGGCCATCGTGCTTACAGGGTTCTGTTAATGTTCATCAGTTAAGGCAGCAAACTACAAAGTAGCATAAAAGGAATACTGTTGTCACATCTTGGGAGGTGCCGCTCAGATCATTTTTTCTTGCTATGACAGAGTACAAATTACACTTCGCAATCTAGTGGGGGTGATCTCTTCTTTTCCCTTTTTCTCACAGAAGAGACGTTCTAGTTTTTCCCTACTCTACTGATATTCCGATGATAGGTGCTCGACTGACCTTCAAGCTCCGGCCCCCTTTTCCCTCCCAAAAAACCTTCTCGGCAACAATTCGTTTTGCTACCAATACCGCAAAGAATTCGCCTTTCTTACTCTGTTTACTTAAAATTAAACGGAACTTCCATGAACAGAGTTTCTTTCCAAGAACTTCTTCATCTGTGACGCACGTAATCGCAGGAATGTTTCTCAACATTTCTGCAGATTAGAGACGAGTCAAATTTTTATTTTTTTTTATTTTAAAAGAGTTCCAATTGTGTAAGGGGTTGACAACTTTCTTTTTTTTTCACTTTTAAGTACATAATTTCTCCGAAAATGGGAAATATGATTTTTTTTAAATAAGTTATGCAAATTCAATTAATTAGTAGAACATTAATTGAAGAAATTAAAATTTGTGAACATCAACAGTATATTTTTTTCATTTCAAAACGGACAGTCATCGTGTTTGGTTTAACACATTTTTTGTTTAGAGTTTAAAAAATAATTTTTCTCTTAATAAAACAGAGTTGTCGATCCCTTAAATTATTGGAGCTCTTCTATAATGAAAATAAATAAATTTCGACACGTCCCTAATCTGCAGAAGTACCTGCTTCTCTACAGACTATAATAATCGCTTTCAAGTCCAATGTCAACAAATATCTGCAATGTCGTCGTGTGAATTAATCATAGGTCTCAACCCTTTAATAGTACTGTTCCATCATCCAATTGAAGATCTCATTATCCCTTATCCTCAAGTGGCTTTTGGCCTTGATAAGTGGTCAATCATCAGAGTAAAAAACGACACGAGTGTATGCTATGCAAAAAGCTGCACATTGAAAATGCAGACAAATGGTGCACACACGAACGAGAGACAGTAATGGAAAAAATCATAAAATCTTATTTGACATAAAAATACAGGTGGACAAACTCAACCAAGCAATCAGACCGGACGTGAAAATAGTCAGCAAGAAGAAAAAAGATGGCGAATCGTAGAATTCGCCGTCCCATCAATTCACAGGGTGAAGAAAACGGCGGCATTAAAACTCAGTAAACACATGGAGCTTGCTAAAGAATTGAAGAGGATATCGAATATGAAGAAAAAAAAACATTCTTAGCACGAGTGGGGTTCGAACCCACGCGGACAATCGTCCATTGGAACTTAAGTCCAACGCCTTAACCACTCGGCCATCGTGCTTAATCATTATTTATATGTTTATGTTACTTTTCGTTTGTTAATTCTGTCTAGCTATTCAATTTGTAACTAATTCGCGTCTATAAAGACACTCCGGTATAGTCAGACGGTGATGTTTAACCTAATGTTATTCTTTTGAATTAGAATTTTGAATAGAGTATTTAAAAACCAGAAATGCCGAATTGCTGAAAACATGAAAGAGCTTCAGGAAACTGAAGAAGGGATAAAAACTGGGATTTTAATTAGTAAACTCGTTTTTTTTTTTTTCAAAATATATATTTTTTTTATTCTAATGAAAGGTAAATTACGCCGCATAAACGATAAAGAGTAGGTTCTTTTTTTTAAGATGGCGGTCATTGGAAAAAAAATTCATGGAAATCGCTTGAGACAAGGCATGAATCCACTTGGTGTAAGGAACTAAAAATACTACTACTTCAAGGTCAAAAACTAGCCACCGATATGTGTTAGATAGATATATCCCGACCCAGAAAACAGCAATTCTTCCCCTTTTGTCAGAAACATCGCTCATCAAATGTGATAACTAAAGGATAAAATAAAGGAATTCCGAGCTGGACAAAGTATTTTCTAGAAGGAATATATCGAATTACATTTCGTGCTTATTATTGAACGGTGATAAAACAAAGACTGTCGAACATTTATGATGGAAACTTGGTGGACAAGTCAGGAGTAGATTCAAGTTTATTTATACGAAACATCGTTTGATTGCAGAAAGAATTGTGAATTTGATCAATGATGCCATCGGTGACCATTTTTTCGTGATCACTCTGTACACACATCGATAACATCGGACATGTTTATTCTATCTGTCTAATAAAATAAAAGCAACAAATAATTTATAGCAAACGCAGTAGAATTAAATTCCTTACAGACTTGTATACTTTTAACGTCTGGAAACTGTAAGAATTTTTTATTTCAAATTTTTATTTCAATGAAAGCTATCTTATTGACACACGAAATATGACAATAGCCGCCTAGATAATCGGTTATCTTCGCTAAACTTAGGCGATTACGCGTCGTTTTGTATGTGGGGAGATTGCCACTCGGACGTAAGGTTAGTGATAGGGTAAGTAATTTTTTTTTACTATCTTTATAGTAAACCGAAGTTAAGCGATCATATTGACCGCCATTTTGATTTTCGTGTGTCAATAAAGCAGCTTCCATCGAAATAAAATGTTAAAATAAAACAATTTACAAACAGTTTCTACACGTTAAAAGTATACGGGTCGGTAGATAATTTAATGCTACTGCGTGTACTGTAACCGGCCAATAATGCTTAGAGTGTTAGCTGATGGGACGATAGACCGGGGGTTCAATTCTCGATCGAGTCATACCAAAGACTCAAAAGATTATGCTTTATACCTTCTTGCTAAACACGCAGCATTATAAGGTGAGGGTCAAGGGTAAGTGGGGTCATCCTGGGAAATGAGTGTCGCCCTCCCCTACACCTTGGTGCAGCAGCTAATGAAAAGGGAGCCTTCGACTATGGTCCGCCACTTTACATTTTTTACTTACTTGCTAATATTATGTATATATAACTCATGACACCCGGACCATATTTATAACGTTTCCTGATATGATTCACCCTCCCACATCTAATGTCATTTCAGTTTGACTTATTGGTTTGAACGCAGAATTCATATAGGACCCCGATCGGAGAAATATGATAATTATTTCCTATGAAATTCGTTCTATCCTCTTTGTAAACCAGCAAAATTAACGAGAAACCAACAGAATTAACAGAAAACTTCCTTCTGTTCCCCCATTTCTCTCATGTACTCATGCACCTGTCCGTGCACGGATGTTAATATAGTCCCAACTATACAGCTAATCTATTATATTACATCCTTTATTTTCCTAGTCACCCATGACCCTTCTCCTATAATAATGTTTTATAAGGTGTCTTTCCATCCCCCTAAATCTTACCGTTGTCCATACATTCCCATGTGCTGTTCCTCCTACCCTAATCATCTCATTACGCAATTTTTTCTTAAAAAACCTCTAGTAAATGAGCCTTGATAATAATCAACCTTTATCCCTGAACTTATTTAAACTTCTATCTTATTTTCATTTATAGTTCTAGGTCTTTATTAATATTATCAATTATCTCCTTTATATGTATCTTATATTTTCATTTTATATTTCTAATTTTTAATATCATCTCCTTATTGGTACCTTTGTTTTTTTTATCTTTAATTCTATTTATCATTAATTTTACCTCTATTATTTCTTAATTTACCTTTATTCTATATTATAAGTTAACGATTTCTATTTACTTATTTATAATTTGATTAACTTTATTATTTTCTTATATATTTTTATGTATGTGTATATATGTGCGTTTGTATATGAATATATATATATGTATGTATATATGTCTGCATATGTATGTATTTTTATATTGTTCATATATTCGTATTCCTTTATATTTCTATTATCGCACTTACATTTTTATTTTACTTTATTTATATTTTCTTATATTTTTATACCTTAATATTTTTTATATTTTTATTTTATTCTTATTTTTATTTTTATTTTACTTTATTTTATCTTCTATATTTTATATTTTATTTATTTTTTATTTTATTTTATTTTACTCTATTACACTTCATTCTTTATTTTATGTATTCTATATTTTTATATTTTTTTATATTTTTTAAATATTTTTTTATATATTTTTAATTTTTTAATTTTTAATTTTTCTAATTTTTTAATTTTTTTATATTTTCTTATATTTTTTTATACTTTAATATTTTTTATATTTTTATTTTTATTTTTTTATTTTCATTTTTTTATTTGTTATTTTATTTTTATTTTTTTCTTCTTATCCTCTGATTTTATTTTTCCTTAAAAAATAATAGAATATATTATTCTATTATTTTTTATTTTATTTTATTTTATTTTATTTTTACTCTTTATTTTTGTTCTTATTTTTATATATTTTATTTTTTTATTATTTTTCATTTTTTCTTACTAATCTTTATAATGTCTATAAGGTTTTATAATTATCATTATCAGTTTTATCTTTATATTCTTACTTTATATCTGTAACTTATTCTTTTTCCAATATTGGTCTATGTACGCCCTCCTGCCAATGAATGTTCCTCTAAGACGAGCTTGTTATTTTTTCCTTGAATTTCTGTAAGATGCGGTGCTAAAGGCGCTGATGAAGAACGATTTGGAATAGCTTTTGTTGGTTTTTTAAAAAATTAAAGAAATTATATCCAGAATGTTTTTGAAACGACCGTACGCCATAATAGACTTGTTATTCTAATGCTTTGGGCAATTGGAATCTCATAATTCACTAAATCTCCTTATATATATATATATATATATATATATATATATATATTACATATTACCTACAGACATCGATATTTCATGCTAATGCAATCTTCAGTGCAGGAAGTTAATTCCCGACAGTCAGCGGGCTCGAACTCCGATCACAAATCGCCACTGATTCGTAGTCAAGAGCGTTTCCCCGTTGGCCACCGCGAATTTGCTAATAATTAAGGAGGAATTTAACTTTGTAAATACCGAGTCGGCGGGTATTTTA
>OY744544.1:61848533-61888533 GCA_963556195.1 Sepiola atlantica | reverse complement strand
TAGCTTACTATATATATATATATATATATATATATATATATATATATATATATATATATATATATATATATATATATATATATACAGGGTGGGCCAAAATAAGGGTCCTATCTTTAAATTTGAATAACTTGAATTTGAATAACTTCCACAAAATAAAAGTTAAACTCACCAAACTTTATGTGTGTGTAGACTGACCCTTCCGAGATTTTTTGAAATAAACAAAACAAATTTTAGCCGAAAAACACTTCTTAAAACTTACAAAAACTAAAGTATTATTTTTTACACTGTTTTGAGTTTTTTAAGACAAAAATAATGTTTTCTAAATGAGGGTACGTTCCTTAGGGCTAATACGGCTCATGCTTGCTTCGGAAGGAGTCCTTTACTTATTCTAAAAAAATTTTTTTTTTAAATCAATAAATAAAAAAGTTATGAATTTTTTAAAATAGGACCCTTATTTTTGCCCACCCTATATATATATATATATATATATAGATATATATATATATATAGATATATATATATATATATATATATATATAAATATATATATATATATAGAGAGAGAGAGAGAGAGAGGGAGAGAGAGAGAGAGAGAGAGAGAGAGAGAGAAAGAGAAAGAGAAAGAGAGAAAGAGAGAGGGGGAGGGGAGGAGAGAGACAATATTAAGCTCAGTTCGAGTGACCAAGATTTTATTCATTTTACTATTCATTCTTTTTCAAATCCAAAACTTCGGTACATTTTGACGGACCGTTTCACTAATAGACGAACAACCGTCAAATCCCGATCTTTCGAACATCCAAAGTTATTCTTTCAGAAAAACATATATATACAAAGGGCAGTAACAAAAAAAGGCACAGAAAAACAACTTACATTAAATGCATGTACTCTCCCGGTAAAACATTTTCGCAGAGCACTTGGTCGAATGATCCGGAATTGACATATCAATTACGGTTGTTCGTCTATAAGCGAAACGGTCCGTAAAAAATGTACCGAAGTTTGGATTTGAAAAAAATAGCAGTAAAATGAATACAATTTTGGTCACTGGAATTTAACTTTTTTTAATATTGTTAATTTATATATGTTCCGTTGTTAAATGTTAGCATCGTTGTTTCCTTATTTTATATTCCCTTCCTTACATTATACTTTTTATATCCGTAAATTAGGTGACTAGTGGGTCGGGGTATGTTGAAAAGAAATCAATAAAGTGCGAGAATATGAGAGCTAAAATACAAACTTTTTATTTTAAAACTATATGTTACATATTTAAAATATAGTTTCGTGTTTCGTGAGTCGCTGAGGATTTGGATGGATTGTAACGGCCTTTCCTAAACAGTAAATCAATAAAGGGTCAATGAAACCATGGTACGTCTTTGAAATATGCAACAATTTTTTTTTAATAAATGATAATTTATATATATATATATATATATATATATATATATATATAATAAAGACGAAACTATTGCATATATATAGTAAAAATAGGAAAATATAATTCCGAATGAATAACATCAACATTAATTTATTATGAACTGTTTTAAAATAGTTATGCAAATTAGGCATTCATTTTTGAAAGAGACTAGTATATATATATATATATATATATATATATATATATATATATATATATATATATATATATATATATATATATATATTTAAATTTAGTTAGAATTCAAATTTGACCAGTATTTTCTGCGAGACTTCATCCAACGCCTACCTTCATATGCCCGTTTGAACTTGAGTTGAGCACGGTTCTGAAGAATGGAAGAGTTCCCGAAATATTATGTCATACGGAGTTTCCACCAGACCATCTTGATACAGGTATTGCATAACATTGTAACATTGTGTAGATAAACAGATATATGTGTGTTTGTGAAAAAATAAATATATATATATATATATGTATATATATATATATATATATATATATATATATATATATGTATGTATATATTGTATTAAGAGTGAAACTATTTAATTTGTTCCACCATTATATGTCTTATTTGCTCCAACTTGTGTCTATCCGTTACACCTCTGCATTGTATTGCCTTCTAAGTATCACATTTATATATATATATATATATATATATATATATATATATATATATATATATATATATATATATATATATATATATATATATATATATATATATGCATTTTTTAATCATTTCCACAGAACGACAAACTTCTCACCCCGGTCGAATATGAGGTCCGCTCCTCAGCCTACCCTTTCTCTCTACCCCTGTCTCAACCAGATTTAAAGTGTGGCCCCCATTAGTTATACTTATCCACATGAGTTACCCACTGACGAAGAGAAAAAGGGGAAAATCCTGAGTGAGTTGAAAGAGTCGGTTTCTCGACTTCTCCGACTTGCCGATAACTTTGGCTGGCGTTGTAGCTCGTTTTGTTGTTTTTTTGTTGCCGTGTAGTTTTTGGGGAAAGAGGGGATGTTTTAAAGAGGTTTTACAGCGACGTTGTAGCTGTTTTTTCAGTTGGGGGAGGGGTCCAGCGACGGCCATTTTTACAGATTTAGCTTAAAGAAAAATAAAGTTCTAAAAAACTGAAGCCGTGCTCGAAGAATATTTTTTGGGGGGGATTCCCCTCCCCCCCCCTCCGAAAGAAAAAACCCTAGAAATTCTTTACTCTGCATCTATCGTGATTCATTATTTACATCCATTCAGACTTTGCATAATAAAAAAGAAAAATACTTGAGAGAGACGGGGGGAGGGAGAGAGAGAGGGAGGGGTGAGAGAGCGAGCAACAGCTCGAGCCAGCTATCCGAGCCGTCCGTTTTCTCTTATCACTTATGCCTCGCAGCGAACGCTGTTACTTTAATTTAAAGTGTTTTAGTCATTTATTTGTCTTTTTTAATTAAATCATTTTAATTAAATACTGTTAGAGACGAAACTATTGCATATATCAAGGGAGGCGCGATAGCGCTCTATCCCTTAATAGACTTTAAAAACGACCTATGCTAGAAATCTCATTTCTTTGATCAGTCATAACTCAAAAACCAATAAACCAAATTATTTAAATCTTCGCACAAAATTTTTATTTGATAGGTTCTATAAGTGTGTAGAATTTCAACATCATTAGTCAATTTAGTTAAATTTATTTATTTATTTACTTATTTATTTACTTATTTATTTATTTACTTATTTATTTATTAACTTATTTATTTATTTATTTACTTATTTATTTATTAACTTATTTATTTACTTATTTATTTATTTACTTATTTATTTATTTACTTATTTATTTATTAACTTATTTATTTATTAACTTATTTATTTACTTATTTATTTATTTACTTATTTATTTATTTACTTATTTATTTATTTATTTACTTATTTATTTATTAACTTATTTATTTACTTATTTATTTACTTATTTATTTACTTATTTATTTACTTATTTATTTATTTACTTATTTATTTATTAACTTCTTTATTAATTAACTTATTTATTTACTAATTTATCTACTTAATTATTTATTTACTTATTTATTAATTGCTTATTTATTTATTTACTTATTTATTCATTTATTTATTTACTTATTTATAAATTGCTTATTTATTTACTTATTTATTAATTTACTTAATTTTATTTACTTATTTATTTATTTACTTATTTATTTACTGGTAAACTTTAGGTTTAGAGTCATGTGGAAGGCCAAAATGTTTCACTATAAGCAACCAAGAAACCTTGAAGAACTTCCAAGTCGCATTGAAGAAAAATGCAGAAGTTTCACGCGTGAAGAACTGAACAACGTCGTTTTCGCTGCGTGTTGATTTGATGCTGAATGTTGCAAAATTCGGTAAAAATTGACTTCATCGTATAAATGTTTCTAATGGCTGTAAAATGTATTTATTTTTCAATTAAATTCATTGAACCATGTACTAGTGGTATACCTGACTGGTGGCGAGTATTTTGCTAGTATATATTATTTTATCAAAATTTAACACTAGTGTTCCACTAACACAAAATCTATGGAAAGACGGTTTAATAATGTCAACAGAAAAACCTTTATTGTCCAATAAGCAAGCGATTTGAATTACCTGTGCATATTTTGCCTTCAAATTATCGTAATTGATTCCTATAAAAATACCTTTCAATTTATTTCTTACAAGCGGTGCAGCTAACATTTATGTACCCTACAAAAATTTGAACCCAGTGAAACTGGTAACGATAAGAGGACTTGACATCAAAACAGAAGCAAACTAGATATCTAAATGTAATAAAAAACGATTCGGAATGAAAATTTTTCGTTCTCAGAACACGAACCAATAGATTTGGTCTATGTTCTTCTCTGTGGCTATAGCTGTATGTACAAAACAAAGTTAAGCGGGAAAATTGCAAGTAGTGTAGGAATTAGAGATAAGAAATTCGGGAGAAAAATAATCTAGAATTATTAATTTTACTTACCATTCGATATTAGACATTTACTTTTAATTCAATTTATTAAATTTACAATACAACAATTAATGTACTTACAGAATGTTAACATGAACCGCGAAAGCAGGTCCGCAGCGAATAAATATTAAAAATTAAATTTGAAATTTGTAAGTTTTATTATTCGATATTAGACATTCACTTTTAATTCAATTTATTAAATTTACAATACTACAATTAATGTACTTACAGAATGTTAACATGAACCGCGAAAGCAGGTCCGCAGAGAATAAATATTAAAAAGTAAATTTGAAATTTGTAAGTTTTATTATTCGATATTTAAGATTAACTTTTAATTTCGCTCCCATCTCTTAAAAGGAATGCGCTCATGCGCACAAAAACATTGAACTAAGAAACGAAATAAAATACGAAGTGCTTATTGGGCGTTATGGTTATCGTTAGGGTTATGGTTAGAGTTAGAGTAAGAGTTAGAGTTAGAGTTAGAGTTAGGGTTAGGGTTTAGGGTTTAGGGTTAGGGTTAGGGTTAGAGTTAGAGTTAGAGGTAGGGTTAGGGTTAGGGTTAGAGTTAGGCTTAGGGTTAGGGTTAGAGTTAGAGTTAGAGTTAGGGTTAGAGTTAGAGTTAGAGTTAGGGTTAGGGTTAGGGTTTAGGGTTTAGGGTTTAGGGTTAGGGTTAGAGTTAGAGTTAGAGTTAGAGTTAGAGTTAGGGTTAGGGTTAGGGTTAGAAAATAAATAGTAAAAATATGTGTAATTTGTAAGTAAATTTGTATTTTTTTAGTCAGCAAATTATTAATTAATTTCGTAAATATTATTTTAAAAGATAATTCATATATCGTTTAATTGTATATTGACCGACACCGACGCCTCAGAGAAGTACGTTTCCACCCTAAGAGTTTTCTTAGCCGGAATTTCAAAGAAAACAATTGAATCAAAATAAAATATATTCATTCCAATAACATATTTTTAAAAAAAAACAGAATATTAGGCTAGTTTAACTCAAGTATCGATATGTAAGACGAGTTGCTATTAGGGTATGATTTTGAAATTCCGACTTTTCTTAATAGATTTCAAATAGACCACGTTGTCTGGCGTAACATTGCGACCAAATTGACGATTCTCTTATAATATTATAATGCATGAATAATAAATGTGTAGCGATCCGTTATTTAATCGAACATTAATATAATTGATTTTATTTCTGATATACACTTCCCCGATTCCTGAAAGAGTTTTTTTTCTTCTGATACATGGAAACGCCTATATTCACAGTGAATGGATGGGACTTAGCTAATTGTCGGGTTGGTCTAGTGTATTTAAGTCGAGGGGGAACTGGAGCAGCAAGTTCATCGGAGCACAATCCATTGAAGTACTTGTAAAACAAGCACAAGTATGCAACATTGCGGCGATGGGACAGGGGCTGGGGATTGGTGGATAGTGAGGGACCTATTAAGTTTGCGACTCTTTTTTGACCTTGCTAAGAGGGAGAGACTAGTGGATGATACACTATCCCAGATGTGGCAACAATACTCCATGCATGGGCGGATGGTGGCTTTGTAGAGATATAGGATAATGTCAGGCGTGAGAAGTTTACTAGCACGGTAGAGGGAGCCCACTTTCTTTGCAGCAGCTTTGGCAATGTCTTCAATGTATTTGTTATATATATATATATATATATATATATATATATATATATATATATATATATATATATATATATATATATCACTTGCTCTCACTTTCGTGTTTTCTCTCTTAATCCTCGTCTCTTTCTCTTTCTCAGTCTATCTATATATCTATCACCTTCTTCCTCTCCCTCCTCTCTTTCTCTCTCTTCTTTCTCTGTCTCATATTCTCTCTCTCCTTTCTCCCTCTTTCACCATGTCTCTCTCTCTCTCGCTATATTTCCTATTCTCTTTTCCTTCACTCTCTCCCTCGCCATCTATATCACTGTGATCCCCCCTCTTTCTATTTCTCTCACACCCTCTCTCTCTCCCTCTTCTCCCTCTTCTCTCTCTCTCTCTCTCTCTCTCTCTCTCTCTCTCTCTCGTTTTAGTTTATTTTTTAACATAACGCGTTGGATCAATGGTTTTAACCTTTTCAAAAGAGTAGAACCCTAATCCTAACCCTAAGCCTAACCCTAACGACACCCTAATACTACTCACCGAACTCCTCACGTTTGATTTTCTTCTTACTAATCTTGCAGAAAACGAAATATAACATCGAATGATGAATCTCTCACAAAGATTGCGACTTGGTTAACTAGCTTACGTAAAAATAACATTTTACGCCGAAGTCATCATTAAGAAACTATGTTAACGTGTCAAGGAAGTGACGTAGCATATAAATAGTACGTATGAAAGGAAGTGCGTGGCGAAAAACTGAGCACCGACTCTCTAAGGTTATGTCTGCGAAACTAAAATAGATATACTGGGGGAGAAAATTACTGGGTACTATACAAATACTTTCGATCCTAGTCGTGGGCTACCCGAAGGCTCCTTTTTCATTAGCTGCTACTCCTAGATGTAAGGGAGGGCGACATTTCTTTCCAAATATTACTCCATTTACTATTGATCCTTACTTTATAGTACTGGGTGTTCAGCAAGGCGCATCAAGTACCATTTTAAAAGTCTGTTGTATTGTTGCATTCTTGCTTACCTTCTGCTTACATTCGCCGGGGGTACCCGGATTTCGTCTAGTGGTTCGATGTGTCTTGTCTTCTTAACGACAACGCGGGGAACGTCGGCTTTTTTGTTAGAAGTTTTATTTAACATTACACAGCCATGCATTTAGTGGTTTGTTTGCACGGGAGAGTGAGAGAGAAAGAAAAGGGTTACTGGGAGAGATTTACTTTAGTCATTCTGGGCTACTACATTCCATCCATTCCGAACCGTGCCTATTGGCAACGGGCTCTCACATCTGCACAGGCCGCCAGCCAGGAACAAAGAGATCAACAAAGCCTCCCACCGTCATGACGTAACTTCCGAATTCCGCTTTGACTCCTACTTCCTTTCAGGGAGCCCTCCTACTCTCTGCACCCCCACTATCTAATAGTATGATTCGACCGAGGATTGAAGCCTGGTCTCCCGGTCTATGAGTGAATACTATTACTAGTATGCCAAATATTACTAAGAAAACTATTGTATAGTAAAATATAAAAATGGGTTATTGTGTTCATTACTGCCAGAGAGGCAAACACGCGAGTACTACGAAACCCATGAAGAATATAACTACTGCAAGAATGAACGAGAGATAAGTCGAGTACGTAAAATTAAAATGTCTACTTCGAACTTAACGTGAAGATACATGTCAAGGGAGTGGCTAAGCAATACACGTAGTTACATAAAAAAAGGAAAGATATGGCTGATATTAAGCTGGAGACGGCCTTTTGGGTTTTTGGTCTGTGAAGGAAGCAGACGTGTTTTGGAGGACTTCTCCCCACCCCCTGCGATTGTCTGAAAAATAAGAAGACTAATACTATACAATGCTCAACAGCAACTTGATGTGTAATAATATTGTATACCTTTTGTTTCCACCACATTTTAGGTCGTCCAGTTATGAACATTGAAAAGCGTACGACAAACACCGAGCAATGTATGAAAATAATATTAGCATGTTAGAACAACCTTCCTAATCATCTGTCTTGCTCCATGTGACTTGGTTTTTTTTCTTCACGCTCAAAGACTGTTTTTTTTTAGCGTGGGGAGAATCGAGGGGATCGTAACGACAGAGCTTACGAACATCCGAAAAAAATGATTCGACCAACGTATAGAAGCGTAGCAGAGAAAGGCGGGAAAGTTCATTAGAATCAAAGGAGTTACGTTGACGGTGGAACCATGTAGTTTGTTGCGTAGTAAGACTGAAGGAGAGATACATCAAATTTTCTTTCTTGATTGAAATTTAATTTTCTGAAACATCAAAATACGCAGAAATCTAAGAAATTTGTCTCAAGAACTACACAAGTGAAACATGCAAATGGTACAAAACTCTTTCGTTCGCGGAATTAATTTTACCCGCCCTGGGACGGGTATTATTCTCGTTATTTATAAATTTTAGATAGAATTAAAAAAAAACAAGTTCATACGTCATTTTCCGAAAACAATGAAAAGTATTCATTTTTAGCAGAAAAATAAATGAAATTAAAAGGACACGTCATTTTCCGAAGACATTAGAACAATATTCATCTTTTAGCAGAAAAAAATAAAATTAAAAGCATACGTCATTTTTCGAAGACAATGAAAAAAATTCATTTTTTGGCAAAAAAAAAAAATTAAAAGCATACGTCATTTTCCGAAGACATTAGAACAATATTCATTTTTTGGCAGAAAAAATAAAATTAATAATTATAATAATAATTCCGGGCAATGCCAGATCGGGTCAGCTAGTTTTAAAAAACGAACTTAGAAAAGTTATAACGAACCATCAATTGGAAATGTTTTCTATTTCAGCGTTAAGAAGAAATCATTACTCGTGAGAGCACACGAGAAGTTTCTGAAAAGAAAAAAAAAGACTAAAGATTTCCATGTCGGTCTGATACCGTGTGTGTTTTGTCAGCTTTTAATTTCCTGTTTTTTCAGGGCCGGGTTCATTGTCGGTAACTTTTTGAAGGGTCACCCCCCCCCCCCCTCTACACCACCGCACCCTACCCCGCTCCTTGCAAAACGAGTGAACTAAAAAAAATTCGACAGACTCATTTCCGGTGTTCTTTTGTAAAGGTGAAGGTTTCCGGTTCGTCTTTACTTATTTACATAATTCTTTTTATGCCTCTGCATCTATCTATATCTATCTATATCTATCTATATCTATCTATCTATCTATCTATCTATCTATCTATCTCTATATATATATATCTATCTAATTATCTAATTATCTATCTATCTATCTGTCTCTATATAATATATATAATATAATATATAATACTAGCGGAACCCGTTGCCCGGCGTTGCACGGGAGAAAGTAATACCTATTGCATGGCGTCGAATGAAAAAAGCACCGACCTATTGCTTTTTCTTCCCCGTCTACCGTGTTGGCGAATGTTTTAAATTTAAAGCAGTCACACACACACACACACACACACACACACACACACACACACACACATATATATATATATATATATATATATATATATATATATATATATATATATATATATATATATATATATATATATATTATATATCATGTGCATTCCAATGAAAAATTCCAAGGCCAAATCAATCGATAGCCCTTTCATCTAATCTTCCAATTTCTTCATGTGTCGTCAAACAACCAAACTTTACTTATGTAGTTTCGAGTTCGGTTGTGCTGTTTGACGACGAATAAAGAAATTGAAACATCAAGTGAAAAGTATAGCTATGGATCGATGCAATTCTCGGAAGTCCAATCTCCCAGGCTTTGCCTTCTCTCTTTGAAGAGGTATTAGTTTGTTGCTAATCGTCTGAGGTACCCCTACGAAAGAATGCTGATGGGGCTGCTCAGACATTTTTTGTGTGACAGAGTGCATACGTCTCTTGTGCGCTAGCTTTTCAATCGCCACCTTCCAGCCTTGTGTCACATCTCCCCGCGGTGAAAGGGAGGGAAACACCAACATCTCATAAGAACCACAAATAAATGTTTATCGTCTTTCATGAAGCATATTGTTACTATGGCAACTCACGCGCATCATCATCATCATCATCATCATCATCATCATCATCATCATCATCATCATCATCATCATCATCATAACCATCATCATCATCATCATCATCATCATCATCACCACCACCACCACCATCACCATTATCATCACCACCACCACAACCACCATCATAACCATCATCATCATAACCATCATCATCATCACCACCATCATAACCATCATCATCATAACCATCATCATCATCACCACCATCATCATCATCATCATCATCATCATCATCATCATCACCACCACCACCATCATCATCATCTTTATCACCATCATCATCATAATCATCATCATCACCATCATCATAACCACCACCACCACCACCATCATCATCATCTTTATCACCATCATCATCATCTTTATCACCATCACCATCATCATCATCATCATCATCATCATCATCATCATCATGGGTTTTGATAACTCAAAGAGAAGGAACCACTTCCTGGTTTCCTTCCACCTTGTTTTGTCTCTCAAACAGATTTGTAACCTTCATATTGGTCTTTTCCATTGTCTCGAGGTCCATTCTGTCGCTCTAGATGTCATCTTGTTGTCTGTACATCTCGAAAGATGACCTGCCCATCTATGTTTAGCCGTTCGTATGGTGCTGATGATGTCGTTCACTCAAGTTTGCTGTCTGGTCCAAGTGTTTCTTTTTCTTTCACATAAACTAATACCGAGCACAATGCGTTCCATCTTAGCTTTTCTATCGCTGCACTATTGAGTGCACATATTTCACCACAATATGTCATAACAGGCATGATGTGTTCATTGAACACATTCCGTTTCATGTTCATAGTGGACTTTCTACTTTTCATGGTGTTGTCTATTTTGGAAAAGCATCCAAGCGCAATGTACTCACCATAAAACACTTCTTTCGCTTTGATCAATGAAAACCATTAAAACAATTTTTTTTTTCAAAACGACTTTAAGATGGGCGTTACTCAGTAAATTGTGTTACACTTTTTGGCTTTGGCAATCAAATTATAATATGAATGATTTATATATATATTTATATATATATATATATATATATATATATATATATATATATATATATATATATATATATATAACCTCTCCCATTAAGAACTTAAAAGTACAATTGGGAATACACACACACGCACCCCCCCACACACACATATATATATATATATATATATATATATATATATATATATATATATATATTCCCAATTGTACTTTTAACTCCTTGGTAGGAGACATTTTTTAAATATGTTTTAAAAGCCACCCACTGCCCATGTCTTTTCACTTATAACACACAGATATTTGACAGATTTAGACACACGCATGCCAACATAAAGCCACACCCAACATCGACATATACACACAAACGTAAGCAATCACACACACACATACACACACACACATACACATACATACACACACACACACATATATATATATATATATATATATATATATATGTGTGTGTGTGTGTAATTTTAAACTCAGACATTGAGAAAATGGTTTAAACACACACGAGCCACACCAGGAATGCATTCGTGACATCCACACATAATCATTTTTGCACACAAATGCCAGACGTAGACGCCACATCGAGTCCATTTTCATCTCACAAATTAAAAAATAAACGCATAATAAAAATACTTAGGTTCTTTCAGATATCTCCAATTATCGCTAAAAAGTCCTTAATTAACACAAACTGACCACCATTGATACCAGATAACACAATTCCAGTACTCTGCTCTTTCTTCTTTTTCTCTTTCCCTATTTCTTTTTCTCTCCTTTCCCTCTCCTTTCCCTCTCTTTTTCATATTGTAGCCTGTTCTTCCCCGTCCCTTTCTTCGCACAACCCGGTCCCATACTACTAAAAACATGTGCGATCGTGGGCCTGATTCAGCATACGAGCCATAGTTTGGTAACTCTTGACTCGACAAGTATTTTTGACATTGGACTTGAATGACGACCATCTTGTAGTCTACAAGGAAGCAGATGGGAAATTCTTATGGAAAGTACGTTTGGTTTTAGGTACACAAAAATATTTCACCTAGTATTATGATAAACAAATAATTTTAAGAAATAGTTTAATAGCAGAATTTGGTATGGAGATGTTGAAAGCTTATTTCTTATTACGGTCATAAGGTATGTCAAAATGTCTCTATTTTAACAGCATTCTTAACTGTGTATTTTCAGAAACAAAAACGAAGCTAAATAAATTATATTCGCGCCAATAACATAGTTGAAGAAAAATCGGAAAAATAGGCTAGTCCGAACTAAATATCGATATGCAAGCTATTTGGGTTAGACTTTGAAAATCTGATAGGATAACTTTATACGTTACTAGCTATACCTACCCGGGGTTGTCCGGGATGCTGTGAAACAGTTTAATTTGCACTTTTTTAAAACTTATACAGAAAAAGTAATAAAACTTTAGTTGCAGGGCAGGCAGCTCTTTATATTGAATTAAAATATGAGTTATTGCCCTTGCTCATTTATTTTATTTTTCGGTCATAATTGAAAAATTGTCACTATTGTTTAATTTTGCTTCATCAAATTGAATATGAATATATTTTATTTTTTATTTTTCTTATCTTTCTGTTTTTGCTGAAGATGAGGTATCCTACCGGGTGCCAGACATTCACCGGCTATTTCAGACACTCCAGCCTCGAGATCTTTTTAAGATTCTAACTGTCCCTTTAAGTGCAATTGTGTGTATTTCTCTTGCACTCGGTTCACCGGGTATACTCGCCAGATAGCTTTTGAAATTCTTTTTCATTAGTCCTGTTGCTCCTATAATTACTGGTATGATGGAGATTTTCCTAAGATTCCAGTTTCTTTTCATGTCGTTGGTATTTCGTAATCTTTTCCCTTTCTGCTCTGTTCAATCCTGCATTATTAGGGACACTGGCTTCAACTAGGGTTGCTACTTTCTCCATTTTGTCCCATATAACGATTTCAAGTTTAACAGCTCCGTTTTCTAGATATGTAGCTGTAGGGATTGCATAGTCGTAGTGGATATGTGCATATGCATGTGTCTGTTTACTGTGCATTATTGTATTTCGTGATGAGTGCACAATTTCCGCATGTTGCAGTATTTTTATTGCTATTTGTTTGTTATGTTATTGTTGTTTTTTTTTGTATTTTGTATGTTTTTTTTTCTATTTCTTTACTTATTCTTATAATTATGCAGAATAATTAAATTAGGGTTAGGAAGAGTACCTTATAAGTAAACCCCGCCCCCTCTAACATTTGTATATCTTTGTACTTGAAAATTATTAAAGAAAGATGTTTTATTATTGTTATTATCATTTTTTTGTACTCACTAGGAGTTCTCACAAAAGTTATCGTCAGTGATTGCTCACCGACAACAACGAGTTGTGTTCCCTGGAGGCTGACTGACAACAAGCCTCTCCAAAGTTCCAGTATTCTCCACATCTTTTCGATAACCACCGCAAATAATCTTGCAGTATCGCAATAGCCGCCTACCATTGATTTCTCGCTGGGATTTGGGTAGCAATAAGCCTCCCCAAGGTTCCAGCAGTCTCCGGACTCTGTCAGTGGAGGTCTGGTTAGTGCTGTCCTTCCTCGGTCATCCCATCCCTTTTAATCTTCTACGACTATTTTGTGTGGGGTCAGCTGAGGCCAGTGTAATTTGGGGGTGGGGGGCAGTTTCTGTTTCTGTTTCTTGGTCCGTGATGTGATGTTCTTTCTGTGGTTTTGTTTTCTTCCTGTTGTAAATTCCATATGACTGGTTACCGTTCGTAGCGTATGCGGGTTGGTTTCAGCATTCGAGGATTTTCACCACCTCTTTCAATAATCATTGCAAATGATTTTGTGTTATCGCAACTGTAGCTTACCATTGATATCTCGCTGACTTTTATTATCTATATATTAATACGATAGCGTGTGTGTTCGTGTGTCACGCTTCCGGCAAAACCTCTGCGCATGCGTGCCGCACCTAGATTTTGAAAAACATTCAACTCGCCTAATTTTCGAAGCATTTTCAAGTATTTCCCTTTGGCGCAACGGTTAGCGACGTAGTATTTTTTTTTACTTCGGCCCGACTGGTTTATAGTTCGATCCCAACCAACCTCTAAGATTTTTTTTCTACATTTCGAGGGGAAGAGGAAGAGAGGTAGGGAGGGGACAACCGGGAAGACACATATTAATACAATAGCGTGTGTGATTTTGTGTGTCATGCTTACATCAAAAGCAACGACCTTCCGAATCTTTGAATGCTACTCATGAATTGGCTTGGCCTTTTGGCTAAGATCAAAGTGTAGTATCTGTTCCGATGGATACTGCACTCCATAGACTGGTATTGTCTTGGCCTTCGAGGCTTGATTTACGCTGGTCTATGGGTCTGTCCTGTGCAGTTCTAGGAGGTCAACCCTCCCAGGCTTCGCCTTCTCTCTTTGGGGAGAAGTAAGTTTATTGCTTACTGCCTGGGGCGCCCCTACCGGGGAATGCCGACGGGGCTGCCCAGGCAATTTTTAACGGCTCGAGTGCTCACCTTCTCGAGCGCTGGCTTTTCAAACCCCACTTTCCCGACCCGACCTTGGGTCACATCTTACCTTGTGGGAGTAAGATAAAACTGGCCTTGTGCCTAACTTCTGGAGAGGAGTAAATAAATACTTACATATTAGGAAAAAATAGGTATGCTCACCAAAAATTAGCAAAAATTATTGAGTAGAATTTTAAATAAAAATAAAATCAGTTTTATCGTATTTTGCCGACTGCCATTCATTTATTACTTGTTTATATGACAGACTATGTTATGTCCCCATGATTTACGTGTTTTTCGCTCTAATAAATGGCATATCCGTAAAATACGATAAAACTGATTTTTATTTTTAATTAAGATTCTACTCGATAATTTTTGATAAATTTTAGTGTAGATATGTGGCAGATCAATAGATCGATGAGACGAGCGGGCATTGAGGAAAAGGCTAGCCTGTTTAGCTACCCCTTTTCTTTCTAGGTTCGTTCGGCTTACTCTCTCCCTTTCTTTCTTTCTTTCTTTCTTTCTTTGTTTGACCCTTCTTTGCCTCTGGTGGTGAGACTCGCGAAATCTCGCCTAATCACGGTGGCCGGAGGTTTCTGACCAATGGGCGGCCGACAGGTCAGCTCGGCCGTACGTGATCTTAAAATTTATAAAAGAGGAGACAAGTCTCTTTCTCCCTCTCTTTTCCCCTCAGCGTTTTGGGAAGAACGCACCAAGAACTCTCGGCGATTCCCCCCCCCCCACCAGCTCGAACGAGCTGTGGAGGGTGGGGGAGAAAAAGGTAATCTTATTCACATCCTTCAATTTGACGAACATTTCTTCACACATGATCAATTACAAATTAGCCACACAAAAGACATTCACATGCTCGCATATATACACTTGCACGTACGAATCTAAGAACTCTTTAAAATGTTTCAAATATTAAATAAATTGTTTTGTTGATAAAAATGTTATTCCTTTCCTTTTTATATTAACCATTATAAAAGGCCTATTCGTATATGTATAGCTTCCTAATTCCTTCGCTTTCTTTAAGGTAAGTTTAAATAATGTTTTCTTCCTTCATCTTGGTTGTCTTAAACTGTTTTTATTTAATCCCCACGTGGTCCGATGGTGGAAGCCTAATGGTGTGATAACATGCAGTTATAAAGGCATCTATCACACTACCTATGGTTGGGGGATTCATTATCGCAAAACCATTTGTCCGAAATCCTTCGCGACTTTGTTCTCCTTTTGAATCTCCCGCCATAAACAAACACTTCCACCCCGGCCATAATTGGTGACCCCGAAAGACTTCCACCCCGGCCATAATTGGTGACCTCTTCGACGTTAACACGCTAACAAAATCCTTCTACGATAACATAAATACAAATCCTTCTGATTAAATTTTAAGATACAAATAAATAAAAAATAAGATAACCATTTCTAAACTTAAAGACAAACAAATAAATTTAAATATTAATCTTATTTAGCGAAGGAAACTTAGAATAGAATACGGCAGTAAGAAAACAAAAAAAACAAAAATTCATATACGAAGAAAATACAAGTCTACGAACTTAGCAAAAAAAAATGAGCGTCTCACATCACAAAAAAAAAAAAAAAAATCTCTTTCAACAAAAAAAAAAAAAATCTTCGTAAAACAAACAACAAAATTTCTTTCAACAAAAAAAAAAATCCTTTTTCATAAAACAAACAAAACCCCTTTCAACAACAACAAAAAAAAATCCTTTTCACAAAGCAACGCAAGGAAAGAAAATCTTGAAAAACAAAAATCATTTCTAACAAAAAAACACAAGATTTTTTTACAAAAAAAAAACTTCTTTCAAAAACAAATTTTAACGAAACAAACAACAAAAAAAACATCCTTTCACTGAACAAAAAAAAGGCGCTTTTCGCGAGACAAGGAGAGATGGGTCTACAAAAAAAAAACAGGAATCTTCCCACATGGCGCAAATATACCGGACAATGAAAAATTCCCGCCAAACGCCATTAAAAAAAAAAATGGAGCTACAATAGGCAAATACAAAAAAGAAAAAAAAAAAAAATTTTAATGAAAAATTAACGACGTCAACCCGACAACCAAAAAAAAAATAATAATGATAGTCTTATCAGTCGAGGAACAATGGAAGCAACAAAAGGCGACAAGCGTTGAATCTCCCAAGCCAAATACAGCTTCGTGTGAGAAATCTACAACCTGAGAAAATTTGTATCAGCTAAAGAATACTTACATGAATGCGACCAAATTTCAACGCAAGCCTAAAGATTGTTTCCTAAAAATACCCAGCTTCGTCTAGAGACATTTCTTTCTCCTGATATTTCATCAGCACAAGAATCTCTAGGTGAACGCTAAGTTCCAACAAAAAAAAATACACATCCGAAAGCTAAAACTACAAACAATACCAGCTTCGCGTGGCAGAAAAACCCAATGTGCACAAAAATTTAAATTTCGCCCGCGAACGCTAATTTTGCTGGAACACCCATATAACTTCGGCTTCATCCATCCCGGAATGAACGCTAAATCCTCGCTGATAAAGATGGTTGTTATATATAAATAAATAAATAAAAGTGAAATTGACATAGGGTAGTGTCTATCGGGTAAGCTCCGCTTACTGGTGGGGGACTATTGTGGCAGATCAATAGATCGATGAGACGAGCGGGCATTGAGGAAAAGGCTAGCCTGTTTAGCTACCCCTTTTCTTTCTAGGTTCGTTCGGCTTACTCTCTCCCTTTCTTTCTTTCTTTCTTTCTTTCTTTGTTTGACCCTTCTTTGCCTCTGGTGGTGAGACTCGCGAAATCTCGCCTAATCACGGTGGCCGGAGGTTTCTGACCAATGGGCGGCCGACAGGTCAGCTCGGCCGTACGTGATCTTAAAATTTATAAAAGAGGAGACAAGTCTCTTTCTCCCTCTCTTTTCCCCTCAGCGTTTTGGGAAGAACGCACCAAGAACTCTCGGCGATTCCCCCCCCCCCACCAGCTCGAACGAGCTGTGGAGGGTGGGGGAGAAAAAGGTAATCTTATTCACATCCTTCAATTTGACGAACATTTCTTCACACATGATCAATTACAAATTAGCCACACAAAAGACATTCACATGCTCGCATATATACACTTGCACGTACGAATCTAAGAACTCTTTAAAATGTTTCAAATATTAAATAAATTGTTTTGTTGATAAAAATGTTATTCCTTTCCTTTTTTATTAACCATTATAAAAGGCCTATTCGTATATGTATAGCTTCATCATTCCTTCGCTTTCTTTAAGGTAAGTTTAAATAATGTTTTCTTCCTTCATCTTGGTTGTCTTAAACTGTTTTTATTTAATCCCCACGTGGTCCGATGGTGGAAGCCTAATGGTGTGATAACATGCAGTTATAAAGGCATCTATCACACTACCTATGGTTGGGGGATTCATTATCGCAAAACCATTTGTCCGAAATCCTTCGCGACTGTGGTTAAAATCCAAAAACCCTTTGTTCTTCTTTTGAATCTCCCGCCATAACAAACACCTCCACCCCGGCCATAGATACCCTTTTTTTTGCCCGATATATAAGTATATCAGAGAGTTTTACGGTTTATTTATTCGGAACTGCGTTTTTCATATGTGCCCCCATTTGTATAAGTACCAAAATGCCTGAGAAACCCTGCCGGTATAAACGCGTCAGGTGAGTAGCACTAAACTAACCATAAGAGAAAAGGTAAAGCCTGGGAGGTTTGACGCCCTAGAACTGCACACAGCCGTATCTCAGCCCGGCAGCTACAAAGCCACTGTCGTACTGATTTGTATATTAATTCTATTATGTTGAATGTTATAGTCATTTACCGGGCATAAGGAAATTGACAGAATCACGTCAACGGGGAAAACTATTTGAATAAAAGACGCTGCCAAGCGGCCATTTTTTTTTTTTTAGTTTTCCTGTGAGAAGATTGCACGAAGCATTAAATGTGTGTAACAGACAGAATAAATAACATCTATGACAAAATGTGTTTATTTGTTGTAATTAATCATTCATATATACATTTTTATTTTATTTATTTATTTATTTATTTATGAAGTTTCTACTTTTGACAACTAAGGATAAGACGATAAAAATCGTTGACATTTTGAAACAATCATCCTGGAAACGTTTTCACACATGTATTACGCATATAATTAAAAAAACAGTCGATGGCCTAAAAACCATTTATATATATATATATATATATATATATATATATATATATATATATATATATATATATATAGTAATCCAAGTTAAGAATGTATTTACAGTGTAAAAAAATCCAGAGGAAATAAACCGGGTTTATATAGGCTATTCTTTATCTTTACGAATCTACAATCAGACCATGTATGGAGTACTGTTGTCATATTTGGGCTGGTGAATCTCTGTTCCATTTGAGGGTTCTTGATGAAGTGCAGAAACGTATCTGTCATTTGATTGATCTTTGTATATATATATATATATATATATATATATATATATATATATATATATATATATATATATATATATATATATATAAAGGGGAGGTATTTCCACTGTTTGTTTAACTGCTTTTAACTTTGGAAATTATAACAGTTTAAAGACCAGTCAAATGGAGATGTGTAAAATATAAAAAAAAGGTAAGCGAAAAACTGTGATTTATGTATTCATCAACGTTTTGTCTTTATTGAAAGACTTCCTCAGGATAAAGAAAACAATGTTTATATATATATATATATATATATATATATATATATATATATATATATATATATATATATATATATATATATATATATATGTGTGTGTGTGTGTATGTGTGTAAATGTAAAGTGAGAAAATAAAGATAAAGATTATATCTTTAAATTATATCCTATCTTGACTAGTCAATACTCGATATACGAGATAGAGCAATAGTATAAATAAATAAGTGATGAGAATAAAAATTGGATTAAATGCAATATCTATCAAATCATCAATTGTTCAAACTAGGGTAATATAAAATTAAAAAAAAATATTTTCCTTAATCCATGGATTTTCAAAGATATGCTCTTATCATTATATATATATATATATATATATATATATATATATATATATATATATATATATATACAGAAATTCAATACAACATCAGTACCGTCGGTTTCAAAGCTGATGTTGCATTGAATTTCTGTATTTTATAAATAAATATTTACGCTCTTAATCCTTCGAAATCTCGGATTTCTTAATTAATCGAACACTCTGCTGGGTTTTTCCTGCCCTACCACACTTATATATATATATATTCAAGGTTCAAGCAAAGTATTTTCAAGTCCTTAGCTCATGAGTTTTCAAAGATAATTCGTCTCCTCAGAGGACCATTACGTCAGTTATACCACTACAGGTAATAAAATTAAACTTTGAAAATATATAAAAATATATACAAAAATACATAAAAATATATAACATTAAATATATCAACCCAAAAACATACTTTTTTGTTAAATCTATACAATCCATCCAGGTCATACAATTTGAAAAACATAATCAGGAAAGACATCCAGAGGGTTGACTGAAGATTAATCCAGGTGATGAGTACCAGTCCAGATATGAGAAATTGAAATAACTGACAAAGTTATCCAGTCGCGAGATGCGTCGGCAATCGATGAAGTGAAAAGTATCCAATGTTTATGTTAATTATTACAACGATAAATAAATCAAATCAAATAATAAAGAAAGTTCAATAAACTCACTTAAAATTCCAAAGTCTTGATCTGGGCAACCCAAATCAAATCAAAGTTCGTTGGTTAATTGGAGAATCCGTTAAATCCGAATCGAACAAAAACAAGACTGAATTGAGTCATCAACCACGGTCATAGCTTCCACCGGAGCGAAAAAATAATTAAACTTCGCTCACCCGCTATTAAACCAAATATGACAACTCTTCCCCGAATGCAAGGCGATTTTAAAAGTGCCTACTTATCGGAGCGATGTTAATTAATCCTGTATCGGCCCGCCTGTCAAATTTAACCATATGTATATGTGTATATATATATACATAGTAAACTATGAAAATATATTGATGGCAATTAAGCTACACAGAGGCTCCCGCGTTTCATCCCCGGAGGGAATCTTCAGGCTATATATATATATATATATATATATATATATATATATATATATATATATATATATATATATATATATATATATATATATATATATATATATATATACGCGTGTTCAAACAAGTAAAATGACTTTGGAGATTTACATTTAATACGCACAAACTCAATATCAGACCAAACACACCTTACTCTCAAATAGCCAAACATTTCACCCAAACAGATCATACACTCGCTATTACCAAATGCATCTTAACAGACAACAACTTTCCCGCCAACATATGCACGCAAATAAAAAGGAAATAAAATGGATTGTAAAACTAAACACACATAGAAGGATTAATTTTTTATCGCAGTAACCTGTTTGTTATTTTTTCGGTCGTGCTGTAGTCATTGTAACAACACAGACATAGTGCAGGACGAAATCAACAAAGGTCCCTAGTAGTGTAGGCTAACCGTGATAACAGAAAAGGTTACAAAGGCAATCGAACTTTTCAACAGATTTTCAGCACCACTACTCTCTCTCTCTCTCTCTCTCTCTCTCTCTCTCTCTCTCTCTCTCTCTCTCTCTGCAAATTTCCTCCCTGCTTTTCATCTGTTCTTTTATTTATCTCATTTAGTCTCCACATGTTCTAATTAGTTCTTTACATATGCTAATTAGTTCTTCACATATGCTAATTAGTTCTTCATATATGCTAATTAGTTCTTCACATGTGCTAATTAGTTCTTTACATGTGCTAATTAGTGCTTCACATGTGCTAATTAGTTCTTTACATATGCTAATTAGTTCTTCACATGTGCTAATTATTTCTTCATATATGCTAATTAGTTCTTCATATATGCTAATTAGTTCTTTACATGTGCTAATTAGTTCTTTACATGTGCTAATTAGTGCTTCACATGTGCTAATTAGTTCTTTACATATGCTAATTAGTTCTTCACATGTGCTAATTATTTCTTCATATATGCTAATTAGTTCTTTACATATGCTAATTAGTTCTTCACATGTGCTAATTAGTTCTTTACATGTGCTAATTAGTTCTTCATATATGCTAATTAGTTCTTCACATGTGCTAATTAGTTCTTCACATGTGCTAATTAGTTCTTCATATATGCTAATTAGTTCTTCACATGTGCTAATTAGTTCTTCACATATGCTAATTAGTTCTTTACATATGCTAATTAGTTCTTCATATATGCAATTATAAAAGTCTACAATTGTGAAGAGAAGCCCTTTTTTTTACTCTGGCAGATGGGCAGTCACGACATGCAAAGCATCTCATTCTCTTTTCAGCTGGTAAGTGTTTCTCTTTATTGTCATCCAGAAATGCATTAGAGATTATTTCCCAGAAAAAAAACTACATATGAAAAAAAAACAAAAAACGATTTCACATATTTGAGTTTTTCATCTTTCCCATCTGTGGTTATTGGGTGTTTAGTAACAGATAACCGGATGGTTACCGATTTGCCCCACTTATTAGCTCGGAAATGAACCTTGGTTGATGGATGGGTTAAAGTGCTTTTTTTTTAAGACTAATGATAAGGCTGAAACATTTGCTTGTACGCAAGAAACGATTGGCGGGAAGAATTCCTCGGTGTCTCTTTGATTGATGCAGCAGTCATGGCATCATCATCCGAAAATAAGAGGTCGCGTCTCATTCTCGTTTTGTCGAGAGCCTTTAGCTTTGAACGGTCGGCGATTACAGATTCTAGTGCTTCTACAGAATTTGAACCAAACTAAACTAAATTTTCCTGTAAGCAGCCGGAAAAGGCCGAGTAAAACCGAACCGTCGTCAAACAGTCAAAATTTAAACAAAAACAAAAAAAACTCGTCCTTTTTTTTCTTTGTTTTGAAAGGGTTTCGGTCGTCGGCAAACAGTCAATTAGTACATAGTTTAGGATTAGTTTAATCAAGTTCAGGTTAGTTTAGGGTTTATTGTTAACAATAACAGTCGTCCTCTGTACATTTTTCTCCTTCAAAATCCAGTCGTCCTTTGTACATTTTTTTTTTTTCATGTAGACGAATACTTATCTCTTACATTGTTCCTTATCGCAAGGGTTCAGATATGTTTGCATTTTCTGCAATTTCTTCTTTTTTTTCTACAAGTTTTTTTTTCCTTTGAAGAATTCGATTACTCCGTCGGGAGACTGAATAATCTTCATTTTTAGTTTGATCATTTTACGCTTGATCATTTTTAGTTTGATCATTTTTAGTTTGATCATTTTTAGTTTGATAATTTTTAGTTGGATCATTTAACGTTTGATCATTTTTAGTTTGATCATTTTTAGTTTGATCATTTTTAGTTTGATCATTTTACGTTTGATCATTTTTAGTTTGATCATTTTTAGTTTGATCATTTTACGTTTGATCATTTTTAGTTTGATCATTTTTAGTCTGATTATTTTACGTTTGATCATTTTTAGTTTGATCATTTTTAGTTTGATCATTTTTAGTTTGATCATTTTACGTTTGATCATTTTTAGTTTGATCATTTTTAGTTTGATCATTTTTAGTTTGATCATTTTTAGTTTGATCATTTAACGTTTGATCATTTTTAGTTTGATCATTTTTAGTTTGATCATTTTTAGTTTGATCATTTTTAGTTTGATCATTTTTAGTTTGATCATTTTTAGTTTGATCATTTTATGTTTGATCATTTTTAGTTTGATCATTTTTAGTTTGATCATTTTACGTTTGATCATTTTTAGTTTGATCATTTTACGTTTGATCATTTTTAGTTTGATCATATTTAGTTTGATCATTTTTAGTTTGATCATTTTACGTTTGATCATTTTTAGTTTGATCATTTTACGTTTGATCATTTTTAGTTTGATCATTTTACGTTTGATCATTTAACGTTTGATCATTTTTAGTTTGATCATTTTACGTTTGATCATTTTTAGTTTGATCATTTTACGTTTGATCATTTTTAGTTTGATCATTTTACGTTTGATCATTTTACGTTTGATCATTTTACGTTTGATCATTTTTAGTTAGATCATTTTGAGTTTGATCATTGTTAGTTTGATCATTTTTAGTTTGATCATTTTTAGTTTGATCATTTTTAGTTGGATTATTTTTAGTTTGATCATTTTTAGTTTGATCATTTTTAGTTTGATCATTTTTAGTTTGATCATTTTTAGTTTGATCATCTTTAGTTTGATCATTTTTAGTTTGGTCATCTTTAGTTTGATCATGTTTAGTTTGATCATTTTACGTTTGATCATTTTTAGTTTGATCATTTTACGTTTGATCACTTTTAGTTTGATAATTTTTAGTTTGATCATATTTAGTTTGATCATTTTTAGTTTGATCATTTTACGTTTGATCACTTTTAGTTTGATAATTTTTAGTTTGATCATATTTAGTTTGATCATTTTTAGTTTGATCATTTTACGTTTGATCATTTTTAGTTTGATCATTTTTAGTTTGGTTATTTTTAGTTTGATCATTTTTAGTTTGATCATTTTTAGTTTGATCATTTTACGTTTGATCAGTTTACGTTTGATCATTTTTAGTTTGATCATTTTTAGTTTGATCATTTTTAGTTTGATCATTTTTAGTTTGATCAATTTACGTTTGATCATTTTTAGTTTGATCATTTTACGTTTGATCATTTTTAGTTTGATCATTTTTAGTTTGATCATTTTACGTTTGATCATTTTACGTTTGATCATTTTACGTTTGATCATTTTTAGTTTGATCATTTTACGTTTGATCATCTTACGTTTGATCATTTTACGTTTGATCATTTTTAGTTTGATCATATTTAGTTTGATCATTGTTAGTTTGATCATTTTTAGTTTGATCATTTTTAGTTTGATCATTTTTAGTTTGATCATTTTACGTTTGATCATTTTTAGTTTGATCATTTTTAGTTTGATCATTGTTAGTTTGATCATTTTTAGTTTGATCATTTTTAGTTTGATCATTTTACGTTTGATCATTTTACGTTTGATCATTTTACGTTTGATCATTTTTAGTTTGATCATTTTTCAGTTTGATCATTTTACGTTTGATCATCTTACGTTTGATCATTTTACGTTTGATCATTTTTAGTTTGATCATTTTTAGTTTGATCATTGTTAGTTTGATCATTTTTAGTTTGATCATTTTTAGTTGGATTATTTTTAGTTTGATCATTGTTAGTTTGATCATTTTTAGTTTGATCATTTTTAGTTTGATCATCTTTAGTTTGATCATTTTTAGTTTGATCATTTTTAGTTTGATCATTTTTAGTTTGATCATCTTTAGTTTGATCATTTTTAGTTTGATCATTTTTAGTTTGATCATTTTTAGTTTGATCATCTTTAGTTTGATCATTTTTAGTTTGATCATATTTAGTTTGATCATTTTTAGTTTGATCATTTTACGTTTGATCATTTTTAGTTTGATCATTGTTAGTTTGATCATTTTACGTTTGATCATTTTTAGTTTGATCATTGTTAGTTTGATCATTTTTAGTTTGATCATTTTTAGTTTGATCATTTTTAGTTTGATCATTTTTAGTTTGATCATTTTTAGTTTGATCATTTTACGTTTGATCATTTTTAGTTTGATCATTGTTAGTTTGATCATTTTTAGTTTGATCATTTTTAGTTGGATTATTTTTAGTTTGATCATTGTTAGTTTGATCATTTTTAGTTTGATCATTTTTAGTTTGATCATCTTTAGTTTGATCATTTTTAGTTTGATCATTTTTAGTTTGATCATTTTTAGTTTGATCATCTTTAGTTTGATCATTTTTAGTTTGATCATTTTTAGTTTGATCATTTTTAGTTTGATCATCTTTAGTTTGATCATTTTTAGTTTGATCATTTTTAGTTTGATCATTTTACGTTTGATCATTTTCAGTTTGATCATTTTTAGTTTGATCATTTTACGTTTGACGTTGTCGTTAATTGTCGGCTGCCAGGATTTTTTAGCGGTTTCCGATTCGAAAAACGCTACATTTATTTCCGGCTAGTACCGGAACCCTGCTTCGGAAAGAATCGGTTTAGTTTGGTTTAAATTGTGTAGAAGTACTAAACTTCCGAATTCTATATAATCGCCGGCCAGTATCTGGTTGGCGCAGATTACAACGACCGGCCCAGGAGTGTCTGTTATGTTCATTGTATTTTCAGCTTGTTACCGTCCATCGTCACATCGTTCTGTAGCCTTATACGGATTTGAATGTGTCAAGTGGATTGTAAAATAACAGAGAAAATAGAAACCTTCCGAAGCCACATCATGCGCTTCATTATTGACCATAAGTTATCTGATCACATCAGTATCGCAGAGTTGCGAAAACTCACTGGCATCTCAATAATGTCCTCTGTCATCACATGTAAGTCTTGGGATTGTTTGGTCATGTTAACCATTCCAGTGGAGGGCTATGCGTTGAGGACATAATACAAGGAAGCCGGTCGAAAGGTAGACAAAAGAAAAGATGGATAGATAATGTTTGTGAATGGACGAACATGAACAGAAACCAAGCGAACACCTTGGCCCAAGATCGTAAAGCTTGGGTGGGGTCATTTAGCCATGTTAGTGTGTATTTTGCAGCTAGCGGGGAAAACGCTTAATAATACCTGAAACGAGTCAAGATCACTAGGAGAGGCGTGGGCGTTGTAAAGCAGCCGAAGACGTGCAAGGTATGTTACTTTGAGTTGAACTGTTAATAATTAAGAACTGTATCATAGGTAGCTGGTGACGTGGAGATCGGAAAGTTCATTGGGTCTCGTAGATTTTTTAACAGTTTTAAAAGGAATCGGCCAATAACCAGATGACTTAGAACGAATGTTTGCAATGTGTGAATGTTTGAATGTTTGTAAAGGACACCATTTTGAAAATATAATTCTTGCTTTGTGTTATTTCGGTTATTCGGACTATAGTTTTCATTTTGGAGACTATATTCACTACGTTTCGGCCGATGTAACCTCCAACATTATTCAGGTGTGTATTGTCGAACTCGTGAATGTTTGAAGGTTTGTAAAGGACACCATTTTGGAAATATAATTCTTGCTTTGTGTTATTTCGGTTATTCGGACTATAGTTTTCATTCTTGGAGACTATATTCACTACGTTTCGGCCGGTGTAACTTCCGACCTTATTCGAGTGTGTCTTGTAGAATTAGTGAATGTTTATGTGTTGGATAATGGCCCTATGGGAATGGACGTATCTGTTGGAAATCGTTGGTTTGACTTGCGCGAATTAGCGCGGGGGGGGGAGCGTGCAGTCGAGTACAGAATAGGGCCTGTTCTCACAGTCGGAAAGCACAGACGTGACAGGGTCACCGCGTGACGAGACTTCAGGTCAAGGGTCAATGTGCACCTGCGAGAGGCTCTGTGACGTCACGGGCCTTAGCGTGGGAAGCAGAGGGATCCGTGACGTCACTCGTTCTTCGTGAGAAGCGAGTTTTAACAGCCTGGGTTTTGGATGCGGACCTATTAGACGTGATTTTTACCATGTAAACCACAACAGATTAAGGGAAATATTTCCCTAAGAAAATACAGGCGAAAGATCTCTCCCCCCCCCCCTCCACGAAGGGTTAAGACTTAATTGCTAAGTAATTACGAAAGCAGTAATTTGCACTCTCTCTTTCTCTCTCTCTCTCTCTCGACGTTAGTGAATATCTCCCAGCTGATTTGATAACTAACGCTTGAAATAAAACTGAAGTTAAATTAAAAAGATTGTTTGTCTTCCGACCCGATCATGGAGTTTTTGTTGCAGCGGCGTGGTTCACGGCAGAAGTAGGAGGGAGTTCAACCACTAGACGACATCGAGACGGCGACCCTTTGCGCGGCGAGGGAGAAATTGAAAGGTATGCAAACTATATGATGTATGTTTTAAAAATGACGAGTGGACAAAACGCGTACTGCCGCGGTCCAAGCAGGAGAGGGACTATGCAACATATGTCGAACTCGGGAATCTGTACGGATTTTCGAACGGAACCCTTTATTTAATCGAATTTCGTAAGGCTTGGACGACACTCAGCCATGTTAGTGCGTATTCTGCAGCAAGCAGAGAAAGCGTTTAATAATAAAACCGACTATCGAAACAACATAGAAGCCGATTCGAAAAAGTATACTTTATTCAATTCTTCAGTCGAGAATATATCCGGATGACTTTTACATCTACCTCTAGTTACGTATTTTTTTTATTATTTTGTACTGAAACGACATTTGACAATAAACTTTATTATATTCCCTAGTCGAGAACACACCCGGCCTTAAAGGGATGCCACCGAAATCGTACCATACCCTCCAAAGAGAAAAAAAACATTAAAATGTAAAACTAATGTTATATCTATTACTTATACCCGTCCCGGGACGGGTATTTTACTAGTTAAGTATAAAAACTGAAAAATAAAATGTTGGGAAATAAATAGTCGTTTTTTATGGAAATCGCTCTAGACAAGGCATGAAGCCACTTGATGTAAGGAGCTAGAAAATAGTAATTTACGGTAAAAAAAAAACTAGCCAATGTTATATGGGTAGATTCCGACCCAGAAAACAGCAATTCTTCCCCCTTTATCGCTCCTGGAATGTAAGGACTAACGGACAAAATAAGGGAAGCGAGAGTTACGAGGCTGCCGAAAGTAAACCGAAAGTCTTAGTTTAATTTTTTTTAAACTGAACTGAAAGTAAAAACAATAGTGGGAAATGAGAGAGAGAAAGAGAGAGAGACAGAGAGAGAGAAACAGACAGACAGACAGATATCAGACAGACAGACAGAAAGAGATAGACACATCTCTCATATTAGTATAGGTTGCCAACTGCTATCCTTTAGGTTGACCTGTATTCTGAATTTCATCTGTCATTGCTAGCAAGTGTCTGGTCAGTACAGATCACAATGAACAGCGCGGAATTGCTCGTTAATGTTTGATGTATTTGCAGATTAGTAGTGGTCCTCGGATTGCAAAGCAACTAGAACCATGTATTACGTAATCACCTGGTATTTCCGAATGGTCACTCATCGAAGTACATTGTAACAATTAAATACAGAAGTAATCCAGGACGAGTCAAAAAAGACAGCTGACAGTATACTGTCTTATATTTCCTCTAGATGGAAGCACACGCACACAGTAGTCAATCCAACGTCGTATTCACACAAATACACATACTGGGTTGTACACAGCGACTATTTATTTTCTCGTATCCTAATATCAATTAATAATTCCTACATTTTTTTCAACTTTCTCGCTTTTTGAAAGAAGATATATGATTCGAGATGCAGTGTTTCAATGGGTACGAAGAAGCCCCGATATAAATGTGTATTTTAGATGGAGTAATTATTTCATTATGCGTATCATTTATAGTATTAACTCCATTCGGATAAAGTGTGTTAGTGTGTAGGTTAGAGGTGTGATTAAATTATTTGAGGAGGTTATAATATGGCGCTGAGTTATTTGGGTTGGGATGCTACTAACCGAAGCGCTATAATGGTGTATGCTTGGGTCACATCATGCACATTAAGCTGAGATATAGATTGAGAATGTGTGCGTGTATTAGATAGAGAAGATGTAGGAGTACTAATATTATTTAGTAAATTAGCTTGAGGAGGGAATTCTTTAACTGTGCAGACATATATTACATCTTTGTGTATACAATCGTTGTTGAGCGGGCATTGCCGTCATATTTGGCAGTTGCAATTACAAATAGGAGCTATAGACGGATTAGGTGTCTAGGCAGATACAATTTTCTTATTGTTAGAAGTTATTATTGTTTGGGATATATTTGGCCTTATGGAGTAGGAGATTTTTATAGAGTTTTTTTTATTTGGGATAGTACTATATATGTGTGGATGTTTAAAAGATTTTTTTATAATTTTAAAGAATTCTCTTGAAACATTTGTTTTCACAGTGTTGTCATATTGAAGGTCGAACCATATTTTTGTTTTATTAAATTGAATTCCACATTTAAGATTTTTTTCCGTTGAGGTTGAAAATATCACATTTTTATTCCGCCACTTATTTTTTAATTTTATTTTTTTTACTAATTCTCTTGTATTCCTTTTGGTTAGTTACTTCTTTGCCGATGAACTTTAATCTCGGACTTGAATCCCCTTTATTTTCCTAAACAGAATTTTTTTATTATTTGGACTTTTGAAGACATTCTGCTATTCGCCCTCTACCTGTTTAACATTTATGCTTTACTAGATGTACTTTTTGGGGACATGTTTACATTTTTTTCATCAAAGATGATTCTCTTAGCTCAAAAGTTTTCTTTTATATATTTTTATATTTTTTTTATATTTTGATATTTTCAAATCCGTGCTATTTTACAGTTTTATCCTAATGATCTCCTCTGATGATAAAATCATGCATTTTTGAAAATCCATGGGTTAAAGGAAAGAAAAAAATATGATGTATATATTTCTCGTTTGAACTATTTGATGATTTAATAAATATTTTACTTTTCCGGATTTTTATTCTCATAACTTATTTCCTTTATATATATATATATATATATATATATATATATATATATATATATATATATATATATAGTTTTTGTTTTGTTTGATTGATGCCAGTCGGAGATACTTCTAGTGATTGGTGATACCGTGAAACTGCAGTAAAGTGCTCAAGCTCAGTATATTTTATTTAAAAAAGCCATGTTAATAATTAGGTACGTGCATAATATTCAGTATTCGAATAGGTTTGAAAAAAGAATCTTCCCTTACTAGATTTATATCAAGTACGAATAATTACTTATATTCAATTCCACAATCTGCATTTTTATAGTCATGAAGTGTAGCACAAACATATACAACAGTAAAAACAAAACAACTTAGCACGAGTGGGGTTCGAACCCACGCGGACATTCGTCCATTGGAACTTAAGTCCAACGCCTTAACCACTCGGCCATCGTGCTACATACGATCTCACAAAACGCAGTTGGTTTTCTTCTATCAATAGGTTATAAGTTTCTGATACGGTTGTTGCTTTTGTTGGCATACTTTAGGCAGCAAGTCATTATCCAAGCAAACGTTGTTGAACGTCACGGAACTTTCTCGTTTGTAAATCTTCTTCGTGAGGTTCTCAAACAGTGGAGCTAAAATAAAATGAACTCAATTACACACCCTCTCTTTTCTTTCATTCGCCCTTAACGATATCTATAAAACATTAACTCCAGTCTTCTTAATTTAAAAAACCTAATCCTGAAGACGACGGAGAAAGTCGAAAGCGCTCGAGAGAAAAATGGCCGAATCCAGAACAATCGGGGAAATACTCTACGTATTGCCACCTGAAACCAGAAGGATAGCTCGACGGTTTGAGAACCTCACGAAGAAGATTTACAAACGAGAAAGTTCCGTGACGTTCAACAACGCTTGCTTGGATATATATATATATATATATATATATATATATATATATATATATATATATATGTGTGTGTGTGTGTGTGTGTGTGTGTGTGTGTGTGTGTGTGTACAGGACCGGCGGGACAGTTATAAAAGTGGGGGGGCGGTTAAACACATGCATATATAACTTCATTATTGATGACCGTAAAGTGGGGGGGGGGGGCAAGTCAAAAAGTGTGTGTGTGGGGGGGGGGATTTAGCCCCCCCACCCCCGGTGCCGCCGTCCATGATATATATTGAATTATAGTTTTAATATTTTACCTGCGTACGGCGTCGTTTCACGCTTACGACTCGCCTCAGAGCAGAGAAAGAACAATCTCAGACAGTCACAGGACGCGAACCTTATTGACAGAGACACCTTGAATCTGTAAGCGTTAACTTTAGTCCAGTGGACGACGAGAGATTGTCACGCGATAACAGGGGAAAATAAGTTATATTTAACACTGAAAGCGGCGAGTGTAAACATAAAGGCGTGCGATAGAACTCAACGACAGGGCCGGAGTCTTGCACTGGGGCTTCAGGTGAATGCCTGTTTTTTGTTTTTTAATTTCTCCAACAGTGCTCTTACTTTAATTTTACTTAAAGGAGCTCTTAATAATAGTAAATTATATTTGTAACACACACACACACACACACACACACACACACACACACACACATATATATATATATATATATATATATATATATATATATATATATGTGTGTGTGTGTGTGTGTGTGTGTGTGTGTGTGTGTGTGTGTGTGTGTGGATAGAAGCGCGACTGAAAGCAAGACAAGATGAATGCATAACTTTACCTGATAAAATAGTGGAACCATTGCCAATAACAGAATCGAGTTGGTCAAAAGTCGTACCATGCTAATTCGTACGAATTTACTTGTTTATGTTTGACTTGTCTGTAGTAGGGGTTAGGGTTAGGGTTAGGGTTAGGGTTAGGGTAAGGGTATGGGTTTGGGTTAGGGTATGGGTTAGGGTTAGGGTTAGGGTTAGAGATAGTGTTCGGGTTAGGGTTAGGGTTAGGGTATGGGTTAGGGTTAGGGTTAGGGTTAGGGTTAGAGATAGTGTTCGGGTTAGGGTTAGGGTAAGGGTATGGGTTAGGGTTAGGGTTAGGGTTAGAGATAGTGTTCGGGTTAGGGTTAGGGTAAGGGTATGGGTTAGAGATAGTGTTCGGGTTAGGGTTAGGGTTAGGGTTAGGGTTAGGGTTAGAGATAGTGTTCGGGTTAGGGTTAGGGTTAGGGTAAGGGTATGGGTAAGGGTATGGGTTAGGGTTAGAGTCAGATACGCCCTAAGATGGAGTACTGCTTCTACATCTTCAGAGGTGCCGTTCAGAGCACTCTTTCTTGCCTCGACAGAGTACAAAGTCGACTTCGCAATCTAGTGAGAGATGATCTTCTCTATTCCCTACTGTCTTTTTCTCACAGAAGAGACGTTGTCAGTCTTTCTCTACTCTATTGTTATTTCAATGCAAGGTTCTTTACTGAGCTCAAATTTCTGATTCCGCCACCGTAAGACATTCACAGCGAGAACTCGTCTTATTATAACTACTTCAAATAGCTTTTTTAGGTAACTTTCGTAATCAAATGTACTTTTCATGCATGAATTAAAAACTCGGTCATAATTATTCCCGAATAACCGGCCATATCAGCAAAGTAAGGGATGTTTCTATTCTACTTCTATAACGGTGTATTTTTTTGCTGCTGCCTTTTGTTTCAATAGGGACTATTTTCAGATGCGTATCTTTCTTAACATCCCCAGAGGCAGACCTTCGCCGGCGCATTAATAATACAATGATTGTACGGCAGGGCGAGATAAGCTACGCTGTGAACATACAGGTTATTGTCATGGAGTCGTCTGCTAAATGGAAAACGTGATAGAGATTAAAGAAGAAAGAAAGAAAACTTGGAAGAAATGTGATGAAGAATCATCGGTTTCTTTTTATATGAGTTAAAAAGAAAAGAATAAAGAAAACACCCAGCGTGAAGGATTTAAATGAGGACCAAAAACAAAACCTTCTTTTGGGGAGTGAATTAGTTTGATGCTATCGCCGAAACACACATGCACGTATAATATATATATATATATATATATATATATATATATATATATATATATATATATATATATATAGAGAGAGAGAGAGAGAGAGAGAGAGAGAGAGAGAGAGAGAGATAGAAAGATAGAATGGTAATTTATAGAAGGCAATACAATGCAGATGTGTAACGCATAAACACGAACTGAAGCAAATTAATACATATAACGGTGGAATGAGTGTGGCAGGCTCCACCTTTTTATTAATACAGTATATATATATATATATATATATATATATATATATATATATATGGGTTTGGTAGTTTTGTTTTACGGCATATCAACCCTTTTTGGGTTATTTAATGCCAAATCTGGTCATTATAGTAAAAGTTTTTATGCTTCAAGTTCTTTATATCTTCAAATGTTTAATCATCGTTTTTGGTTTGGTAGTTTTGTTTTACGGCATATCAACCCTTTTTGGGTTATTTAATGCCGAATCTGGTCATTATAGTAAAAGTTTTTATGCTTCAAGTTCTTTATATCTTCAAATGTTTAATCATCGTTTTTGGTTTGGTAGTTTTGTTTTACGGCATATCAACCCTTTTTGGGTTATTTAATGCCGAATCTGGTCATTATAGTAAAAGTTTTTATGCTTCAAGTTCTTTATATCTTCAAATGTTTAATCATCGTTTTTGGTTTGGTAGTTTTGTTTTACGACATATCAACCCTTTTTGGGTTATTTAATGCCGAATCTGGTCATTATAGTAAAAGATTTATGCTTCAAGTTCTAAAAATAAAATAAAAAAGGGGAGGGAGAAAGGGAGAGGGGCTGTTGTTTTCGTTTTTGGTTTTGTAGAACATAATTAAGTTTTACAAAAAAAAAAAAAAAAAAAACATCAATGTAGGTGAATTTCGTCTCAGGGAGCCACAGGGCAGCCTGATCTGGTATCACCAGTATATATATATATATATATATATATATATATATATATATATATATATATATATATATATATATATATATAAACGTAGACTTAGTATAAGGAACGTTTATGTTTTTGTCTTTTAAGGGAAGTGGGGTCTGATCAACTCTGCTGGAAACCATGAAATTAAATACTGTCTTGTTTTTAAATTCCCGAAACAGTTTTTCATGGTAAACAACTGATGATCCCTTAAAATAGTGTTAGAAACTAACTAATATAATAACTGTAAAAAATAAATTGACTTACATGAGTGATTTTCCACTGGAAGACTTGGGACTATAAGTTTTTTTTTTTTTTTTTTTTTTTTTTTTAATAGTTTTAATGGTTGAGAAACTTCCGAAACTATATATATATATATATATATATATATATATATATATATATATATATATATAGAGAGAGAGAGAGAGAGAGAGAGAGAGATATATATATTATATTATATTATATTATATTACAACATTACTTGCGTCAGTGTGATTTGATGGAAGTTCCGTAAATTCTAGGAGAAAATTTCCCTTTTTCAGATGTGTGTTCAACCATAATTCGAACGTGAATAAGAAGACAGTTGCCGGTGAGGACTATTAGGCAGAAAAAACTCTTATAAATATATAAGAGAGAACAGGGACGAATATTAATTTTGTATGGATTACTTTTGTGTGAATTTTTAAAAAAATCATCGAAGTACAGAAATAAAGAAGTTGTTAAAACTAATGAAAGTTATGTTTTTGGATTACTTCCTCATGGTCAATGGAATACAAATACAATATATATATATATATATATATATATATATATATATATATATATATATATATTGATAATTTTATTTACACAGACATGTACAAAATCTGCGACACTGGCATGTCGATGTTATCGATCAACAGTTACTATAAACTAAGATCTCATCAGGCAGAGTTAGAATCCGATCTTAACCTCACTTAACCTCACTTTCTATATATTACTGGGAACTATACAACAATAACCTATCACCAACAGTAACTTGGAACACAATTAGAAGAACTAGCACTTGTGGTTCCCTAAACTCACCTTGCTACCTTTGCCTAACAGAAAAACTTGAAATAATTAAATTTAGTGATAGGGGCAAACTTCTAAACAAAAAACAAGAAACATCAATTAACTGTAGGCATAATAGATTACACCTTCTTAGTAATCCACTCATAACCCCTTAGGCTGTTACTATATATAAAAAAAAAAAATTCAAAAAAACACCTCCCCACCAACTGAAAATTTTGTCAACACAACTATCATCTTATACCTTTTATTAATTATTATTATTTTTATTTTTATTAGTAGTAGCATTTTTGTTTGTAGTATTATTTGTAGTAGTACTGTAAGCGGTAGTATTGGTTGGTATTATTATTGTTGTTATTATTATTATTATTATTATTATTATTATTATCATTATTATTATTATTATTATCATACCCACAACGTTTAACACTAATGGTCATCTTCTGTATTTTTCTTTACTCTTAAATACCCCCCTTTTATGCTTATCCATTTATTGATTAATATTTCTATATTTCTTAGATTATTTTTTAGATTATATTTTTTAGATTATTTTTAGATTATCATTATCAATTATTTATTACTACTATTATTAATATCTTAAACTTAACTATTTGACATTGAATTATTTTCTTCACTTTTTTCATTTTTTCATTTTTTCATTTCTGTACTTTTTATCAAGATAATTATTGTTATCAGTGGTGACATCATGTCTGACGTTACTATCATGGTTATTGTTATTTGCAGCAATGAAATTAACAGTATCACTATTATTATTAATAATACTGATATTGCCATGTTTTACCGTTACCTTACTTTTGCCTCCACTGCCATTTTTATTATTATTATTATTATTATTATTATTATTATTATTATTATTATTATTATTATTATTATCATTATTATTATTACTACTACTATTATTGCCACCATTATGACTACTTCTATAATTTTTCACTATCATCATTGCTATTGTTAAGATTACTGGGATTACCACTCTGATTACTGTTGTCTGTTAAACCACTATTTTTGTATGATCAGCATTATTGCAACCATTAACCCATATCATAATATCGGCAAACATTATCTTATCATTATTTAATATTATTATGATAATCACTACCCCCTAGGATTCCTAATATTCCTTAATTATTCTATTTCTTTCCTAAACTATTATTTTTATAAACTCTAAAATATTATTGACCACTATTATTATTTTTATTATTATTATTACCATTATTATTATCATTATTATTATTATTATTATTATTATTATTATTATTATTAATAATAATAATTAATAACGCCAGCATTTTCCAGTTATTCTTTTAGTTATATATTTTTTAATTTTTTAATATTTTTTAGTATTTTTTAGTATTTTTATTATACTTCATTTATTATTATTTTCATTATTTCACCTCAATTATTAGGGGTATCTATTATTATTATTATTATTATTATTATTATTATTATTATTATTATTATTATTATTATTATTATTATTATTATTATTATTATTATTATCATTATTATTAATAACTAATAACGCCGGCATTTTCTAGTTATTCTTTAGTTATATTTTTTATTTTTATTTTTTTTTTATTTTTTAGTTTTTTTTAATTTTATTTTATTTTATTTTTTTTAGTTTTTTTCTTTTTAGTTTTTTAGTTTTTTAGTTTTTTTAGTAGTAGTTTTTTTTAGTATTTTTTTAGTATTTTTTTAGTATTTTTTTAGTATTTTTATTATCATATTTTTATTATCATTTTTATTATCATTCATTTATTATTTCAATTACTTTACCTCAATTATTAGGGGTATCTATTATTATTATTATTATTATTATTATTATTATTATTATTATTATTATTATTATTATTATTATTATTATTATTATTATTATTACTACTATTCCTGTTACATTTAACGAATTAACTCCAGACAAATTATAAAGACAATATAAACCCAGAATCGCGACACATTTGATCACCACCATAACAACCAGCCCAGTTTGCTCGCACGCATACACACATATACACAATATTACAGTTCACTTGGAAAAATACATTTATAAACTCGACGGTTTTTTGACACCTGATTCGTGCATGTCTACCACCCCCTCCTTCCCTCTTGATCTGAATCAACAGACGCCCTCTCTCTCTCCTTTTTCCTCTGTGTGTCTCTCCCCTCATCATTATTTGTTCCTCTTTCCACCTTATATTTTTATTGATTTATTTATTTATTTATTTATTTGCCCTGTCTGTTTCAGATTCTAGATTTTAGATTTTTGTTTTTTGTTTCTTAGATCTTTAGATTTTTTAATTTTTTAATTTTTAATTTTAATTTTAATTTTTTAACGGCTTTAATTTTTGCAATGTTAAATTTTTTTCCTTCTTCTTCTCTTTCTCTATCCCTCCACTTCATTCTCTCCAAATATGATCTGAGGTTAAGATCGGATTCTAACTCTGCCTGATGAGATCTCAGTTTATAGTAACTGTTGATCGATAACATCGACATGCCAGTGTCGCAGATTTTGTACATGTCTGTGTAAATAAAATTATCATATATAAAGCTCTATTTTGATATTGAGCACTTTTTATAAACCCGGTTAAAATTCTCTGGATTACCACCCTGTGGATATTTGTCACCTGGATTATTACCATTATTATCTTGGCTCCATTACTGTTGAGCACTTTCCAAACCGTGGATTATTAATTCGCATACATGGAAAAAAACAATTTTAATACCTCCTTAAAAAACATTCCGACTACCAACAAACGGAACTATCTTCTTATACTTATTATGAAGATTGAAGAACTTTTGAGGAGGATGAAGTGGAAAGCTAGCTTTTTCCTGGAGAGATCTACATGCAACGAATCGAGGGATTATTATGGATTTAAAAATCAAGGAACTGCACCCCACGTTGAACAGCTTGACGGGTTCGAAATGGATTTAATGAATATTGTTAGGGACATCACATTTCACCACAAAAAAAAACCCATTTCAAAAGAAAATAGACAAAATAGTTAAGGAAATTAATAGGTCAAAATATATACTAACTAAAGCTGATAAAACTCAAAACTTCTACAAATTAACCACACAAGAATACTACAAATTACTTGACAATAACATCACAAAAAACTACAAAAAATCTAATATTAATTTAGTCCACAACATCAATACCGATAGTAAAATTATCACAGATAAACTTAAGATCAGCGATAGAGTAAGTAAACTAAAAGAAAAAGAAGCATATATTCTTCTCAAAGATCACAAATCTGACTTCCAAACTAAACCAACCACTAGACTTATTAACCCCACAAGACAGGAAATAGGGAAAATTAGTAAAAAATTTTTAGAAAGAATAAATAAGCAGATAAAAACATTCTATAAACTTAATCAATGGATAAACACTGCAGATACAATAAACTGGTTCCTTAAAATAGTAAATAAAACTGATTGCTCATTCATCCAGTTTGATATTATTAACTACTACCCATCTATATCTAAAGAACTTTTTGAAAACGTTATCGATTTTGCCGCACTTCTATCTGATATTTCTGTAGATGAAATCAATATAATTAGAAAATGCAGAAATACAGTACTAATCTGTAAACATGAACAATGGACTAAAAGTAATCAATTTGGATCTTTTGATGTTTCTATGGGTTCCCTGGACTCAGCAGAAGTCACTGATCTAGTTGGTCTTTACATACTATATAATATCACAAAAAACATTAGCATTGAAGATATAGGCCTATATAGGGATGACGGATTACTAATAGTAAAGAACTCAAATGGACAAAAATGTGAAAGAGTAAAAAAAATTATCCTTAGAGAAATGAAAAGATTAGATCTCAAAGTAGAAATAACATCTAACATTAAAATAGTTAATTTTCTAGACGTAACATTCAACTTAGATAAAGAAACTTATGAACCATATACTAAAGACAATGCCAACCCGATCTATGTCCACCCACTCTCTAACCACCCAAAAACCATTATTCAACACATCCCAGATCAATCGAAAAAAGAATTAGTGATAACTCCTCTAATGAAGAAATTTTTAACAAACACAAGGACTTTTACAATAAAGCGTTAAAGCAAAGTGGATACAAAAACACCCAAATTAAATTCACCAAACCTACACCTCCCAACAACAGACGCAAAAATAGGGGTAGAAAAATTATCTGGTTCATACCCCCATATAACAACATGGTTAAAACCAAACTCGGTAAAAGATTCTTAGACTTAATCAATCTACACTTCCCTCCCAACAATATACTGCATAAAATCTTTAATAAAAACACCCTCAAATTAAGCTATAGCTGTGGTGAAAATTTAGAAAAAATAATAAAAAAACATAACAACAAAATTCTAAATGAAAAAACTACCGCAACTAAAACAGCAAATACCAAGGCCTGTAACTGCACAAACAAAAAAGAATGCCCATTACAACATAATTGCCAAATAACCCAATCAGTATATCAAGCAACCATCTCTACTAAAGAAAACCCAACCCAGAAAAAATTCTACATAGGTATGGCTGGTAATACCTTCAAAGAAAGATATACTGGACATAAGTGTTCTTTTAATAACCCTACATATCAAAAAAGAACCTCACTTTCTATATATTACTGGGAACTATACAACAATAACCTATCACCAACAGTAACTTGGAACACAATTAGAAGAACTAGCACTTGTGGTTCCCTAAACTCACCTTGCTACCTTTGCCTAACAGAAAAACTTGAAATAATTAAATTTAGTGATAGGGGCAAACTTCTAAACAAAAAACAAGAAACATCAATTAACTGTAGGCATAATAGATTACACCTTCTTAGTAATCCACTCATAACCCCTTAGGCTGTTACTATATATAAAAAAAAAAAATTCAAAAAAACACCTCCCCACCAACTGAAAATTTTG
>OY744544.1:61833533-61846033 GCA_963556195.1 Sepiola atlantica | reverse complement strand
ATAAACGTTCTATACGCGTTTCCCCGCCGTCTTTTTTAAATTCTCTTCTTTCTCCAGCGTTTTTATTCATTTGCTTTTGACACCTGAGGATGGTTCGACGAAGAATCGAAAACGTTCGTGAAACCTGTGAAACCTATGGAACATTTATTATTATTTTTTTTATTTTAATACAAAAAAGACCATCAGAAAAATGGAAAAAATAAAAAAAAGTATAATTAAACAGACGAATTTTGTTATTTTTAAGGAAAACCAAAAATATTAATTATGTATTCATCAACGTTTCGTCTTTATTTCCAATATATATATATATATATATATATATATATATATATATATATATATATATATATATATATATATATATATATATCTTGGCAAGGGAGATAACATTTTATGTGGATACATGAAATATATATATATATATATTTCAAATTTTGAATTTTGGCTTTTCCATTGCCAACTTATCTATCTATGAAATTCCTCTGATGATAAGATTTTAATCTTTGAAAAGACTTGGCTTAAGGAAAGAATAATAAGCATGTTTTTACCGAGTACACCTTGCATTGAACAATCGAAATTGAAATAAATTTGTCATTTCTTTTATCTGTATAATTGCTCTATCTCGTATATTGAGCTTAAACCATTTCACTATAGGTTCTATCTACTAAAAGTATACTTTGACTACAACATAGTCGTTTTCAAATCAAATGTAAAGACATTCTTGTTGAGTCGTCCTACCACTCATCACAGTGGTGTCTCACCGTCTACCCTACAAACTCATTAACCCTTATCCTCGAGTGGCCTTCTGGCCTCGATTAGTAGGGGCTCTCTAATAACAAAAATAAAGAAACAGATATCAATCAGATTTACATGTTCGAATTTTGGATCGTTTATTTTCTTTTGGGTTTTATTTACTCCTCCCCAGGAGTTAGGCACAAGGCCAGTTTTATCTTACTCCCACAAGTAAGATGTGACCCAGGGTCGGGTCAGGAAAGTGGGGTTTGAAAAGCCAGCGCCCGAGAAGTGGGCACTCTGGCCATTAAAAATTGCCTGGGCAGCCCCGTCGGCATTTCCCGGTAGGGGCGCCTCAGACAGTAAGCAATAAACTTACTCCTCCCCAAAGAGGGGAGGCAAAGCCTGGGATGGGTGGACCTCCTAGAACTGCACAGGACAGACCAATAGAACGGCGTAAATCAAGCCCCGAGGACAAGACAATACCAGTCTATGGAACATCGGAACAGATACTACATCGGAACAGATACTACACTTTGATCTTAGCCAAAAGGTGTTTATCCAGTTTATAGGTGAACCCTAATCCTAACCTTAACCTTAACCCTAACCCTAAACCTAACCTTAACCCTAACCCTAATCCTAACCTTAACCCTAACCCTAACCCTAACCCTAACCCTAACCTTAATCCTAACCCTAACCCTAACCCTAACCGTAACCCTAACCCTAACCTTAACCCTAACCCTAACCCTAACCCTAACCTTAACCCTAACCCTAACCCTAACCCTAACCTTAACCCTAACCCTAACCCTAACCCTAACCTTAACCCTAACCCTAACCCTAACCTTAACCCTAACCCTAACCTTCACACTAACCTTAACCCTAACCCTAACCTTAACCTTAATCCTAACCCTAACCTTAACCCTAACCCTAACCCTAACCGTAACCCTAACCCTAACCTTAACCCTAATCCTAACCTTAACCCTAATCCTAACCTTAACCCTAACCCTAACCTTAACCCTAACCCTAACCTTCACACTAACCTTAACCCTAACCTTAACCCTAACCTTAACCCTTCTCTCATTTTTGTTCTCTGCTTTTTATTCTTCCCTTTTTTCTTTTATAATCATTCAAACTTGATGTTTCGTACGTACTGACGTGTGCCACGACTGACTCGCTTCAAATATTTAGAAAAAAAAAGGCCAACGAGTGCTCCACTTTTTGACACTTTTATCTAACTTATCAAGCGAATGATGTCGGCTGTTTAGTAAACACTGTCCTGAATTGAAGCAGGTCACGTCGTAACCGGGATGCGCTGGCGGTGGATGTGGGAGAGGGGATGGCGCGAACAGCAGACAGGAAAAGGGAGAGACGGACACACGCTACTTAATGAACTCAAGTGGGGGTCGTTAGAGTCGAAATTAAAACACACACACACACATACATATATATATATATATATATATATATATATATATATATATATATATATATATATATATATATATATATATATAGTATAACTCAGTAGAATATGCAATTTATGATATAATTGATAACGAATTGATAAAGAAATTATGTGCTGAAGAGATATGATAGACAATAAATTTCCGAAACATACGTACACAAGGATAAATAACATTTGTTGGGGTTGAATTTTTAAGAGCATTATTATAAATGATTAATTGTCATAACTTTTGTCAGCCATGACCGGGTAGAATCCTTAAGTAATTTGTAATTTTACTCTTAGTATCGCCTTTATTGGGAATTGAACTGAGTTATGCTATATGAGCTCTGTTTGACCTTAACTCATAATCATTGAGCTAAATTTCACCTGAATATTTTATTTCTTATTTTATATCATACGATTTTTATCACCTAAATATTTCATGTATTTTTATTGGTGATTGTCTGAGTTAGCCATGCTGATGACGGCTGTGAGCCAGAAACACGTGTCCATGGATTACTTTTATGTACGTATAAAATTAATAAAAATATATATATTAACGAAAAATACGTCCTATAAAGTTAGGGGCAATTTTCTGCATCTTAATCACTTAGGAAGTGAGACAATCAAAATAATAGTAAGCAACAAAAAAACAACGAACGCTGCAGTCATCAATAAAAATAATTACACACACACACACACACACACACACACACACACACACATATATATATATATATATATATATATATATATATATATATATATATATATATATATATATATATATATATTGGTATTTATTAAGGCTCAAAGTAATGCAGAAAATCTGACCAGTCAAAAAGATGAACAAAAACAAATAATCGAACACGATGTTTATGGTAATTTGTATAATTTCGATTATTCAGACTACTGTTCTCATCTTGAGTGTTATCATCACAACAGCCTTTTTCAGGTGTATCTTTTCGAACTCAGGAATATTTCTGTCGAACTCGGGAATCTGGACTGAATTTCGAACGAAACCCTTTGTTCTCATCTTGAGTGTTATTCTTACGAAATAGAAAGGAAATATATCAATTTAAAAATACCTTACAATATATATATATATATATATATATATATATATATATAACGCCATCATGCTCTCATGTACATTTCAACTTTACAGCCGCGTTTTCAAATATAAACTACTTGCCGTTATAATTCAAAAATGAGCACAACAGTAAAGACACTAAAACTAATACCGCCTGAAGATGATTTGACGATTCAAATCGAAAGTACTTGCAAAAAAGAAAAAAGAATGGAACAAGAAAGCCATGGATTATATTTACATCTATTTGATCGAAACATTAGATGGACAATTCGGAAAATTGAAAAAAAAAAAAAAAGTCGCATCAAACAAAACCACTCCGTGTTATTTAATAATGTTTGCCTAAATGAAAATATGCTGCCTAAATACACACAATATATATATATATATATATATATATATATATATATATATATATATATATATATATATATATATATATATATATATATATATATATAAAGGAATAAGGGACCTAGCGAATAAAGGAATAACGGACTAAAATAATAAAGGAATGACAGGTTAACGGACAAAGGGAATACAGGAATAATGGAATAAAGAAATAACGGAATAAAGATATCAATGACTAACGGATTAAGGGAGTAAAGGAAAATGGACTAACGGAATAATGGAATAAAGCAATAACGAACTAATGGAATAAACTAATAGAGGTATAATGGTATGAAGAAATACAGGAATAACGGAATAAAAGAATAATGGAATACCGAAATAAAGAAATAATAGACCCATCGAATAATTAAATAACGGAATAAAGGAATAACGCAGTAAAATAACGAACTAAAGGAATAAAATAATAATGGAAAAACGAACAGGGAACAAAACCAATAAATACAGTATCATTATATTCGACATTCGTCGAAAATGAGTTCTCGTAACTAAATCTCGGGTTCTTTTGTTTAGATAACCCCTAAAGTGTAGGGATTTTAGATTTTCGTATAAAAGTTTGTTACGATTTGCGGTTTTTTTGGTGCCTTTGGGAGTAAATGGGGTACGTCGTTGTTGGTGGCAGGATGTTTGTTAATCAACGAATCAACGTGTGTGTGTGTGTGTGTGTGTGTGTGTGTGTGTGTGTGTGCAGACGTAAAAGCCCTCGTCCAGACCCCGACTCGGCCGGCAACGACGGCACGTGGCGGATGGGTTGCCAATCTCATACCGGAAATGAGACACTTTTAACACAACGAAAAGTATTTTAAAGTCGGAAATCGACCCCGGGGCACGAGTCAGAATCTCCCCTTATGATCCCCTTCTTCCGACACACACACACACACACACACACACATACACACACGCACACACACACACACACACACACACACTACAGGTAAACCCTACATTTGTTTTACCATATGGGAATCATAGAGCTCATTTCGAGGCTCAAACAAATGGCCCCCTTTATTTTTAAATGAAACGTAAGAATCCGGTGCATACCCGACCTAGTCCAAAGGTTGCCAACTGTCTCGCAAAATCAGAGATTATTCCGTATTATTGATGCTGATTTTTATTTGTACTCACTAGGAGTTCTCACACAGGTCATCATCAGTGAATGCTCACTGATAATAATCGGTGGTGTTCCCTGGAGTCTGAGTGACAACAAGTATCCCCATATTTCCAGACCTCTCTACCTCTTTCGATAACCATTGCAAATGACTTTGCATTATCGCAACAGCCGCTTACCATAGATTTCTCGCTGGCAACGATCATTGGTCTTTCCTGTGAGTTGGGCGGTAATAAGCCTCACCAAGGTTCCAATACTCTCTGGACTCTTCCAGTGGAAGTCTGGTGAGTGCTTTCCCTTCTCAGTCTTTTCAACCTCTTTGACCCTTCACACCTATTTTTTTTTTGTCGTATAATCCTAGGCTGATGCCATTGGGAGTTGGGACAGTTTATAAGATTTCTTGCAGTTTCAGTTCTCTTGGTTGCGTGTGGTGTTACTTCAAAGCTTTTTGGTTTTGCTTCCTATTTCTCATAGTTTTTTTTTTCTACGGGTTTTTCGGGACTGTTCCTAGTGCTCATACGATCATCGGTATTATCTTGACTTTCTTCGTGTTCTATATTCTTTTCAGTTATCCGGCAAGTTCCGTGCATTTGCTTCGTTTTTCCGTCTCTTTGATATTTACCTTGTGGTCTACTGGGACGGCAAAATCTACAATTTGGTAGTTTTTCCCCCTCTTGTTAAGTATTATGACGCCCGGTCTCCTTGCTGGGATGAGTTTATCTGTTTATACTTCCATTGCCCCGGGGATTTTGTGGTTTCAGTTTATCCAGTACTGTCTCCAGTTTGTGTTTGTACCATTTGTCTGCATGTTCAAAATGAAGTCGTTTGCATAGTTCCCAGTGTACTACTTGCCCCACGCAGTCGTGACTGTTTTTACCATTATTATTATTATTATTATTATTATTATTATTATTATTATTATTATTATTATTATTATTATTATTATTATTATTATTTGTACTCACTAGGAGTTCTCACACAGGTCATCAGTGATTGCTCACCGACAACCGGTGGTATTCACTGGAGTCTGAGTGACAACAAGTCTCCCCAGATTTCCAGTATTCTCCACCTCTTTTCGATAGCCACCGCAAATAACCTTGCAGTATCGCAACAGCCGTTTATCATTGATTTCTCGCTGGTAAGGACCATTGGTCTTCTCTGGGATTTGGGTGGCAATATGCCTTCCCAAGGTCCCAGCAATCTCTGCACTTCCAGTGGAGGTCTGGTTTGTGCTGTCCCTCCTCGGTCTTCTCATCCTCCTTGATCCTATGCAAATATTTTGTGTGGGGTCAGCCTAGGATGGTACCATTTTTTAATTTTTTAAAATTTATTTTTAGATTTTTTTTTGGGGGGGGGGGTCAGCAAAGGAGCTTATGGTGTTTCTTGCTATTTCTGTTCATTGGTTCATTTTTGTGTGGTGTTAGATGAGGCCGGTGTAATTTATTGGGGGCGGGGTTATGAAGTGCTGTTTCTTGCAGTTTCTGTTCCTTGGTTCTTGTTGTGGTGTTCTTCGTGTGGTTTTGTTTTCTCCCTGTTGTAAATTCCTTGTGACTGGTTAGCCTTTGCAGCTTATGCGTGTTGGTTTCTGCATTCGAGGATTTTCCTTAAGATTGCAGCTGTTTTGATCATTGTTGTCCTTTGTATGGTTTCGATAGTCCCTTTGATTCCAATTTCTCCCAGTCTTTTCTACAGGTGTTTTGTTATTGTTCCTAGTGCTCCTACGATTATTGGTATTATACTAACTTTCTTCATGCTCCATATTCCTTTCAGTTCTCTGTCTAGTTCTGTGTATTTACTTCGTTTTTTCCGTGTCTTTGATCTTCACTCTGTGGTCTGCTGGAACGACGAAGTCTACGATTTTACAATAGTTTTCCTTTTTGTCTATTATAATAACATCAGGTCTCCTTGCTTGTATGAGTTTATCTGTTTGTATATCCATATCTCAGAGGATTTTATGTTTTTCGTTTTCCAGTACTGTTTCTGGTTTATGTTTGTACCATTTGTCTGCATATTCGAAATTCAATTGATTGCACAGTTTCCTGTGTATTACTTTCCCAACACAATCATGTCTTTTCTTGTATTCTTTTTGTGCAAGTTTGCTACATTCACTTATTATATGATTTACTGTTTCGTCTCTTTGTCCACACAGTCTGCATTTATTGTTTTCCTGGGTTTTATCTATTTTAGCTTTAATGTAGTTTGTCCTAATTGCATTGTTCTGTGCAGCCATCAGTAAAGATTCCGTTTCTCTGTTCAAGTTTCCTTTTCTTAGCCATGTCCAGCTATTTGCGTTGGTTTCTTCTCTTGTGAGTCTTATGAAGCGTCCATGTAGTTGTTTTTCTTCCCATTTTTCTTTTATTGTCTGTTTGTGTCCAGTTTCGATGCTTCCTGCGTTGTTCGTTGGGACGGTATCTCTTGCTGCGGTGATCAGCCTTTCTGTGTTCTGGTTTATGTATTTCTCCAGCTCTTTTTTAGTGTCGTCCACACAGTCTTCTATACTTACCAGTCCTCTTCCCCCTTCGTTTCTCTTCACGTAGAGTCTGTCTGTATTGTATTATTATTATTATTATTATTATTATTATTATTATTGTTGTTGTTGTTGTTGTTGTTATTATTTTTATCATTATTCTTATTGTTGTTATTGTTTTTGTTGTTATTGTTATTGTTGTTATTGTAGTTATTGATGGTGTTGTTATTGTTGTTATTGTTATTTTTGTTATTGTTATTGTTGTTATTGATGTTGTTGTTATTGTTGTTATTGGTGTTGTTGTTATTGTTGTTATTGATGTTGTTGTTGTTGTTATTGCTATTGTTCTCATTGTTATTGTTGTTATTTTTGTTATTCTTCTTCTTGCTGTTGTTAGTCGAGTCGGACTTCTGCATCGAGCTCACGAAGATCGTGCCTCATGATTGTCTGGTCTGCATGAAGTCCTCCGCGTTAGTCGCAATTGATCAAGCAAGATTGCAGCTTTTTACCCCTAACGCCGATAGCAGCAGGGCTCAACAGTTGAATGCGAAGTCGGGGAAGGTTTGGCCCAGAACACACAAAGGAATGCATACCACATTAATTTGCTTACCACACACAGCGATAGAGACGACCAGAAGACGACGGATCCTGATGCCGGCTTCTCTTGGATTTCCACTAGAAGCCAGTTAGCAAAGTTGCGGCCCTAATACCGCTAGGTGTCAGACCACTCCTGCTAAGAACCGAAGTCCCAGACGGCATAGCGCTGACACTTTCTCGTTGCCGCCGCCTTAACCACGGCGAGGAATGGTTGTGCCTTAGGTGGTGAGGGGGGGGTCATGATGCTGAAGGATTAAACTTGGGACGAATGTTAATAAATCACTTGATACTAAACGCTACGCCGCCTCACTGTTGTTCATCGTGATAAGTCCAGCTCAAATGCTGCAGTTCAAAAGAAATCCACCCTCGTTCCTTTCAAAAACACGCAAAAGAAATCAACTCATATTCGTTCAAAGTTTTATATCAATAAAATAAAAATGGATGCAACATAGTCGAGGGCGATTCGAAGGCTACTTTTCGTTTGCTCCTTCACCGAGATGTCGCCACTCGTTTCCCTGCATTTCTCTATTTAACATTTCTATTACCATAGAATGCTGAGTGTTAAGCAAGGAGCATCAAGTACAATTGTTTGCATCTTTGGTATGACTCAACGGTTGAACCCCGGAAACTCTTAAGTTTTGTAGTACTTTGTCCATTGATCAGTCTGTCATGCTTGAGTTTGAAATAGCATTTTCGTTGGTCTGTCACGCTTAAACTTGAAATAGCATTTTCGTTGGTTTGAGATGCTTCGGCTTGGAATAGCATTTTCGTTGGTCTGTCGGGCTTAATTTTGTAAATGGTATTTTCGTTTGTCTATAACGCTTCAGTTTTAAATAAAATTCCTTTATCTGTCACGTTTAAGCTTGAAATAGTATTTTCGTTCGTCTGTCACGCTTGAGTTTGTAAATGGCATTTTCATTGGTCCATCACACTTAAGTTTTAAATAGCCTTTTCGTTGGTCTGTCACGCTTAAGTTGGAAATAGCATTTTCTTTTGTCTCTCATGCTTCAGTTTTAAATAACATTTTCGTCAGTCTGTCAGGGTTAAGTTTTAATTAACAGTTCCGTTGGTCTGTCACGCTTAAGTTCGAAATAAAATTTCTGTTTATCCGTCACACTTAAGTTTTAATTAGCATTTTCGTTGGTCTGCCACGCTTAAAATCGAAATAACATTTCTGTTGGTCTGTCATTCTTAAGTTTCAAATATCATTTTCGTTGGTCCGTCACGCAAGTTTAACATATTGTCTTCTTCAGTGTGTCACACTTAAGTTTCCAATAACATTTTCTCTTAAAACGTGTACATTGAACGCATCTTATATTCGTCCACGAATTTATATGAGGTTATGTCCGTCGCTCGCTTTCGCACGTTTCAGTTTTAAATCGCGTTTTCGTCCGTCTGTGATGCTGAAGTCTCAAACACGACTTTAACAAGTATTCTAAAGAAGCGTCCATTCAACCTACGCGATTAGCGATGAAAATGTTACGTCAAGCTGAACCGTGACGGACTTATTCTGTCCGTCACGGTTCAGCTTGACGTAACATTTTCATCGCTAATCGCGTAGGTTGAATGGACGCATCTTTAGAATACTTGTTCTTTTTTATTACTTTTCTTTTGTATAAAAGCACCCCCCTCTTGCTAATAGAGAAATGAGTTTTACAATTTAAATTTAAATTTTAAAATAAATAAATACTAGCCCCACCAGTCATACGCAGGTCGCACACATGCTATTGTAAGTCTTGTCTAAACATGCGTCGGGTGAGAGGGTAGAGTTAGGGTTAGGTTAAGGTTATAGTAAAGTTAGAGTTAGGTTAGGGTTATGGTAGAGTTAGGGTTAGGGTTAGGGTTAGGTTTAGGTTATGGTTATGGTTATGGTAGAGTTAGGGTTAGGGTTAGGGTTAGGGTTAGAGTTAGGTTAGGGTTATGGTAGAGTTAGGGTTAGGGTTAGGGTTAGGGTTATTGTTAGGTTATGGTTATGGTAGAGTTAGGGTTAGGTTATGGGTGTGGTAGAGTTAGGGTTAGGTTAGGGTTATAGTAAAGTTAGAGTTATGTTAAGGTTATGGTAGAGTTAGACTTAGGTAAGGGTTATGGTAGAGTTATGTTAAGGTTATGGTAAAGTTAGGATTAGGGGAGGGTTATGGTTGAGTTAGGATTAGGTTAGGATTATGGTAGAGTTAGAGTTAGGTTAGGTTTATGGTAAAGTTAGGATTAGGTTAGGATAGAGTAAGGGTTAGGTTAGGGTTCTGGGAGAGTTAGGGTTAGCATTGCGGGTACCTACTTTTGTAAGTCTTGTCTCGTCATGCATAGGATTGGTATTAAGTTAGGTTAGGATTAGGGTAAATTTATGATCAGGGCTAGCTTACTGTTAGGGTTAAGGTGTACAAAAGCAGAATAAACGCTATGTTGGAACGCATTGCGGAATGGTGGAGAGCTATCTGTATTCGTTTATGTAGAGGCAGAAATGTTAAACTATTATTCGTGTGTCTCTTGTAGAAGAGGCCCGCCACTAATGGAAAAGTAAATTTTGCAAAAAAGAAATAGCATCGGTCATGCACAATGTGCGCACATTTTTAACTTTTGTGAGTGCTGTCTAATTATTTGTTAAGTTTAGGCTGTACAAAATGCAGAATAAACGCTCCTGTCGAACGTATCGCGGAATGGTGGAAGAGTATCTGTACGCATTTATGTACAGGTAGAAATCTAAGGGAAATTGTTATTTTTATACAAATACTCCATGAGATGAATGGATTCGGTCCTCTTGAGTAAGTAATAATTTTTTTTTGTTACTACAACCCTCATTTTGTCTGAGTTTTTTTTTTTTTTTGGGGGGGGGGGGGATATTTTTTTTTGGGGGGGGGGGGATATTTTTTTTTGGGGGGGGGGGGGATATTTTTTAGGGTGGGTCTCTTCTATGAAACATTCCTAATCTAAATATAAATCAGTTAATTATAAAATATCTGGGTTTTTTTTCTTTCTTTTCATGAAGGGTTCCCAACTTGGGTGGCATTCTCTGCAAAACTTGTCTGTTTGCAAGGGATGGAATGAGGGTTAGGGTTAGGGTTAGGGTTAGGGTTAGGGTTAAGGTTTAACTTTAAAGAGAATGATTATTTTTAACCTATTTTCCACTTGCAGCAAGGTTAGAATGCAGCCAGTTTAACGTTCCATTCTGACGGACAACAGATACTAATACTCCTTCTAATATCTCTCTGCTTGACAAGACTGTTTTTAGCAAAATGATTGCAAAATGCAAATACATGAAATCTAAAATGAAAAAAAAAATCTGTCTTGATTTTTTCTTTATTATTATATTCTGCATCCTCTGTGCTTTTAGGCGTATACCTCTATTTTATGCTATATATATATATATATATATATATATAATTTCATGTATCCACATAAAATGTTATAAGGAGATATAATATTTTATGTATCAATCTTCAACAGTGCTCAATACGTGAGTAGAGCTAGGTTTTAAGTTAGGAAAATATATTTATGGCAATTAAGCTACACAGAGGTTTCCACGTTTTATCCTCGTAGGGAATCGTCAGACTAAACGACTCCCTGGCGGGGAGTACGCGGGGATGAAACGCGGAATCCTCGGTTTAGCTTAATTGCCATGAATATATTTTCATAACTCTCTCTCGCTCTTTCTCTCTCTCTCTCTCTCTCTCTCTCTGTCGATATATATATATATATATGATAATAGTAGTATTAAATAGCTTTTCGATTGAATTTTATACTTGATAGTATGCATATATTATATTTATACTTAATTATATTCATTCATTATACAATAATATATTAAATAACATTTTAATTAAATACTATATTGAATTGTATATAGTTGTCCGTTTCCTGTTCTTTTTAAAACATTTCTATTTCCAAACTCTAGATTTTAACTTCAAATTCTGCTATCATTTATATAACATGGACGGCGGCACATGGGGTGCAGGGGCGGGGGGGGGACTCACCCCCCCCTTTAACTTGCCTCCCCCCCCCACTTTGCGGTCATCAATAATGAAGTTATATATGCATGTGTTTAACCGGACCCCCCACACACTTTTTAGGAGATCCCCCCCCCACTCTTATAACTGTCCCCGCCGGTCACATGTATAATATAATAAAATAGAAAGAAAGAGAGGAAAGGTATATGAAGGAAGAAAATTAGATAAATTTCTATCTAACCCTAACCCTAACTATGCATTAATTGACTTTAAAGAGTCAATTAATGCATGTTTTTTTAACATAATAAACATGCAACTAATTGGATCTTGCACGAATCGAAATCTAAGTAACTTAATGAATATATATACGATATTCAGAAATAAATATTAAATTATACTTACCTTGAGACGACGTCGTTTCCAGCTTTTGCTCTCATCAGTGCAGGGATGTGATAATTTCAAACAGTCATAAGTTTCACAACGCCACTTTTTGGCTCCGCACGCTTCCATTTTACCTTCTCGGCTATAGGAAATTATCACGTGATACAGAGAATTTCAGTTATATTTATGCCGAACACAGCGTAAACATCAAGACAGACTAGAGAACTCAACAAACCTACTCGGAGCCCTCGCTTTGTAGCTTAAGTGAATATCTATTATTTTAGATCTCCTAACAGTGCTAAAACTTTAATTGTTCTTAAACGGCTTCTATT